>VZTG01005432.1:11644-163698 GCA_013397845.1 Melanocharis versteri | reverse complement strand
CCGGCGGAGCCCACGCAGCGTAATCACGGCCATTCACCAGCTCTGGGTCCGCTCGCCCAGACCCTCCACGGGGAGTTCGGGGAGCTGGTGGCATCGCCTTCTCTTGAGCAGTCGTCCGGGCCGAGGGTTGCGGCTGTGGGAAGTCCCCGGACACCCCGCGAGGACGGGGCTCGGTTCCTCCGGGCTGGGGCACCCCCCGAGCTGGGTCCCCCTCGGACGGGGCGCATCTACCGCGGCCGCGCAGGGGAGCCCGGGGCCAGGCGGGGGAGCGGGCAGGGCGCGGGGCGGGCAGCGGGCAGCGGGCAGCGGGCAGGTGTCCCGCCGCTCCGGTGCTCAGCGCCCCTTCTCCGCGGCAGGGCGCGGCAGAGCGGCGGGAAGGTGCGGCACAAGCGGCAGGCGCTGCAGGACATGGCGCGGCCGCTCAAGCAGTGGCTCTACAAGCACCGCGACAACCCATACCCCACCAAGACGGAGAAGATTCTGCTGGCCCTCGGCTCCCAGATGACCCTGGTGCAGGTAAGGAAGGGAACCCCTTACCCCCACCTCCAAACGCCGCTCTGAGGCGTTTCATGGACGGGAGGGATGGGGACAGCCTCCGCCAAAGCTCCTCTGTGAGCTGAGCAAGGGACAGTGCTGGGTATCGGGGCGCATCGGTGTAGCCAGTATGACCAGGGGTCCTGTGCACATCTTTCTTCCACTCTCCCCTGGGCTCCCCCACACCAGCAGGACCATCTCTTTCAAACTAGAATTAACACATCTGAGCTATCGTGGCTGGAGAAGTGCTAAAGACAATCAACAAAAAGTGTGTGCTTGCCCTCCTAGGAATAGATGCTCTCATCCTTTTCATCTCATTCATATATACGATGAAAATATTTTTGCTTAGTCTTTAAAAATTCTCAAGTAAAAAATATCAGTCATGGGAGATTTCAGCACAGAATAGGAATTGTTGAGGAAATTGCAGGGAGCTACTCTTTCCTTTTGAAAAGGGGGTAGGATTGAAACTGTTCTATGGTTCCGATAATAAGTGTCATCACCTGTTGCACAGACATCAGCGTTACCATACACAGTGTATGCAGTGGCTCAGCACACAGTGACTGTGCTTCACTGACTTGCAGGAATTATTGTAATATAATTGGACATGGGGAGTAATTGTTTTGCTCTCGGGTAATTCTCCCCTGAAGTGACTGGCAGTTGTCTTGCCGTAAGAGGCATAAATTTTGCTGCAAATGTTTATAAATCTCACTTCTTTGTTCTCTTTGCCATCTGGCACTCTACTGAAATATGTGGTTAAATGCTATCAGTTGCCGAGTGATGCTATCTCAGGTCTGGATGCTGCAAAGATTTATGCATTGTGAATAATCTAATTTCCTTACTGCAAGCTACTGCTAGGTGTGTAAAATGAAACCCATATGTTTGCAGGATTGGGTCCTCATCACTCTGCCTAACACATTATGTGTCACTTTGCAAAGGACACAAAGAGATCAAAGTAAGCTAAAGTATTAGAAAAAAAGCAGGTGGTAATTCAGCTTTGTTATTTTGAGTGCTCCTTCAAAAAAAACCTGTGCTATGAACTTCAATTCTAGTAATGGCAAAATGGGAAATTTTTACACTTCAGTACCTCACTATGAAACTATTGCACTAGGAAAAACACTACAGCTTTGACAAAAATAATATTAATGTCTCAGAAAATGCCAGTTATAACTGGAAGATATAGTTAAAACAACTTCTTTTGCTTTTAAAAAATATACATGAAACGTTTAAACTATGATTACATAAACACTATCCCTCCAATGGCACAATTCAATAAGAGTATTTTATTGGACCATGGCTCTTAGAATATCCCTGTATTTTACATGAGATTTAAAACATATATCCAGAATATGTGTTGGGACGTTTTCACGTTAATGACATCTTGAG
The DNA here is from genome assembly GCA_013397845.1 of Melanocharis versteri. Taxonomy (NCBI): domain Eukaryota; kingdom Metazoa; phylum Chordata; class Aves; order Passeriformes; family Melanocharitidae; genus Melanocharis; species Melanocharis versteri. The sequence continues at coordinate 161,781 of VZTG01005432.1, read as the reverse complement.
GAGCTCTGCTGTTCTTTTAAAAATGCCTTGGAATGAACAGAGAAGGGAAAAAAACTGGTGGGTTTTTGCAGAATTTCTCTCGTGGCAGCTTTGATAAATCCTGATGGGGATAAGTTGTGTTAGCCTTTATAAAAGCATCAAGTGAGCCATGGCCACTACTCCACTGAGTTTTAGGATCTATATAAGGTGTAGAATAAAATTTAAAAGAATCGGGAAGGGCTGCATTTAGCTCTGTTAGACCCCTGTGGCTCCAGTGGATTTACGCTGAAGCTGAATTTGACCAGTTTTGTTTGTATGAACTGTAATATTTGAAAGAACTGTGCAAACAGGCACATCTACCTTCATTTACAGAAGTACACCATCAAAGGGGAATCCCAGGTGTTTTTTCCATCATTTGTGCGCAATGCTCTTTTAATCCAGGAATATGATAGCATCTGTATGAGATGTAAATACGTATGTCTGGCACCAGCAGTAATTCCTGAGCCTCAAAGAGCTAAACAACACACACCCCACACCTACTTTTTGGATGCTCAAAAAGAACAAGATTGTAATTCAGTTCAAAATTTTTGATCTCTTAAGAGTGAGAGAGAGCACGCCAGGCTGTGATCTCAGTCACACTGGGTACATCTGAAATAGCTTTCCTGAAGGCTGTGCTCTTTCAGACAAGTGGTATAACCAAGAGCAGGTTTGGGACTGGGCTGTGGTGTCTGTTGGAAAGCTTTGCTTCTGTCCCAGGAGGAGCACTTTGCAAAAGCCTCAACCAGGGTTGCCTATAAATTGTTTTTCTAATTTAGTAATATTGTTGGACATCGTTGGAGAACTAGGAATCAGTGTATGATGTTTCCTCTGGGTTAAATGCCTTCACGTTTGCTGACCTGTCTCATATTTCCTATGCTTTTTACATTTCTCAGTGCTGTCCCGTAGTGTTTTCTCCCACAGCCTTCCACTCCTGTGGAGGCTGTTGTCTGCTGACGGCTGCTGCCTCTTCCCAGCATCCCTCATGTGCTGACGCCTTGTCATCACAAGCCCTGGGAAAGGCAAAAGATACTTTGAGTTTCTGACAAAATGCCTTTTAGGGAATGAATGGTTGGGGGTTTTTTGTTTTTCACCTGACTGACGACCTTGGAAAAGGGCTTCAGCAGCTTCCTGGAAGATGATGGTGATCACAGTAATATTGATAATACAGATGTAGCCCTCCTCCCTGTGCTTTTCTTTCATCTAACGAACCTTACTCCCGTATGTACCATCTATCCAAAAGACCTTTGTCAGGACCATGGCACAGATAAAGCCAATTCTTCTGTGAGACAAAGAGGTGAATATCTAGCCCTGTTTTTCACTTTTGTTATTAGGACAAGCTAATGACATGCAGATACTGATAACTTTTGTTATTAGTGTCTGCATGTCAAATCTTCCACAACTTTATTTTCATTAATTTTGCTATCACCCGGTTGGCTGATTTTAAATTAATTTGTTCTACTTCACTAACACTTTGGCCTACCCCACTGCTTTTGGGTGCAGTGGGACAGCAAGGGGACTATTCCAGATGCATGTCCGACTGCAGTGCTGAAGAAAAGTCAGACTCTTTCAAGGAGGTAGGATTTTGCAGGAATCATAAATCATCTTGTTTCTTAAGTAGTAGTAGCAAAACCTGGGGCAAATTCTGGGCTGGCTTACTCCTAGGCAGGCCAACAAGGTCTTTGGGAGTCCTCAAGGCAAATGTTATTGCAGATTTCAGTCCAACAGTCCAAAGTTTTCTACTTCCACAACTGCCAAAGCAGGAAACCAAAAAAGCAATATAGTTTGAAAAGGCATTTTATATTTTACTCCAATTAGATTCCAATTCAGAATCCAATAATTTGTCCTATTAATAAGCTACATTTTCATTTGTATTATTACCACAGTGCTTGATTTATTTTATTTTAAATTTTGGTTTAGATGTTCTTGTGAAATAAAAAAGAAAAATGGCTGTATATTCCTTCCAGAAAGAAATATGAATGGGTGTATTGTTGAAAAGAAGGTTTAGTATACGAGGATTAGTATATCAGTCATGTGCTGCTATGGATTTAATAGTATTCAGATTTATAAAGGCATATCTGGATTACTGGAGGAGGAGAATCGCTTGATGTCTGTTCCCTTTCTGAAAGTTTGGCCACACTTAAGCACTGAAGCAGAACAAATTACAATAAAATTGAGGATGTGTCTTCAGAAGTAAAGCCAGAGGGTCAATATTTCATGATGCTGATATAAGTACCTGATGCTCTTAGGGAACAACTGAACTGCTGTAAAAAAATGAATGCTGGAAAGCACATCTATTATCATTCCCCTTGGGTTTTGTCTTTTTACTTCTCAAAGAACTACAGGATTGTTACTTTACAAGTATAGTGAGTTTCATCATGTGTTTTTTCAAGATACTTACTTCTTGGGAGGTTTATGTGACAAAGATTTTCCCACTGGCTTTTATCTAAATCATTTTTTGCTGTTTTTTTTAATTCTTATTTTTGGAGGTCACAGTAGCGCAGCTTGAGACAATGGGAAAGGTTGGATGTTTTTGGCAGCTTTGGTTGTTTCTTTTTGTAATGGTTTAGGTAAGTGTGGTGCAAACTGGCACTCTTTGTAAGTGGGACCTACAGCAGCAGGCAGGCAGGTTTTTAAAGACCAGATGGCTAGACGATGTGACATTGGGGACTGGTCAAAATGAGTGGTAGAACTGTTGTTGTCTTTGAAGGAGACAGGTGGTGGCTGGAGGTCAGGGTGGGCGTGCTGACTGGTACAGCCTGTGGCCATGCAGCCTGTTCCAGTTCACACACCTGGAGGTTGTCCAAGACTGAAGAGAGAGAGAGGTGTTGGATCTCATGATGTCTTAGAAATCAGGATTTTCCAGCAACATGCACCAGTGCCCAAGAACAGGAAAGCACCTGGAGATTACCACATCATAGATTAAGCCTAAAAATCTCTTAAATGAATTTGACTAACTTTCCTTTTTTCCAAGGCTTTAATGGGCCTTGTTGTAATTGCATTTGGGATAAGAGTTGCTGGAGTGAATTTGCTGCTTTGTGCTTTAGTAAAAGGTTTCTCTTCTAAAAGCTGACTTGAGGTTCTTACAGAATCATAGGGTTATTTAGGTTGGAAAAGACCTTTATAAACATTGAGTCCAACCATTAACCCACCACTGTCAAGTCCACTGCTAAGCCATGTCCCTAAGCACCACATCTACATTTCTTTTAAACACCTCCAGGAACAGTGACTCAACCACAGTGACTTTCGCTGGGCAGCCTGTTCCAATGCCTGGCAATCCTTTCTGTAAAGAAATTTTTCCTAATAACCAATCTAAACCTCCTTTGATTCAATTTGAGGCCATTTCCTCTTGTCCTATCCCTTGTCACTTGGGAGAACGGACTGACCCCCCACCTACGACCTCCTTTCCGGCAGCTGTAGAGAGCAGTAAGGTCTTGCCTGAGCCTCCTTTTCTCCAGGCTAAACCACCCCAGCTCCCTCAGCTGTTCCTCATCAGACTTGTGCTCCAGACCCTTCACCAGCTCTACTGTCCTTCCCTGGGCTCTATCCAGCACCTCAGTGTCCTTGAATTAAGGGGCCCAGAACTGGACACAGCACTTGAGTTGAAGCCTCACCAGTGCTGAGTAAGTGCAAGGGTACGATCACTGCCCTGGTCCTGCTGGCCACATGGTACGGGCCAGTTCTTAAAATTATTAGAAATGCCTCTGCCCAAATTAAGGTATGAACAAGACCATAGGCCAAAGGATTCCAGTCTCTGACAGCACATTATTGCTGATCCAGGCCAGGATGCCCTTGGCCTTCTTGGCCACCTGGGCACTCACTGGCTCATGTTCAGCTGGTGTCAACGAGCCCCCTTGGGTCCTTTTCTGCCAGGCAGTTTTTCAGCCACTCTGCCCCCAGCCTGTAGCACTGCAGGGGCTGTTGTGACCCAGGGGAAGGCACTTGGCCTTGTTGAACCTCATACCACCAGCCTCAACCCATGGATCCAGCCTGTCCAGATCCTTTGTGGAGCCTTCCTGCACTCCAGCAGATCAACACTCCCACCCAATTTGGTGTCTCTGCAAACTGACTGAGGGTGCCCTTGATCCACTCATCCAGACCATTGATAAAGCTGTTAAATAGGACTGGCCTCCAATACCAAGCCCTGGGGAACACCACTGGTAGCCAGAGACCAATCGGATGTAACTCCATTCACCAACACTCTCTGGGCCCGGCCACCCAAACTGTTTTTTACCCAGCAAAGAGCACACTCATCCGAGCCATGGGCAGCCGGTTTCTGCAGGAGATGCTGTGGGAAATGGTGTCAGAGGTTTTACTGATGTTCAGGTAGACATATCCACAGCCTTTCCCTCATCTACTGAGTGGGTCACACTGTCACAGATGAAGATCAGGTTGGTCAAGCAGGACCTGCCTTTCACAAGCCCATCCTGGCTGGGCCTGATCCCCTGATTGTCCTGTATGTGCTGTGTGATGGCACTTAAAATCATCTGCTTTATAAAGAGCAGGAGGACAAGGTGCAATATATTTATCTCAATATGAAATAACAATCAAATACTACTATTCCCTTCTCTCATAGCAGGAGACTTAAAATATGACTCATCTTTTCATATTGATATGCAGAAAGCAAAGCAATGGCATGGGAAGAATGAGCCCAAAATAAACCCGGAGTACCGTGCAGAAATCACTCCTGCTAAATTTAATTGCTTTTATGTATGAATCACACTAATACTACCCTATCTTTTCTGTAAATGGCACTTCACTGATGAAAAATTTCAGTACGTAATAAAATGAAGCATAATGAAATCTTTCTGGTGAGAGGTTGGAAAGCTGTCAGTTTGGTAAAATGCTGCAGTAACTGCAATCCTGTTCTTTGGGACCCTTGGCTGATCCATCTCTACTGTTAAATACTTGATTTCGGAATTACACTGTCATGCAGCAGGTGACTGCTGCTTCAGCTGAGCAGTCTGGAGTGAGTTTGTTAACAGCATTAGAAAGTGCTTGGATTCCAGCCCACCCTATCTCATTTACTGTAAAAATTACTGTGTCAATATGATGATTATAAGCAAGTAGATTCAGAAGAGAATGAAAATTACTTACTCTGCCAGCTACTTGGTTTTCTAAGCTGTCATAGTAAACTATATGGCTCATAAAGTTACGTGTTTGCCATCTCAGCACTGATCCAGGGGTCACCGTATTTTCAGTGGAACCCTGTTTCATGTAAACGTGATTTTAAGTAAAATCAAAGTGACAGGCATAAGGCACCACCGCTAAGTTCTAGCTGGGACTCTGAACTGAAGCTTTGCTTTTTCTTTAGGCAGATAGTGTTTATTTTTCTCATAATCACCTTAGAAGGGATTATTGATCTAGAATAATTAGACAGATGCTTCTGTGTGATTCATACAGTAACCTTAGCTAAAATAGACAGATGACGAAACTGGGGCCAAAATCCAGCACTAAGGTCTACAGTTTGGCTCTCTATTAGGTGGGGTAGCATGTGTTGATAAAACATGTATGAAGTTGCTTTGCAGGTTGATGTAAATTAAATGGTGTGATCATTCCCAGGTCAGAATATGACGACAGTAGTCTGGCTCCCCGTGTGCATGTTCACAACACAAAGATGTGAGCAGGGCTGTAGGCTGCTAACATTCTTTACATTCTCCTTTGCAAGTGATGCTACTCTGCCTCCTTCTTGCAGAGGTCATGTCAAAAGGCACTTATTTCTGCCAGGGTTAAAGAGTAATTTTAACACCTTATTTATCATTAAGCAAATATCATTAGAGTGTGGGTCTCTTGCTGCTGCTCTTGCTCATAGTAAAGATACAGTCGTCAGTATTTCCTATTTTCTATCTTTTTGAGTTGCAGTAGAATCAAGGCCAGCATTTTCTCACGTGTGTTTTCATGCAAAGTCACTGCAAGTACACGCATCCCATTTGGTGGTTTAATTAGCACTGCTGGCACAGAAGGGTAGACTGTGCCCTTTTGCTCATTCAGTGCCTAAAACACTGTGAAATACTTGTATTTGAGCCTGACTTTGTGATGAGCCTGTGTGCTAGAGGGATACTGACATGTATCCATTTTGCTATGTCAAACTCTAGAAAATGCTCTGCAGTTGGGAAGGAAGACAAACCAGACTATTGTTTAGTAGTCCCCTTGTGAGGAATTGCATCTTTACTGCTTTTTAAGCTGTCCACAGCAAAAAGAGTTTGTAAAATCTGCTGCTCTGTAGAGCAAATGGTTGATTTCTGCAGTGAGTCAAAGTACGTTGTACTCTGTGTAAGACTTTCCTGCTGCCCACGTCTTGTCAGACTAAAAGTACTGTTAAAGTACAAGGGAGAATTTGGGCTTTTATATATACAAATTCAGAATGTCTTTTTCTGTTTAACAGCCTTATTGTAGCCTATGTAAATATCAAAGAAAATTCCTGAATATTAGATATTACTTTAATTTAAGAAGTTGGTAATATATTGAAGATTCATATTGAAAGTTCAGGGTTTTATCTTCAAAATAAATTTTAAAAAAGAAAGATGAATATAAAACTAGTATTTGGGACACGTTAATTGAAACCTTGTGATAATGTGGTTTTGCTAACACTTGGGAAGGGTGGGAAGCCTGAACTTGCCTTCCTGTATGAGATTCCTGCTCTGCTCAGTGGTAATTTCATGGACTTCTGTTCGTATTGCTCTTGTTCGCTGTATCTTTGAAGCATACATAAAACTCTTGAGAGCTCTATGGATTTGTTTATTTGTGTAATTTTCAAGGGAAGTTAATACACTCATTTGTGTGCAGGTATCAAACTGGTTTGCCAATGCAAGACGTCGCCTGAAGAACACGGTCAGGCAACCAGATCTTAGCTGGGCTTTACGAATAAAACTGTACAACAAATATGTTCAGGGAAATGCTGAGCGACTCAGCGTGAGCAGCGATGACTCATGCTCTGAAGGTTTGTTGATGCTCTTTTATCACTTTTAAACTGATTAAATTATATTTAGGAAGTATTAGATACTCTAAGTTAGCTCTAATTTTTAGTCACAAAATACCCTCAGTGGATATGCATTTATTTTTTTTGCAAATTAGGTGCCTTTTTGGCTCCCATCTACCACGCAGCCTTGCAAACCAGGATTGTGTAAGTTGTTCAAGGTGACAATCTGGCTGCATGTTATTATATTTCATTGTAGCTAGAAGGATAATTGTTAGTTCATTACATTCTACAAGCCTATTCCTTTAATCTGCATTAAAGGAAAAAAATTGATTACATCTGTTGGTAAAAAGAAATTAGAAATCACTTGACTGTTACTTTCCTTGATGGAAGGGCTATAGCAATATAGATCATTAACAGGAGAATCTGATTAACTTCAGTAGGGCTTCTTAGATTGTAAACTGAATATTACTTTATTTATTTAATGTATTTTGCTAGCGGCTGTTTTCCATAAAGGATGTACTGGAATTCTCACTCAGATTAACAAATGCAGGATTTTTTTTAAAGTACCCTGTATTTTTAATAGAACGTGGTATTAATTCTGTCTGTGGGTACTTTTTTTAGACAGTTGTGACATGGAGATACAATGACAGGAACAAATCCTACAGAACATTGTCAGAAATCTGTATGTGAATTTTTAGAAGAGTATGTCTCAATTTGTACTCAATTTCAAATATCTTTGTTCCAGTTTCAGTCTGTACGCACATTTCTTGAAAAATGTGAGAATGTACTCATATTTCTACTCACTTCCCTTGAAAAGATTGCTTGCAGAACAATTAAAAGAGTGCAGTTTAAGCAAATGCACCTAAATATGCTGTGGTATTCAGGCAAACCAAATTTCAAGTTATGATAGTGAGAATTCAGCTTATTCACACAGCTTTTTAAATGCTTATCATTGAGTTAGGGCACTTTACAGTTTTTTTCTACCTGCCTTGTGTTACTCATGAACAAATTAGACTCAAAGACTGTTTTCTACAGCTAATTAATTTAGAATAGCTGGAACATCTGAGAACCATGGGAATTACTATGAGCAATTGTGAACAGAAGAAAATTAAATCAGTGTCTAATGCTGAAGTTACTGTCTAGTTTTATTTATATTTATCACAATTCAGAACATGTAGAGAAAGCGTCGTGTTTAAATAGTAGGTACTCAATGTATCACTGTATCTTTGTTCTTTTGTTTTCAGATGGAGAAAATCCTCCGAGAAACCATATGAATGAAGGGGGATATAACAAACCAGTTCATCACACTGTGATTAAAACTGAAAGTTCGGTAATAAAAACAGGAGTGAGACCAGAAACAAGTGCCAATGAGGATTATGTGTCACCCCCCAAATACAAAAGCAGCTTGCTGAATCGTTACCTAAATGACTCACTGAGACATGTCATGGCTACTAATGCAGCTATGATGGAAAAAACAAGGCAAAGGAATCATTCCGGTTCATTTAGTTCCAATGAATTTGAGGAAGAACTGGTGTCTCCATCATCATCAGAGACAGAAGGCAATTTTGTCTATCGGACAGGTAAGGGATATTTTTCTGCATGATTTCTATTACAGACAACTTCACTAGACAGCGTCTCCTGGAATAAGTGTCACCTGATTGTGCCTTTTATGAGACTGGGTAACTTCTGTCCATCCCCTCATAGGACAGGGGATAATTCCTGTCCATCTTCTTGCATGAGAGTGGATTACTCCTGTCCACCCTCTCATATCAGAGTGAACAAATACTGTCCAGCCTTTCATTCTCTGGAGAAGTTCTACCTGCAGTATTACAGTTGAGGGCTGTTATTGACCACTAATGAAGCTGGTTTTCTTTTCAGATGGAGCAATGGGAATAATTTTTGAAATTACACTTACAGGCGACTTTTTGTCAGCACTAAGATGAGCCTAAGGAATGAGAAAACTCTTGAGCATTCTATTACAATAAAGGAGGACTAGAGGAGGACGGAAGTTCTCCATGGCCCCAGCTGGGAGGAAGAGAAGGGCTTTGAAATTTCAAGGTGGCTGTTTGTGACACTTACATGAGTCATATGCCCTTCAGTGGAGTGCAGGTGAACACCTTCCCCTGTTGTACAGCACCTTTTCTGTCCTCAGAGTGCCTTGTCCAGTATGTGACCCTTTGGTGCTCATGCATGTCTTAGGAATAGAGGCATTAGTGTAGACTAATTTCTGCATCACTCTCCAGATAGAGTGCACTGAGCTAAGGGGCCACAGACTTGGCCATTAAATACCTCGTCTTACTGGTTTTTGAAGGGTTACACAGTTTATTATTTTAATCTTATTAATAAAAACAAAAGCGTGATGTGATGTCATCCACTGTGTTACCAGTCAGGGCAAGGCACATGGGACTGCCTGGTTCATGCCAGTAAATTGCTGTAAATCAGGGCAAGATCAGGACTTGCTCAAGTCCCTGTGAGGCAGGGAATGCTGGAAGGCTCCTCTTGTGAAATTTCTTCTGTGTTTCTTTGGGACGTAAGGTAGAAAAAAAACCTAATTTTGAAAAAAGTGAAGTTTTGCACCCCAGTCTCTGAAGGTCTCCACCAGTGTCTCAGGGTTTCCACTCAGTGCAGCAGCCCCATGCATTGTCCTGGGCCTTTTCTTGGCAGGTTATTCTGCCAGGGACCACCCTGAGGGCAGCATCACTTAAGGGATGGGTATCGATGAAAAGTACTGGAGGATTTTGCAGTAAAGTTAATACAGATTTAGATTTTGTACTTCGTTTCCCTTGGCAGGCAGGTTCAGGTGCCTTTGCAACCTCTCAAGTTTGCAGCCTTTGCTCTCTCTTTTCTGGCACATTTCCTGTGGGGTTTTTTGTCCATGTGGAGGGGCCACAGGGCTGAGTTCTGTTGGTGGGGATTAGGAGGATGTTTGTGTGTGTAGGTTGTTGGGAATGACCAAAGAACGAGTGGGGGCCCTGTAGAGAAATGGGATCTCGTGGGGAGAATGAATAGCGCATGCTCAATTAATAAGTTTCAAAATAAACTGTTTGTTCATTTAATTTTTTTCTAAACATACCAAATGCATTTGGTCTGCATTACAAGTATATTGTCTGCCAAGTTTTATTTTTAAGTGAAAAGTTACTCAAGAGCAGATGCAGCAGCTCAGATATGTAAACTTCTGTTTTTCTGTACTTTATATCATGACCTAAAAATGGACACAATGACTTCTTAAAATTTGTAATAAATTTGCTACTGGATTAAGTTCTTCTTGACAAATTTCAAGCTGCACTGAAATATATGGTCATTAATGTGAAGGCTGAGAGAAGCACACTGTGGCTGTGTAAATTCACCAGCTGTGCTGGAATGACTAAAAACTAACATGTTTGTCCTTAAAGTTTGTAAGTGACATTCCTGGAACTCCTCTTGAGATTGTATTTAAGTCAGTTCCTAAATATCTTCCTTAGCATTTTCACATTTGTTGAGAACAGACTAGCAGCTCTTAGGATATAATTTTGTTCTTTTTGCACTTTGAAAGCAGACATGTATATAGAAAGAAAAAAAGATTGTGTATATAGATGATTTTTTTTGCTATATTATTGCTATGTATGTGCAAACATTCAGGAAATATAGGTACAAATGGGCTTTTGTCAGTTACAAGATTACAGTCCCATTAATAATTTTCTGATGATGTTATAACATGCAGGAATTAAGCTTTTCATGAAGAAAGCTGGTATTTTCAAGTTATTGTCCATTTATGAAACTTACCTTCAAATAGATGAAATTATCCAAATGATTGTTAGGTAGGAAGAGATAAATAAGGGTGATTTACTTTTTTAATGTTTTTTTCTTTGTAATTTGAATACCTGGGTTGGCAGTTCTCAGTGCAGTTGTGTACCGGACCTGTATCTGTGTTTTCAGAAATAGCTGTAATACATTTTGGTTAAGCAAATAACAGGGTATGGCTGACTTTACCAGTCTTACCCTCCTGAAAGTGGCAAGTGTATTTTTAAGTGAGAAATCACCACTTACAAGGAGTTCCCCACTGCAATTTTTTGTAGAGCAAAACAGCTGATTTTTAACACAAAGGAGCTGTTGCATGATTGTCAAGTCCCTACTAGATGTTTTAATTTATGAAGGCATTTTAAGCAGTACTTCAAAAAGCACAGAGTGAAAACTGATTGATGTTTTATTTTTGAGAAATGTTTGGCAAAGTCGTTGTGCCTGTAAGGACAGGCAGTCACTGGAGTTTAAACTAATTCTTTATTGTGCTTCTCTGGAAAAGTAACTTTTTGTAAGAAAACTTACTCGCCCTGTCTGGTTCTGATTATGGGCTGGACGCTGATTTCAGGTACATCAGTGTGTCTGGAGCTGCTTTGTTCACCCAGAGCCTGGGGTCAGCGTGGCCACGTGTGTCTCAACAGCCTGCGCCAAATTAACGGCGTACGAGTGCAGTGTCCAATAACAAAAACAAGAAATTGCAGTTTAAAGTTTATAAGGAAAACGGGTTGTAGAGTTTCCCATTTCAGTCATTAACATGCTTATAAACACGGGACCATATGCTACTCCAGCTTCATGCAACTGGGAAATCCCACATAAAGATCAAGGACGGGCTATATAACTGACTGTCGGCCGAGCAGCCTCGTTCTATACCTCCTCACAATTATCGTGAGCTCATGGGAAGCAGTTTCAGTGCTGGGTGGAGCAGGAGCAGCAAACCCCGAGTCGGAGCCCTCGCAGGTGCAGTGCCCACGCTGGCATTTCCCCAGCCCCAGGCCTGGGGAGCCGGGGAGCTGCTACGGGAGGCGGCGCGGGCGGACAGTGCAGGGAGAACAGAGCAGCCGGGGAAGAGTGCAGCCGTCCTCAGGTGTGTCACAGGTTTCTGTGAGTCCCCTGTCGTAAGCTGATATTCTTATCTATATAGCATGACATACACAAGTGTGTTCAAGCAGAAAATTTCAGTTCGGATCAATCCTGGTGCAGGTATAATATATAAATATATATAATTGGTCAAATATGCATCTTAAACTGATGACTGAAAGGCTTGGTTCAGTGTTTTTGTTTAGTTAAAAAGCCGTGTTGGAGAACTAGTTTTCACTAACTGCTTGGCATGCAGTCATTCATGGCGGGTTCTCTGTGTGACAGGAATAACTGAAACCAGACTTGTCTACCTGTATTTGTTGTACAAATGCATGCAGAAAAAACAGTCTTGACTGCAACAAGCACTCCAGAAATCTACAAGGAAAAGATCTAATAATGTTTGTAGTGAGGCTGAATGTAAATCTAAAGAGGCAATGTCAGTCTTTGGTTTACGGATCACTAAAATGCTGACTTTTCTGTAATCACGCTGCAGTGCTCCCTGAGTACCCTATTGTCAACAAAATGTTCTGCATCGTTGTAGCACAAGGAAATGAAAAATTCCCAGCTTTCTGGGATATCGTTGTCTAGTGAGGGAAAGCAAAAATTAAAACGAGAAAAAGAGATGAAATGGCAGGACAGGGAGTCCTTTTTCTGTAGGCAGATTTTTCATTGATTTCACTTTATATGTTACTTAGCACAGTAGAAAAGCCAGAACAAATAAAAACAGTGAGGAAACTAAAGACTTGCAGGCCTGGAAAAGAGGGTGGTTTTAAACAAATGCTTGAATGACTGGCTGATTTTTGAAGATGTTTGATCTCTATTTTTAGACATTTACACTCAGGAGTGCACTCTGTTTCTGATGTTTTCATTACTACTTACCTTTTCTTTCCTCTCGCCTTCCTTTCTTTCTTTCCTTTGGATCCTGCAAAGTTGGTGATTTATAAAGCATGATGCTGGGTCATTTATTGCTGCACACTGAGCACCTCTGATGAGACCCTCGGCACTCTGCAGGATCAGGCCCACATTCCTACAGAGCACTTAAATGTAAGGGTGTAGCCATGCACATAAGTACCACAGAGAAACACACAAGCTGCAGAACAGTGCTGTGATTTTGTGTGGTCCTTGCCAACTTTTCCTCGCAATTTAACATTTTTAGAAATTAACATGTAATTTAAAAATAACCCATAAAATTTGAAAGCATAATATGAACACAATGGAACCTGTTTTAGGAAAAAACTCAAGGGACCTGCAAAAACTGCTCACAGCAGTGACTTTTGCAAGTTTGATCTAAATGGTGCTGGAGACCTTGGGGATACTTTGAAATAAATGGTAACCTGGGAGAGCTGAAGGAGGTCTTTTCTGCAGATCCTAATGTCATCCAGAAGTGAAATGTAAAAGGTGAATGTCAAGTACAGTATTAAATGCATACAGCAGCATAACTGCAATTTGAAGGTTACACGGTTAAGATCGTATTTCTGCAGGAATTTTATTATTACATGACCTGATTCGTCAACTAAAATAGCATGGAATTGAGAATTGAGGAGAAGATTGTGTTTAATTTACTGTTCTGTTGTTTTTTCTAAAGAAAGAACAAAAGGAAATGGCTTTACTACACAGGAAGCGTCAGGTTTAATATACCAGATGTGATAGCCCAAACCTGAGAACTTTAAAAATCCCACCCATTCCCTGCTAATTTAGTTCACTTTTTTGCATTTCTTTCAGTTCAAGCACTGAAAATCAAATAAGCTGTTTTTTAAATTCTCTTTAGTTTCTTGGTTTCTCCGTACCTGAGCTGCAAGGGGAATAGGTCAGGATTTCTTCCGCATGACCTGGAAAAACAGTGCTTCGCCAAAACTGGATCTTTTTTGTGGAAAGGTAGCAGTTCCAACCTCTCTCAGATAAGGGAATGGAGGAAGAGAGCACTGGATGGGCTGGGAACAACAACAGCTGGGGGCAGAGCACTGTCCCAAAAGCCTGGGCACCCAGGGACTGCCAGCCATCAAAGAACAGCTTTGCCTGGAGCCAGCCCTGCTGGGAGGAGAAGCAGCACTCCCGGCAGTGTCAGCTTTCCTGTGCCACTTCTCTCCAATCCCTTCTTTTAGTGGTTAGTTTTATGGGAAAAAAGAGCATTTGTTTTCTCACAGATGCTGGATGCAAAAACTGCGCATCCTTGTTTTATCTGTTTGTTTTCAGATAGAAAAGGTTAGGAATGTTTAAGGCTTTTTTTCCCCTTTAAACCTGAAATATTAAAGATTCCAGAGACTGGCCTCTATGCAGGTAAGATGTGCTTCAAATAGCAGCATATTTGTGCCTGTTCTATAATTCAGGTGTAATTGCTGTGGAGAGCCCACAGAGCAGAGGGGGACTGTGGGCACGTCTTCTGGCTTTGCTTTTGTTGATGTCATGGCAGATTTTCCACATGCTTCAGTAAAAACCGTCTTGAGCCAGTTGTTCGACTGCAGAGGATTTTCTTCAAATCAGCTTGCTTCAGAGCAGCACGTGTCAGGACTCCTGAATAGCTTTATCATTGAAGAGAATGAGATGTTCTCGCATGCATGATTTGAAGTGGAAAAGATTACAAAATCTGACCGAAAAATCAGAGAAGACACCAAAAAAAATCTGGGCACCAGCCATGTTTCCATGGCCACAGGTTGTCGCTGCCCGTGCCTGTGCAGCAAGCCCGCCTTTGTTTCTCCAAGACCATTAAAATTTTCCCAATGCAAACATTCACAGCAGTGGCCAAAAAGCATCAGACCCCTGTGCTTGCCCAAGACCTCTCTCAGACACAGCAGGAAAAATGTGTGGTGCTGTCACCAATCTCTAACAACTATATATTTTAATACTCCTCTTTAGAGTTAGTCAGTGCTCCAGGTCTCAGCAAGGGTTGTTCTCTGGCAAGACTTAGACCTCACTCATTTAGTGAAGGTGTTTTCAAAGAGAAAAAAATACTTATCCCCATTTGCCCATTGTTCTGAATGTCTTCAGAATTATGCTTGGTTTTAAAACCTGGGGCCAGCCAAAATGTGAATGTTTCAGGAAATTATGTGCATGGAAAAGCACATAGTCATAAATCAGACGGTTTTCCAGTTTTAGCTCTAGACTGCATGGTTAGTAATGAATATAATAGGGAAATTAGTTAGAAAATTAGCAGTTAATTTAAGAATATTTAAAGAGTGTGTGAAACTACAGCTTAGGAAAACTCAGTGAAATTGATGTGATTCCTTCTCCCCTTCCATGGCCTGAGCAGGATTTTCCCCATTAGCCAGATTTGTGCGCAGATCCCTTGCAGCAAAAACGCCAGGCTCAGGTGCTGCCTTGCCATGGCTTCTGCCCTGATGCAGGGGTCCCGCAGCCTTGCAAACGTCAGCCAGCTGCAGCCACTGCTGCAAAAAGAAACACTGCTCAGAGAGAAGGGCAGAGTGGGGCTGGGGGAGATGATGAGACGAGGTAACCGAGCAGTGTACCAGCTCAAGCAGAGCGGCACAAAGCCCTGGGTGCTGCAGCGCTGGTGCGAGAGGCAGGGACGGAGCGGGGCAGCACCAGGCAGGAGCAGTGGTTCACATCCCGGGGGATGTCTCCGTAGCCTGGCTGCCTCACTGCCTTGGTGCACATGCAGAGGGGCCCTGGCACTGCGGCTGTCCCCCAGCATGCTTTTGAAGGCACACAGGAGGGTGTATCTGCTCTGTCGCTTACCCAGGAAACCCAGCAGCAAAATACGAGTGTCCAGCTGTTTGTGCCGAAGGGGAGATGTAGGCCAATGAACTTGAAAAATATGGCATGATTTTATACATGGAAGAGCAAAAAAGAGGAACAAACCACAAAGACAGAGATGTGTGCTGTCACCTCATCAGAAGTGGCTTAGAAATCAGACGCTTAACTTTATATATCACTGGTGGGGAAGCGCTTTTGAGCAGACAAAGCCATGGCTGGAGGCAGATCACTGGGTTGCGAGCGAGACTTGTTCTGGCTCCAATGCTGAAATGTGCCTGTTCTGCTCCTCAGGGCTCTTGTGGGACTGCAGCTGACTCTGCTCCTGCACCAAGACATCTGCCCATGGCACCTGCATGAAGAAAGAGAAATTACAGGGACAAACCTCTTCTTTATTGCCCAGTGGATCACTTTTACATATGAAATCTATAATCTTCATCACAAGTAACCACTGCCATTGGTGATTCTTACTAACACACTAATCTGTGTGCGGTGCAGGAAAGTGTGACCAGGAGGGGACGGGGTGCAGACAAGGCAGTCACAGGCAAGACAGGGTAGTAGCAGGAGGGAAAAAAGGGCTGGACCTTTCACATTCTGGCTGGGGCAGTAAACTTAAAGGAATGGCAAGCCCATAAAAGTTTCACTTCTTTCTGGAAAAACATCTGAATTGAAACTTCACACCTGGCATGAGTTTTCTGCATGTCCCAGCCTCCTTCCGCCGCTGCTGGGGAGAAATAATGTGACTTTGGGTAACTCCTGGTAGATTCTGCTTGTAGCTCAGACTGTCCCTCGTGCAGTGTTACATTGCTGCTGTTCATGTTGCTGTAGTTAAGGTTGTACCTGTGTTTCCATTAGAACCCTTTTAATCTGCAAATTTACGGCCCAGCTGTAAAAATTCAATCCAGACTGAAACTTGGCATGAACAGTGTTCACTCTCCCATCTGTGGAAGGGATTTAAGCAGGTACATCCCAGTAATAACCATCTGAGTTAGGCTTGTAAATTTGGAGCATGATGACTGGTGAAAAAAACTGTGAGCTTCTCAGTAGTCCTGGAGTCTGAAATATTTTATGTCTGTGGTGAAACTAGTGAAAAGCAGCTTGTTTGTATTCAGTCATATAGCTGTAAATAAAGAAAATGGTTTGTGTCTTTCTGTGTTTGCTTATATGCACAAGCACATGCGTTTTCCTTACCGTGGCAAGATTTTGATATGAGTGGCAAACACTTGAAACTCTTCAGAGTCTTGCACCAAAGCAGTGTTTGATGATTCTCAAGTAGGTTAAGAAACTGTATTCATGCTGGTGCAAATGGTGGAATTTATCTATTGATTGTAACAGAAAAAATTAGGGAAATAAGAAGGCCAGATTGTTTCCTTTTGGGTGAGATGTTTTTTTGATTCTTCTTAAAGTACTGTAAAAACTGATACAGTATTGAACTGCAAAATTAGTTTTATTCACCATTACTTCCTTCCATTTTAATTTTCTTTTCTAAAAAGCTACACACTGAATGTGCCTGACCAGATAAACTAGTAATCTTATCTGATCCAGCAAATCCTATTTCCCTTTGCAGGTTTGTGGTTTTTGAAAGTAATTCTGTAATTTGAAAAAAAAACCCAAAAACACCTCCTTTATGTGTTTAACTGAAATTTTTTAGGTCATTTGTCCATAATGTGAATACCAGAAACATAATGATGAAAGCAGTTTAGTGAGACCAGACTTCTGATCTTCCATGTGTATTCACGGAGAAGCTTTTGGGAGGGTTTTGACACAATTTGAGAAGTGGACTGAAGGGATATCTGCATGGGATAATGCTGGGCTGTGGATGAGTTTGTATGTGCAATTCAGAAAATATCAGGAGCATGTAGGTATTGTTTGTGAATGAGAGTTTTGTCACCTTGAAGGAGAAAGAGGAGTGCTTTTAAAAACACCTATTCTGGAGAACCTTGTCTAATGTTCCTCTGTAGAGTTCAATTTCTAATTATCCAGAAAACCAGCACTGGATTCAGTAACATTAAATCCACTTCACTACAAACTTAAAAATTTGGGTATGAGACAAAGAGGCAGACGTGGAAATTACCAGTGATTACTGAAGACCTTTTGAGGTATTTTATGCTTTATGGCATTAAATTGGCATCAGATCACGACTCTAGATCTGCTGAAGGAGAAATATGTCCTAACAGTCAAAGCATGCAAAAGGCTTGTATAAGTGAGTTTCATGTGAGCTACNAAAAAAAAAAGAAAAAGAAGGAGTTTAAAGCAGAAAGCAGGAAAGAAAGTTGGAAAGGTAAATTGCATTGTAGAAAATCTGGAAAAGTGTGAAAACAATTCAAACAGAAAGAGATCAGATAAACAGCTGAAGCTGGAACAGCTGAAAAGAAACACACAAAAATAGGTAAAACAAAATTCCAATGAGCCATGAAATCTGTTTTCCTTAATTTTTCACAGTGGCCTTGAAACTTGATGTCAGAGACTTTATCTCTGTTCTTTCACTGGTGGCCAGAAATTGAGGTTATGATGACCAGATCGTTTGGTATGGCACTGACATTTCAAGTTAAAAGGGATTGCCAAGACTCTCAGTTATGACACTAAAATATACCACTATTTCTAGAGCCAATTTTCAGTCCCTCCCTCATGCCTCCACATTGATTTAGGCAACAGATGCACAAAAAGCAAAGCAACATTCAAAATAATCCCCTAGCTGAAGCTGGGGGAAGGCTGACTAGTGGGCTGTAGCCAAAATTCCTTAAATGTTACAGTGTTTTACATTTCTAAATGTAAAAACTTTCTTTCCAATGTGAGGTACCAGCCAAATGTCTTAGTTACGGTATCTCAGAGTGAAAACTGGCATGTGGCCTTGTGGTCATTTGTGGGTATTGACAGATTTACACCCTCGAAGATCAAGTTAAACCTTGTCGGTTTCTCCATCTCCCCTTACTTTGTCAGGGTTTTTTTTTTCTCTCTCAGTTACTATTTGTCAACTTAAATCCAGTTTGCTGGAAAAATGAAGGCTCTTCACAACCTGGCTCTTCAGGAGCAAATTGCCTCAAATTCTTTCTGCTAGCCAAGGTATTTTGTAATGCATTGCAAAACAGCGGCAGGATTGCGCTCCTTGCACTAGATGTACTTTGTGGGCTAGACACTGCGGGCAGTTTTAATGAGGTCTTGGTGTGCTGGAGAATTTGTCTCAGCCATTGACTTCAGGGAGACTTTCATCCCAGGTCCGTGTTTGTCTAATTGCTCTTTCTACCCCAAGGAGCAGGGTCTGGCTTTGTCCCGTTGTGGGCTGCACCATGCGGAGTCTGGACTGGCGGCTGCTCAGGGAGTGGGTTCTGGAGCTGGTGTGCAAATTAAATGGTCTGCTCCTGACTATTTCTGGCAGCTTTGCACTGTGGTGGTGGATTGTCCATTACACAGACACACTGAAATTCATTGTCCTGCTTTCTTCCCTCTCATGCTGTTTAGCTGGTGTAGCTGTTGATTTCTGCATCACAAATTCATTTCCCTGGGATCACCTTCAAATAGGAGCTTCCTCTGGAAGATTATGGCTTTTGTTCCCTTATCAGGGAAAGCTGTGGGTGTCTGCAGCACTGCTTGTGTCAGCAGTGTCAGAAAGAGCCCAGTGCAGCCTGTGAAACTTATGTCAGCTGGGGGAGCAGGTGTGCTGGGTGAAGCCTGGAGTCCTTCTCTATCCGCCATATCATAATTACAATAGTTCTGGGCTTCCTGCATGTTGAATCTCAGTAGTGTTGGATGTTTAGTGACACTTTTTGAAGTGAAGAGAAACCAAACAAGCTGTCCTGCTCTGGGCAGCACTTGAGATTGTAGTGGTGTTTGTAAGACATGCAATCTTTCATATATATACATGCACACAAACGCACATGTATTTCCTTAGTGCTCTATTGCGATGATGATATCTGTGGAATTCAAGCACGTTCTCTTGCTGTTTTTCTGTGATTACTCCTTCAGCTCAGAGCTGTGCAGTAGTTCACCATGGCAGTGAACTTTGCAAAGACAGCGGAAAAGAGGCTCCCAACTGTATTGTCTACAAACAATGACATATTTTGCTTTCAAATCCCATGCCTCACTGAGTTGCTTCCTCCAGATTGCCCCTGCAAAGCTGAAAATCCTTTTCACAGAAGTCAGCAGAGAAGACAAGGCTGACCTGCAGGTATTGATCCCAATAATCCTTTGTTTTATGCAAAGGCTTATTTTTGCTGTCTAAACCAAAGTGAAGAAATGCTTATTTAAACATTTAAATTAATAAAAATGGCAGATGTTTTTATAAGCCTGTTTTCCTTTTAGTATTGCATCACAGCCTTTCTGCTGCTGTTTTCACTTCTTGTCTAATGAGGCTGGGAGTGATAATTTCTCCTTACTACAAGGGCACATAAGCATTAATTTGTGTTTATTATATTTGCTGTCAATCTATATGGGGAAAAGGTCATTAATATTTCTCATTCCTCTATATCTCATTTAACTCACAGATTCACACCCCTGATTCTCTTCCTTCCTTTTTTAGAAGGGGCTGACAATTATATCTATACCCAAGTCAAAGTGCCTTTATCTTCACCCGATAATTGATGGACAGACACGCAGATATATTTTAAAACCAACCCTTTGGAAGTGCCTGGAAGTGCAAAAATACAGTTTGCCAAGATCTGGTCTGGGTTTTGAGTGTTTTGGCCTCAAAGCATGCTACATGATTTGACACACAATGTTCATGTGTTCACAAAGGTTTCCAAACTTAATTTTGTGAACTCCTGCTGCTTTCAGTGGGATCTTTGCTCACAGATCAAAGACAGTGACCTTCGGAGAATTTAAGTGCTCATGTTTGGGTACTCCTCATCCTTCATTCCTTGCACAAAATAGGAAGAATAAAGGCTGTATTCAGTGTTGTGGTACTGCTGCATTTGCTGAGGTTTGGGGAGCTCTGTCATCTCTCCGTGGGCTTTATGGCTGCTCAGAAACACCCCTTCCCTGTCCAGAGCAGTGGCAGCACTCAGACTGATACGAGCCCACCAAAACCCTCTCCTGCCTCATGGCCATGTCGTCTTTCCATCCTGCCTGGACAGTCTCCAGACAGCGGCTCCACACTCCCCACAGGACCAAAAATCCTTTAACAGGAGGTGTGGGAGATGGGTCTTCTGAGGTAAACTCCCCATGAGGCGCTGGCTCCTGCCCGCCCTCGCCCGTGGGGAGCCCGTGTCCCACCACACAGCACCTCCAGCCCACAGCCCGGCTGGGAACAGGAGATCTCGGCAAAGAGCCAGGTCTCGGTGAGCTGGCCGAAGGGCAGGAGAGGAGTGCTGGAGCAAGGTGTCTGGGGGGCTGGTAGGGAGAGGTGGCTTTGTCCTGCCCCTCAGGGTGCGAGGGACATGTGTGCAGGGGGTTATCCGGTGACAGGGCTCACCTACGTCCTTGGTGAGCTCTGCTTCATCCAAGGATTTTGCTCCCCTGACCCGTGCGTATCTTTACAGCTGGAATATGGGTTTAGGTAAATCAGATGCCCTGAGTTCACAAATTCAGGGTAACTGTTTGGAGAGGAGAGAAGGGAGAAAATCAACAAAGGCCTTTGATATATTGTATGTCATCTGTACGTGACACTCCAAGGCCTTCAAATGCTTAAACTAAAAACCTAAATATAATTTAGTTAGTAAAAATATACCTTAGTTATAATAAAATGATAATAGTGGAACTTGGCAACAGAGCAGCTAATAAATACTACACTTTTGAAATGTGCCTGGGATCCAAGTACATACTATTTTACTGTGTAGTTAAAGCATGTGGCAGGACATGCTAGACCAAGATTTTCTTTTTGTCTTTCCAGTGGAAAACTAAAGTTCTTTGTTTAAGTGAAGCCCATTGGGAATTTTTCTTAAGTAAAACAAGGAGCTAAAGAATTCCATTCCCTTTTGCCAACTTTTTTTCCTCCTTCAAGCCAAATTATCGATTAATGGGGCATTAAATAACAAATACTGGCTAGTTAGAATCATACACTTTTTTACTTAGGCTCTTTCAATACTTTTTTATTCGTGCTTCAAACCCAGCTGAATTAAAAGATGAGATATTTTATTGGGAAAATACTGCCCTTTCTAAACCTTTTTGACCTTATGAAAATAAAGGTCAGTAATCTGAAAGTCATTACATTTGCACACTTACCCCTATTTTTGATTTTTTAAATGAAAAAAATAAATCTGTACTCCTTTAAGGTCTTCTTCCTGAGATTCATTCTTTGCCTTCCTCATTAGCTGTCTCCATTTCGGTACCCTATCGTTTTGCCAGCAGAGCAGCCAAGTGAATGCTTGACCATATTTTTGTCTGGCTCTAGTGAAACCGTGATCTGACAATAGAATACTTTTCTCTGGGTTTTCCTTCTTCCCCCGGGGAACCATACTTCAAGGGCAACCTGCTTGTCCAGCATATGAACATGTGGAAAATCCACTGCTATGCACTAATGATTTTCAGATGGGCAATTGTTGCTGAAAGTCATCCCAAGAGCAGCAGCTTCTCCATTGTAGCACCTAACCACTTAGGGATCACATTGCTTCTAGCTGCTCTGGAATAAACCCTTTGCATTTATGTATAGGGTGGTGACATTTGCTGCATCACACATATGTGGTGACAAAATTTAAGGGGAAAGGAGGTAAAAGTTACAGTTGTGGTTATTTTTTGGCCATTGCAACATGCATCAAAATCTGACACTTATTTTAGATTGAAAGTATAAATGTAGGAAAAAGTTGAGCTATGCCAAAGATTCACAACAGCAAGGCAGAAGCACCTTAAATATTGTCCACAAATTGATAGCTTTCAAACTTGTATTTTAAATATTTACAAGGAGACTTGTCACACTCTGGGAGAGAGAAAAACGAGTTTTAAATTTTAAATAACTTCTATTATTGTTCTTAGTATATGCATTCTTTTTAAACAACTTTCACTTTTAATCTGTAATTAAAGCCAAAGTTTTCTTTTAATTTTAAAAGCTTGTCCTTGGACTAAAACAACATGGAACATTTTTAAACATTGATCCAAGCTGCTGTAGATACATTTTATTTAAACCACAGAGCCTGCAGTTGGAATCCTTGCTTTGCCAGATCGGCTATGAACTGTAAGTGTGGTGGTAATGATTGTGGAGTCCTGGATGCTTCACTAACAGTGAGGAGGGTTGTTTTTCTGGAGTTTTTCCTCCCTTTGGGCCCTATTCATGAATGACTTAATCTCTGTCTATGATCAAATGTCGTGCAAGTTACTGTGCACAGAAAAATCAAGGAACGCTTCTCTTTCCTGCATTTCTTACATGGAATTGCTGTGCATGCCCAGCAAGCAGTTGGAGAGTGGTAAGGGTGGGAAGCAAGCAGCAACAAAAACGCAGAGAAAACCACCAGGAGCAATATAAAAAGAGTGAGACAAAGAAAACAGAGAAATTTTTGCAAGATCTGGTGTGCAAGTTGGATTGAGCTGTGCACAGACAGCTCCAGCTTGTCCAGGCAACACCAGCTGGAGGGGAAACTGGGCTTTCAGCTGGGGAGTGTTATAGGGGCAATTCATTCACCATGAGAAACAAAAGCATTCCCCAGTATTTTCTCTGTAGGGTTTGCCATAAAGATGATTTCTAGTGCATGTTTCTGTTAGCTTGTTTTGTCTTGAAAAGCAAACATTACAGTTTTTATGGGCAGATCTCAAGAAGTTCAGGGAATGAATGCTTCTTAGTCTTTTTGTCCTCTTGACCTAATTGCTTGTGTGGTAATTCTGTCCTTTCACAGGATGTTACACCACTTTATTTGAAGCCAAGAGAAAGACTTTCATTACTAGTGATATTGATTACACAATGCATGCCACACAAGGAACTTGTGATGTTTCAGTATTTTGTTAGAGATCCAGCAGAATACCAGGGTGAAGTGGTGCATAGCTGTCTCCATATTTATACAAGCCTCTTCCTCACTTTTTAAGTTTCAACAAAGTTTTTGCTTCAGTTAGGTGCTGTTCTCAGTTAAGAGTGAAGAAAGGACTTATGTTATCAGAGTTGTTTTTCTCATCACCAACACCCTGCAGCCACTGCATGAAATTCTGCCTGTGTTTCCGTGCCCTAGTGTGAGGACAGATTGCTATAGCAGGACTCCCACGCCAAACAGTCACTGGTGGCAAATGGGAAATAACTTGACTCAGGTGCTGAACTCCTCCAGCTGTTGATGGGAGTTACACTTGTTTGTCCAGGACAGTGACTGGAATAGTCGTTTAGCTCTTCTTGAGATATTTTCCATCCCCTTAGTACTGACAATGGACTTAAAAGATGTAACTCTCCTTTCAGGTAGGTCATGGCTGGAGTATCATTTTAGCTCTAGGAGGGAAAAGATAGAAGAAAGGGAAAAAGAAAAACTCTGAGCCAGGAAATAAACACAGGTAGGAAAATAAAGAGCAGAAACTTTTGGAACATTGTAAAGAGAAGACAGTGCTGGGAGAGGATGCAGAAAGGGGAATGCAAGATTAAGGACAAGAACAAAAAGGAAAAGGAAAGAAAAGAGATCAAAGGGATAAAGGCAAAAAGATAAAATACTGAGGAAGCAGGTATGGAAATAATGGTAGGAATCCAGAGTGTAATAGGGAATGGTTCTGGAATAAATTAGAGAAGTATATAAGATACTAGCATTTTTCATAGTCCAAAATTAGAAGGTTGATATTTTCTTTTTCAAAGTGTTTCAGAAATGAGCGTAGATAAGCATTCAAGATACTACCACTCTTCTTGGAAGGAACCTTTGAGTCTAATCACTGTGTCTTGGCATTTTTTTCCATGTTACACAGGCTAAGAGCCTGCAGAGCACTTCCAGAAAAGGGTATGACCTTGCTTAGAATACAAAGCAAATTAATCCAAACTGTTGCTCCACAACTTAGGGCAAAAACACAACTTAGTCTGGGACTGGGAAATACTCCAGTGCTGGTGGCAGGAGTGGTAGTGATGGAGGTGTCTGTTTGTGTGAGGTGTGTGGTTATTAATTTCCCAGTCTCTTGGTGCATCCACAAGTCCTAAGCTGGACTCAAAAGTATAGAATATTTCTCATACTTTGGCTTAATCATACCCAATCCAGACTTTGGCGGATTCCACCAAGACCTGTTTTGAAAACCCTTAAGTAGTTTTCAGGCTACTGTGAGACAATTTGGCCAAGTGTGGAGGCTTCCTTGGCCCAGTATTCCTGAAAGTTTTAACTTCTCTTAGGTCTGCTCCTTGCTGTAAATTTTTCAGATCAGATATTCTCTTTGAAAATTTTTCAAGTCATCATCTGTAAGTTACAGAGAGAAATCTTCTTAACCTAATGCATAATTGGCTGGGGGCAGGGTCTTTGTGCTCCTCCGAGATGAGCATCTGTCAGTAGTGTAGAAGGCACATCACCTGGGATGGACTGATAGTTTGATCCTGTATGTCAAAACATGCATTCCTATACAGTTCATGGTATATGAACCTAAAATATGTCATGCCAGATCTGATAATTACACATATAATTTTCAAGTTCAGTGAAAGGTTTTGTTTCTTTTTCCCCCATCATTTTTTAAAGAAACAGAATTTATCTGAATTAAAAACATGATTGGTGATGGTGAGTGGGTGGTTCTGTTTACCCTGCCACATTATATAGTACCACTTTTACTCCTTGTTTGGATAGCAGTCACAAGACCCAGATATCAAGCTGTGAAAGTATTTTTCTTGCAGCAGCCTTTCTTTTTTTGGCAGGCAGTGGCTTTGGAGATGCCTTGCATTTTGTCATGTGATTGGACTGCTGATGAGGTTTCTGTGTTGCCTCATTTTCCTGGATTCCATCTGAATTAACTCTTCTTTGGGTCACAGTCATTAGCACATTTCTGAATGAGCGGGGCTTTGCATCATAGTGTAAAGAACACTAATACTTAATCTCTGTAAGGAAACACCCTGTAAAGAAGGAATTTGCTGCATTTGTTCCACGTGACAGAAATCTGTTTTCTGTACCTCCAGCTGTCCACATTGAAAACACATTCCTTCTTCACAGTAATATTCCTTCATGAAACAAGGGAAAATGCGGGGAAATGACTTGTATGTAATCGTTCCATCTAAAAATATTCAGCTTAGTCTTGTAAACACATAAACTAGTTCTTTGTAAACAAGTCTCCTAATTTTCTTTAAACTGAATATTTAGATGTTATGTTTGAGAAGCTGGGTACATCAAACACATATGGTTCCTATTGCATCAGAGGCTTTCTTAATTTTGGTGTTCTAATTGAAGAGACATTCTTGAAAGCATGCTAACTTTACAGAAACTAATCTGACTCTGTTGGGTCTAGGCTTTATTCTTCCATCTATCACCACACTCTGGAAACATTTTCCACTTTATATGTGCAGCAGTAATAATATCTCTCATGGACTTTGAATTGCCCTCAATACTTCCAGCCTGTGATGTGGAAACATGGTTTGGGGTAGTTGATGTTGGAGAACTGACAGGGGCTTGCTTAAAGGGGAAAGAATTAGGAAGAGGCATCAGGGAAGGAATGGGAGTAGGGACTATAATGTATTCATAAGTTTTTGCCTTATTCGTGGATAATTTATAACACAAAATGCCCTAGACTGAGTAGTATCTTTAACTGGACAAAATTTCTATCCACATCAGAGAAATACTGCAGGTCTCCTTTAAAATATAAGATATTCCATAGATGTCACGAAACAACTATTTCCCTCAGATAACGCAGAATTTCAGTTTGACATCCAATATGTATTAATTTTCCCTCCTAAAAATAATAGACAGAGAGCTATCAAGTTTACCTTTGAGGTGGGTGCATCTGAAATGGAAAACACATTTCTGTCTCAGGCTGTGCTGCTCTGGTTTCTGCTGGTGTGGGCTTCCACTGCAGGTGCACGCTCTGCAGAGAGCTGAGCAATGCCCCTGTGCTTGCAGCTGGTGATGGGGTGGGATGTCTTGTAGAGCTGAGTTAGAGCCCCCTCTCCAGCAGCACCCTGAGCCCTTTGCACTGCACGTGCTGCCTCTGAGCTGCTGCAGTGAGAGCACCAGTTTTGCCACTGACTTGGGTCTGAATTCTGGATAAATCCACTTTTCCTAAGCATACAGAATGTTTAACAATAAATTGCCTTTTTTTTTTTATCCACCAACATGTACAATATAAAGTCCACAAAGGTCACAGAGGTAAATTTATTTATTAAATGGAAATACTTGGGTCCAGAAATCATTATGAATCATTTTGGTGTTTTAAGTTCAGGATGCAGAGTAAATTATTCCAAAAATAATGGTAGCCAAATGTCATTCCCTCCAAGCGTTTGTGTAATATCTATTTATCTGTGGGCAGATGACTGCTATGTATAATCAGAGGCAGACTTTTGTCAAATTGAGACTAAGTAAACACAGCTGAACACAAGCAAGTTGGACTACGGTTTTTTGAGTTCTGCCAGCACTGTTATGACCTTGAAAATGAATGTTTTTTCAGAGCAATCTGCTTTCAATATAAGAGAATTTTTAGTGTTTCAAATTAGCAAGTGTTGATTGAAAATTTGTTCTGTTTAATTTTAATTTTTTTTTCCAAATAAATGAAAAGTGTGTTTTTGTCCAAAAAAGGGCATCCTTTCTGCTGCTTAGAAGGTAGGGATGTTTTGTACAGAAGTGTTTCTTCCATGTATCTATGAGAACAAGAACAGTTAGAGTTGTAAACTCATCTCAAACTTCATTATATAATCAGAGAAAATTTTCTATTGTTTGCTTAAAACATTTTTTTATATTCTGTGCCAGTAAATGTAGAATTTAGGCAGTAGATTTTATGCCATTACATATTTAGGTTCTGTTTTCGTCATCCTTGAAAACATAGGACCCCTACTTACAACTTTTGCCCATTTTTCTAAAGCTTAGTATCCTTCTAAACATTTTATACAGACCCTGTTTTTCTCTGATCCCTAAACAGAAAGAAGTCTGATTTTATTGCCAAACAGAACAATCTAAATCTTCATTTTAGCACGTGGATTTTCTACTTTTACAGTACCAGTCATTAGAACAGAGAACATTTTGCTCCCTTGATTTTAGAGGTCACAGCATTTGGAGCTCAGAGAGGCTTTGGAGAGAATTCAGATAGGAGTCCTGATCAAAAATTTGTCTTTCAGTAATTACAGCAAGTGAGTGTCATCCATTGCCAATATCTGTGTTTCAAGGCACTTCTTTCAAAGGGATTTTTCCCCCCCCCATTTTAAGTGCTGTGTAGAAACCAGCTTACATACCAAACTCAGGGGTAGGACGTGCACAGAATTGCAGCCAGGGGAAACTTTCCCAAAGTCTTCATGCTTCGTATTCACAAGTCATACTTCCCAGTCTGCCTCTTTGGGGGGCAGCAATTACCAATTTCTACCCAATTCTTACAGAACAAGAGTTTATTGCCGGCAGCTGAACGTACACAGCACCTCATATTTGATGGGTTGCTGCAGTGTGACTTTAGCTTTGCAAGCCAAGTGCCATCTCAACAGGTAGTCTTGGATGGTTTTTGAAAGAACTCTTCTTGTTTCAGTTTTCTCTTCTCCTATCATAGCAGAGAAAGAAAAATGAGGATCCAGTTGGAAATAGGGAGGAAGTGGAAAAGGACAGATATGATAGAAAAGAAGACAACACAACTGAGAAGCAATTTTATTTGAGAATTGCAGTCACTGGATATGGCTGAACATTCCTATATGTTCCTATATTTTGTTCTCTGTATTGAAATGCAGATTTCTCAAATAAAGCAGAGGGTGTTGCTCCCAGGTCTGTCTGAGCAATGTGGCATCTTAACGTTAACCAAAATAATATGGAAAAGTCCTTGATGCCAGGTTTTTAGACACTTTGTTGTTTCTTCTGGGCAGCTTCTCCTTGGGCTCTTAAGGGTACAGATGCTCACAGTGTCCTGGTTTGTATTCTGGAATCTCTGCTTCACCACAAAGGCTAATGAGTCTTATAAAAAGAAAAATAAAGGAATGGGGCAGGTGTCATCTAAGCCCCCAGAGTGGCCTCTGGGCGTTTGAAGGGTGCAAGGCAAGTACTAATTGCAAAGCTTAGGACCATTGAGGCAGAACTCACCTGGTGTTGTAACAGCTCGAGGCAGCCAGCTGTGTTTGAGGTGTGAGAGGAAGGGAAAGGGTCGCTGCAGGTGGGGCTGTGGGTGGTCAGCAGCCTTCAGGATGCTTTGAGCAGCCCTCAGGATGCTCCTACCTGAGACAGTAGTTGCCTAGGAAGTGCTATGCAGAGAGTATTTTTGGAAGGTTTGCTGAACCTGGAGTTGCAGTTGGGGTTGATGGTGTCTGCCAGCTCTAGCCCAGCCCTGCCTGCGAGCTGGGTGAGCCACTCCCAGTGGTGCTCAGAGGGGCTGGTTTTGCCAACCCTCTGTTTGTTTGTCTGAAGTAATGTGTTGGTGCCACCCAGATAGGCTGGTTTTTGTGCATCCTGAGGAATCTGTGCTATCAAATACAGCATTTACTGGTGGTGCAAGGTCTGTTTGCCCATTGTTGGAGAAGGACGGTGGGCAGGAATGCAGGCGCTGTCCGCACATGGGATTTGCTGTGTCTGCTTTGCAGGCCCTCTGCAGATCCCCATAAACTTCACAGACTGTGATGTATAGGCAATTGTTCTATGGTAAAGCTTTGGCTCATGGGCAAAAATAAAAAGTTCTTGCAAAATGAAAGAAAAAGCCTTTGTTGTTATAAAAGTGGAAACAGAAGTACTACTAATAATAGCAGCAAGTTAATTAGAAAACATGAAACAGTTCATAGAGCTTAAAGAGTTTGTGTTGTAGCTGCCTGGCTTGCATGGCTGCTGAGAGTCCTCCTCTTACCCTCTGTCCAAAAGCTCAAAGCCTAGAGTTGAACTGTGTTGGAGGGATCAAAGGATCTCACTTTCTTTCACCATAGTTATTTCCTAAAAAATATAAATGTTCTTTATGTCTGGAGCCATGGCTTCCTGTCTTGTTGATTTTTCTCTATAGAAGTGGAAATTCAGGATCTTAATTTTTAGAAGGCAGGTGAGAATGCAAGGCTATCTGTGCAAATACATGATTATTGCAGATGCTGCTTCCTCTTAGGAAAATACCTAAGTAGATCAGGGAAGACATAAAAAAATTCTGTAAGTGTGAATTACTCTGAGATAAAGTTAATTTAATTGCTCCTTGAACAAAAAGTTCACAGTGATTTCCAACTGCATCTGTAAGGAATTGCATTCTATGAATGCAGGTATTTTCTAAATTTTTATTCACACATCTATAGCTCAGTTTCCCATTGCACACCTTGCTGGGTGAAGTGGTTTTTTTTTTTATTTATGGTAACATGAGAGAAAATCAGTTATTTATACATGCTAATAAAGCTGCTGAGCTGGTTTTGATCTATAGAGCTTCCAAATTAATCAAAATTCGTATTTTTTTGAAGTATGTCAGTTGATTTAACCATAAATACCATATGGCTTTGTCATAAATATGTATGTGTGTTTTTAGTCTGATACAGCAAACTGTTGCAGGAAAGAATTCCCTGGCAGAAATCTCCTGGCTTCCAGGAAAACATGTACTAGCTAATGTAAAATAAATATATGTAGTAAATATGACATTATCGCCTTCTGTACTTGTTTTACATATTTTTGAAGCACGTTATATGTGCGCCAATCTGATATTTTTAAACAATATTCACCCTATTTTGGGGGAAAATGTTACAAGGACTACTTTAGATAACATTGTCTTTCATCTTGGAGCTGATACTCAGCAATTCAGTTAGGTTTTACAGGAGGCTATTGGCTTTAACTGCTTTTAGGTCACATCCACTGGTCGATGTGTCAATGCCTTTTTGGGAGAAATATGTTTAATTCCTATGGATAGTACATTTTTCCTGCGGTAGTAATACACTGTGCGTCAGTAATTCATTATTTAATTAGTACAAAGGGAATGGATTACTTTTTATCACTCGTTATTTAAAATATATGTATTATTACTGTCGCTATTATTACTACTGCTGTTTTAGTCCAGTCTCTATTTAGGTACAGCATCCAGTGACTAGTGTAGCTTTTTCAGGTGAGAACTGTTTGCAATGGTCTCAGAGAATCGGGTTCTTCACTGAGAGAAACAGCCTGAGCATATTGCCCGTAGTTCAAAAACTCTCTGTTTGAAAGCAAATCTGTTTTCCTTGAAATGCTGTGGCTTAGGGTCCCCCACAGCTCAGCAACTGCGTCCTTGCGAGCTGCTCTTCCTGAGATGAATGGCAAAGGGTTTGAATGAGCCTCGTTGTTATGCAGCGTGTCCTGCAGTTAGAGGAGCCGAGCAGAACAGAGCTAATCTCTGCAGCGCCGTGGAGTGAGGTTACAGATGCTCTGAAATTCATGCAATTGTGCTATACCCAGAGGAGCGGGCAGTACAAGGTCGGGATGAGCTGGGAAGCCCTGTCTCTCAGCAGCAACCTTTGCTGCGATACAGGTCCATAATTGTGGCGCAGCGTTGCTGTCACGGCTCAGGCAGTGCTCTCTGCCACGTGGATACTCAGTGCCCTGCTACGTGGTGCTCATTTACTCAGCCTGCCTTAGTGGCTGAGGCCCGGAGTGCAGGGAAATCTGAATCCGGACCCTGTCTTGTTATCCGTTGACGGTGCTTCCCTGCTGGTTTCTTGAAAATCACTGTCTCCAAAAGCAGCAGTGTGTGTTGAATAACAAACCCCTTCACATTCAGGCTCTTCAGGTTTGGGAACAGAGCCAACATTCTTGAAGAATGATTTAGTGGCCAATAAACATCTGCGAAGTCTGTAAGACTGTCAGAAACAGTAACATTGAAAGTAAAGATCATATCAGTAGCAATTCCCCTGTCCTGACAAGGCATTCAGTGCAAATATTTGTTCAGTCATCCTTGCTCTCATTCCTGTTATCACAGACGGTTTCATACATTTTGCCAGAGAAGCAATTTCATCTTCTTCCACAAAGCTGTTCACATCCAAGGCCTTTGCGATGTTAAGTACTGGCCTACTACTGTTTCAGGACCTCCCACACGAGCTCCTTCAGAGTGCAGGAGCCTCATCTGTCTTAGGCAAAGGCTCCGCTGTGAAGGGCGCTTACAACTTTCAATTAGTAGTGAGCATCTGCAGTGTTAAGGTTTAGCTGCTCCTTGAGAATTCAAGTCAGTGTGGCTGATGTATTACACTGCACCAGTCTCCATGATAGCGCGGATAGGCTTTGAGCTCTTCTAAGTATGATTCTTCTGCAGGGTTACTGGAATTGCACTGCGTTAGGACTCAAACCATTTTAATCACAAGATGATGTTTGGAGTAGAAGGAGGTGTTTCTGCTTCTTCAAAAGCTCTTGGCAAATAGGCACATCTTCCTGAATAACTCTGGGCATGCTGTTCTGCTCTGAGAGCCTTCCGCCTTTTGGTGCACTGCCTCTCACTCACTTGGTGAATAGGAAAACTGAAAACACAGCCCTTCTTGATATGCCTCCCAATTTACTAGAATCTCTGAGGGCCTGTTTAAAAGGTGCCTGGGAATATTTAGGTTTGGGAAGAAATCCTGTAATGGAAATAATAACAGTGCAAGTTGTGGTGAGCAGCATGAAGACTGCAATAGTTTCACAAGGGAAAGGAAAGGAAACAAAACTGAAGAGTTCACTCAAAAATAATGCTATCAAGCACTAAAATCACTTTTGTGCAACTGGAGAGGAGAATAATCTGCAGGCAGCTCTTTCCCCTGCAGCTCACTCAGCAGTTTCTTTCTGCTGGTTATTCTGTATATGGTCAGGGAGGTGTGTGACTGCAGCTTTCTGTGTATGTTGCAATAATTCCTCGGGATGCTGGATAAAGGGGTTCCCATCACATTTTGAGGTAGATGAGGAAAGATACTTTTCTGACATATGTGACCCGACCTAGTATGAAAGATGCCTCAAAACCCATCTTATATCCTCGCTGGTTGCTCAGTGCTGTTTCTGTACCACCAAAGCCATAGCATGAGCACAGCTGAGCCCCTCCACGGACAGGATGATTGATTTCATGATGTGCTGTTCAGTGCCACTTGATACATTCTATCTGGCCCATTTCAAACTTTAATAAAGGTGTTTTCATAAGACATCTGTAGGATTTCACAAATGGTTAAGTAAGGCACCAAACAATTACAATTTAAAGTATTTTAGATTTTTAAGACCTTGTGGATGCTCATGATTTCATGGCTTTTTATGCATGCAAAGAAACACTCTTGTTAACCTCATTTGCACCTGTGAGTGCTCAGCACTGCTGAAGTTGAAAGTCCAGGCTCTCAGGTCAGAGTCTAGAGACCAGGCAATGTAATGTGGCACCTGTGAAGAGGTCAATTAGAATGACTTATTGAGCACCACACAAACCTGTAGCACAGACAGAGAGACCGTCAGCCACTGACATGATTTACTTAATGTGTTAAGTCCACCTGACTGTCTTCTCTCTTCTTGTGTCCTCTTCCTGCAACAGCCTCGGAGCTGCTGTGTCATGGCACCAAGGTTGTGCAGGGAAAGGTGTCACTGACTGCTCCAGGTTCGTCCCTGGCACATCTCCATTATGTGCCTTCAGGAAGTGGTGACCACAGAAAATACCACATGTGGTTGTACTGCTGATACTATAGTATCCTTAGTGTGAAGGCAGATTGCTTAGCCATTCCTATTTTTATGCAAATATAGTGTAGAAGCAGATACAGGTAGGTATATATTTGAAAATATCTCTATCTCCTTGGAGATATAAACAATCTTTTAAATTTCACATGTAATCCCTGGATTTGCAGGATCTGTTGTGCACCAGTTGTCTGGGTTGCCATGAGGCTCTTTTGCAGATTACAGTCATTTTTATGTCTATTTGATTGCTGGAGCCCTGCTGATGCACTTTTCTTACAAGCTGCTTGAATTTGTATGCTTATGATCTCCCAGCACAGTAAGTTTGGGACACTACTTAGGTATCTGGGGTTTAGTATTTGCACATGTGTCAGCGGTGGTTTCGGTTGGATGTTAGGAAAAGGTTTTTCACCCAGATGGTGGCTGGGCACTGGAGCAGCTCCCCAGGGAAGCGGTCACAGCACCAAGCCTGCTGAAGTTCCAGAAGCATTTGGACAATGCTCTCAGGCTTATCGTGTAATTCTTGGGGTTGTCCTGTGCAGGGCCAGGAGTTGGACTTCAATGATCCTTGTGGTTCCAGCTCAGGATATTTTATGATTCTGTGGTAAGTATTGTGCACATTTCAGTACCTCATGCAGTGGATGGAAGAAGCTGTGTTAAAGAGGCCATATTTGTCAGTTCTTTATCTTACAGGCGAGTGAAAGAAACTGAATTTCGTCTCTCAGGTAGACTTACCCATTCTTTACTCCATGCTTCTGGCTAAACACACCATGGAAATCAGTTCTGGCATTCACTAAAAAGTTCTTCCACTTGCCTGAAAATACAGCACCTTGTAATTTAAATTGTCTTTGTACAGCATGTGCCATGTCTGAGCCTGCTTGGCTCCCCAGAGCAGGAGAGGAGCTGGCTCCTGCAAGCAGGGCCGCAGGAATGGGTGGCACGTTTCTCTAAATTCTGCAAGAAGCTTCTGAAAATATCCTGTGTGCATGCATTCATATCATAACATTACACCGCATATATAGGGTCTGCTCCCAAACCCACAGCCAGCTAGCATAACAAAATCAGATTTTACTGCTGTCGTGTCAGCCTAGGGTTGAAATATGGCTTTGAAACCCTCCCTTTCACCCTGCTTTTTTAATGAAAAACAATCGTGCTGGAGTGTAATAGTGCTTACCCTGGCTGCATTTGACTTTAGCTTTTTATTTTTAAAGCCTTATTTTAGTCTTTAAGAGCTCCCAATTAAACTCTTTAGATGCAGAGTGAAAGACTGAACGTGCCTGCCTGCACAACAGCAACTTTCCTGGGTGGGAAAAGGATATTTTTGTATTAAAAATAAAGAAAGTTGGCACAGTGGTATGTTTTCTCTCTTTATATTCCTTACTCTTCTTTTTCCTGGTGAATCTTCATTTGCCTTTTTGTCATTTTCTGTTTTTGTAACATCTCCCATACTCTTTCCTTTATTTCTTTTTTCTCTTCTCCTTTCTCCTCTTTTCTTTATTTCATCCTCCCCCTTACCTGCTGCCTAACATGTTTTTCAATGGTTTTCATGGTTTTCAACCCCTAATGGTTTGCAACAGAAGGGCAAACCACTTCATCTGATGAGTCAGCACATCACGTGTTGTAAATCCCTTTCCAGATAACACACACACATACAAAAGAAGCCTAGGTCAGATGTTCCTTTATGCATTGTGAAATGCATGTGGGAGACTATCACCAAGGAATCTGGCAACATTGCATGACTCAATGAGAAAAAAATTGATTTCAGTCAGCTTTGCAGCAAACTTGTAAAGAAAATAAAACCATATAACCATCAGTTTGTTAACAGCTCACCTCAACACTCACAGCCCCAGCTCCCATTATAGGCTCTGCTAAGGTCTGGTTAAGAAAACAAGGCACACAGTGCCCTGAATCTCACCAAGGAGAACATACTGTCACTGGTCAGGGGAAATTTAGAGTCAGCTGTGACAGCCCAAACAATGAAGTGATTTACACCGGTTTTTATCTAGTTTGCTAACTCATAAATTCTTACATTCACGTGCATAGTTCAAGACTGTAAGACCATTTGCACCATGCCTACTATTATGTGGGGCTTTCAGTGCACTTATTAATGCAAATATTAATATAGATTTGCAAACTCAGTTCTCTTTTATGATTTATAAAATATACCTATTGCAGTCTCTATGGGCATGTACACTCATTTTATAAAAATCACATGTATTAAAATGTAATTAGATGCCTACTCCCACTGCAGCAGGCTCCAGGCTGCACAATGTAAAAAAGTCTTTGGATGGTCAGGTATTCAGGGAAGAACTGGAGTGGTAGCAGTCCTTCACAGTTAAAGCTTATATGTGAAGTTTGATGCAAGAAACAAATTGCAATGAAATATTTTCACAGAAAAGGTTTGGTCTAGGGTGTGATGTCAAAGGGATGTTTCTAACATTGGCAAGACCCACCCTATGGATCTTAATAGATGTCAGACCAGGGCTATAGCTGTTCCTGGAAAAAAACCCCACTGGATGAACAGGGAAAAATACTCACTCTAGCAGTCACTGTGAACATAAATTGTCATTATGTAGTTTGTTCATCTGAAAGGACATAACAGCTGATGACAGGTCAGTTGTTATACTTGGTGTCCCTGTGAAGCCAAAGGAGTGAGGTAACAGGGTTGTGGGGGTGACTTCATTACAAGCAGCTCTGTAACCTCCTCCTGGAAGAGAGAGAGCAGTGGTAAAATAAAGGTTTGCTGAAAAGGAGCTTTCTCTAGAGCCTGCGCCCAGAGCTCATTCCTGCAAGTTTCTGACAGCTTTCCTCCTCCCACCCAACTAGAGGACGTGGTAATAAATCTTTGTCAGTAGAAATCCAGTACACCCCTGAGGTCAGACCAGCTGTGACTGGTATCGTGCACTCTCCCAGGTCACACTGCCATGCTGTGTCTGCGGCCACAGGTCACCTGAAACTCCAACAGGGACTTTCCATTCCTCCACCAAAAGGTTCTGCTGCATGAGCGCTGCCAGCCCCAGCCAGATGGTTTCACACAGACCTTCCCAGTCCAGGACCTGCTTTGGGCAGGAGTGGCCTCACAAGGGACAACACTGAAGGGATCCCCTGTGGAGGTGGCCTGGGGTCTGCAGGAGATCAGCCACTGGGGTGTGTTTGCGGAATATTTCTGAAGGAGACTCTGCGGTTTGGAGTCTCTTCCAGCATGAGCTTTCCTGTCTGCACTTCTCCATAATTCATCCTTAATAGGTCTACTGTCCCTGAGGAAACTGGGAGGATAGTGCAAGAGAAAAAGGTTTTTAGGAGTTTCAGTGCTGGGTGGGAATAGTCCTGTCTGTGTGTAGAAAGCCTGTGGTAGTGTGGGTCGCTGGCTGAGCAGTATCCGTGTTTACAAACTCATTTGTCTGTTTACACCGGTCTCAAAATGGGAGACTGCAAGTGTAAATATGGGATGACCAGCTCCTGCTTCCTCCAATTCAAGCTAGAGAAGCTGAGGTTTTCTTGTTTTTCAAAAGATGCTACAGTCTTTGCACCAAGATTAAATGACATTTTTTTATAAGAGCAAAAGGCCTGGCCTGCTGCTTTGGGCTATAATTTCCCCTCCCTTGCATTGCTGAGCAGCCTGAGCTAAGCCATGTTCCCTCCCTAGATGTGGGTGAATATTAGTGGTGTTGTGTGATTCATGGTTTACTTTGGGATCCTTCAGGGGTAAAGGAGCTGTGTCAATGCAGAAGAGCACAGGAGTATTAACTCAAATTAACCTAACTTTGTTCTTGGAGAAACAGATCTGAAAGTCTTATGTGCCCTGAAATTGTGGTTTGGAAAATACTGGAGTCAAGGTGTGTGTGAGTATGTGACCTACAGAAATACCTAATCTCACAACTAATTTATTCACACATGTAATGTTCATTTTTCTTTCAGCTGCCCCAGTTTATTTCCTGTTTCTCCTTCTTTTTCCTCTTCTTGCTTGTTTTGAAAATGCTGGTCAACACATGTTAAGCCAGAGTCTCCAAAACCAACAAAAGAAAGTTCAGGAGAGACAGTGAGAGAAACAACTGAATAATGTTGCCAATTTTAAAATGAAGATAAGTTATACAGGACCTTTTATTGAACCAACAAATGTTTTATAGTGTTCACCATTTGAGGCCAGCCGTTCTTTTTCCCCCCTCTATTTTAAGCTAGAATAGAAGACGTGTAATTCATCAGGAATCTGTACATGTTTAAGTAGCTTCAAAAAATATGACGGTCATGTGAGACTGACCTACTGTGTCTTGACTTCTACGTCCATTTTTTCCCCACTACATAATGTTCTGTACCCTTCCCTCCCTGTCTCATTCCCTCATTCACACATTCTTTCCCCTGTTGGTTTCAAGCCATCTTTGCTTTGTCAGTGTTACCTGATAACACAGAGCGGGGTTTAAGCCAGTTGTTGGGCTCGGCTTGAGCCGGATACCACAGTGAGTGGGGGAGCGATGTGGAGGCTGCTTGGTGCTGCTTGAAGGGTCAGTCTTGCCTTCGCTGCTCCCAGCAAGGCATTAGGTGAAGTTAGTTCATCACCGCACACATGTCAGAATTAGGTCAGAATTCTCAAATCCAAAGGATAAAATGTATCTGTAATTAACATTATTTAGCACACCCCTGAAGTCTTCCAAGTATATGAAAGTTATTAGTCTGGATGCAGCGAACAGTAAGCATCTGAATTGTTCTGTAATATTTGAAGGGGCTATGAGCTCCATGTCACCAGAGAGCCTTTGTGCATAGTAAATTGGAGGTATGTGATGTGATTGTGCAGTTTAAGGATGGTTTGCCTGCAAGAAACCTGGGGTTCATTTTCTTTGGCTGGGCCTTTTTGATAGCAGAAGAACAAAGGAAAACATTAAATATAAGAGAAACCCTGGAAAATTCTGTTTTTAAATGCTTTTGAAATGGTCAAATTACTGCCTAGGCAGTATTTTGTCTTTGGATTTCTGAGACGCATTTCCACGTCTGCTAAAATGGGACTGCAGGCTACCTTGCAAGAGAGTTGTCAGGATCAGCCAGTTAATATTTATGAAGAAATTTCATGGAGAAAAAAAAGATGCCATGTATATTATTAATAATTATGTGAGTCCTGAAAAATACCATGCTGTATCACAAGGCTGGTATTGTCTGGTGTCTACACTCTTGGCACTATGTCCTACAGTAAACTGTATACTGAAAACTCATACTAATGAAAAGGTATACAGCATTTCATTGGTAGGTGATTTATAGTGACTTCCTATTATAAACAAGAGGGAACAAATATCCCGCCTTGCTGGTTTCTTTGGGCGGATGTTGAGAGCAGAATGAGACATTCTTGGCCAGGCGAAAGCTGGTTCTCTGGATGCTTGAAACTGGGAGCAGAATGAAGCACCAGAAAGTGAGGTATAAATGACAACCACTAATTTTGAATGACTGAGTTTCCATTTTCACAGTGTTTAAAACTTTCTGGTTTAAAGAGCAGATGACCACTGTTTTAAGTGATTGAAGTTTTAAGTGATTTCCAACCTTGTAGCAAAAAGGTATTTCTGATGTTTAATATTAAATAGATTTATTATAGGATCTCAATATATGTTGAAAGCCTACCACCATCCTTGGCAAGAAGCATAATCCTTTCTGAGACACTACAAAACACTTTCAGCAGCAGCTTCTTTCTGTTTCAATTGATAAATATGCTATTGAACAATACTGTTGTTTGTTTAGGAAAATTATTTGTGCTGGCCAGTTGTATGCTGTTGAAATGTATTTATGTCTGTATGTAGTAGGGTAAATGTCATTTTTTTAACCTATCCAATGAGTCTTGGAAACGGCGTGGAATACAATAATTTATCAGTGTTGTCTTTCCCAGGAGTCACTCGACACACTGATCTAAGCTTGACTCTGTAGGGCTTTAGATTTGTGTGACAGTCTGCCTTGATCCAACTAGTGAGAGAGCCACACTCTTTAAGAAGAGACCAGAGGTGCTGCCACCGAAGGTGTATGAGATTAAAGGTAACCGCAGTGTTTGGAGAGAACAGCTCAGGTGCAACCTTGGTACCTCAAGGTTGGTAAAGTGCTGCTTCTCATGTAGCAGCGAGAGGGTCACGAATGGAGTGCCCATCAGGACTTGCTCCGGGGTGAGTCCTCAGCTGAGGCTACTCAGTGAGATTCAGTATGCTCCATCATTTTTCCATTCCTTCCATCACCATTTCCAGAGGAGTTACCGAGCTCGAGTGCCATTTCCTTATTCCCTCAGAGATGAAATCTAGGAACATGTTGTGTGATGGTCAAGAAACTGAACACTTTCCATTTTGAGAATGCGGTTCCTTGATTATTTGCATGAAGTAATCTCACCAAAATGTTGCATTTACAGTTGAAATATACTTTCCAATTCTTGTGCAGATACCTCAAATATCAAAAGCTTTCATTATCAAAATCTTTAATTAGTAGTTGGGGGCAGAGCAGATAGATTACAAAAGATGAAGAAAAAGCAAAATATTGGGTAAGACTCACCATTTTGGGGTTTTCTATACATTTGATAACATTTTGTCATCTATGTTCTTTCTCTGGTCAGTGAAGAGCCAGACATGACCAGCCTGCATTTCTTCCAGGCTGAGCTAAGCCATTAAGGCTGTAGTTATACTTGCCGTGTACTCACGTCTCTATATAAATATAGATATGAATCACAGATATACTCAATAGCCAAAGGAGAGATATGGTCCTCCCCTCATCCAGCTCTCAGCATATCCACATGGATGACAATGCTGTCCAAAGGACAGAAGTGTGAGGAAGGGGCCACAGAACTGGACCTAAGGATTTGGCTTTGCAGCAGCACTCAGGGACATTGGACTGCAGTGTTAAATTGAGTGGCTGAAGCCACTTCTTGAAGGAAATCTCTGTTGTTTATGAATGGAGTCTGGACAAGTAAGGATACAAAGATATGTGATTTAGATGGCAGTTTCACATGGCATGTGAAGTGAACTCCACTTTTGCTTTGAGTCACGTCAAGTTGGTTTGACTGGCAAGATGTCAAGGAGAGCATAAGGAAAGGTCTTTGTCTCTCATTGTGGTTATCCCCAACCAAAAAAATGATGGTAATACTTATTTCCTTTGCTAAGGGCTGTTCAGACACATGGGAGCTGCTTGAATGCTGTGGTAGTGCAAACTGGTATAAGCTGTCAGAGGTTTGGTATAGCAGAAAAGGATTTTTGGCAAGAAAAAGGGGGCCTGTGCTTTGAAATGATGGATTTTCAGACTACATTGTACTAACATGCTTTGAGAGCAGTTATTAGCCAGAACTTTGCAAATTATCAATGATGGTTTCATTTTAAACCAGTTTTGAGTTTCTTTGACATAAATTATTTGTTTGAAAAACCCATAAAATCTGAACAGAATAAGAAAATATGTGTGATTCAGGAAAAAATCTTCAGCAAAGTTAAAGAATGGGCAGCTTTTTCCTCCTGGATATTATTTTTTAGCTTTGCTACTACTTTTATATACCATGGGCAAGATGCTTTCTTTTAGAGCTGGCTAAACACCAGCAAAAAATATTTGCAAATACTCCTTCAAATAAACACTGGAATTGGAATGCGTGTCACCATTCACACCTACTTCCCTCAGAAGTTTGTACAAGCAATTTTTTTGTTCATAGGAAATATTTTCCAACAGCAAAAGAAACTGACAGATGCTTGAGAGAGGTGTATTTATATCCAGGCTTGCTCTGGCAATGATGTTCTCTATTACTTGCCATTTCCATTTCTATATCTACTGACCTATTCAGTCCTAAACCTCATCTTGAAAATTGTCTCTAATTAAAAAAACAATGAAGCAGGGCTGAAGAATTCTCCATAGCCAAGTGGAGCGTGAAGAAGGAGACTTTTCGTGTCATCCAGTACCTCTTTCTGGATCAAGTGTTTCTTTTTTCCTTGGTTCCTTGTCCTCTGCATAGGCTGGACTTCCCCTTCTTGAATCCCATTCAAGTATTGTTCTAGGAGAGCTTGGGAGATACTGATTTAAGTCATGCACTTTCGGAACAAAACTTAAACCTTGGTTACCTGTGAACATTTCTTTATAAAGCTGTTTTGCAAGAGGATGGATCAAACAGATCAAACAGTTTGGCAAACAGCTGATGTCTGAAATTACAGCTGGTCTCCCTGCGTTTCTTCCATGGGACTGTGGTCTCCAGCAGTCACCTCCAAGTACTGGACAGTGCACTGCGCTGAATTGTTGGCTGTAGGAGACAATGGGCTGCTGGCTGTGGTGGGCAAGGTTGCTGCTAAGTGGAGGGCTACCAAGTGTTGTTCCACTGGAAGCTCTGTTTAAGGACAAGATCAACTTAGTTAATAATCTGATGGAAAGCTAGCGATAAGGTTGCCTTGTATTTGGGAATCCAGCATTGCAAAGATGTACATTTCTTTATGAAATTTATGTTGTGTTTAGAGGCTTTTTGGGTCCTGTAGTTATTAGTGCTCATGCCGTTGCTGTTTCTTTGGTTTGACTTGTTTTCCATAGGTATTGCAGTTGGGCATTGGCTTCTTGCTCCTCTATAATGTATTTCTGTGTCAGGATAGCAAACCTACTGAATAAAGCTTATACATTTCTGCCTGGGAAATACTTCTGGCTTCTCTAGGATGCAAAGACTTAGTGAATGAACAAATATGACTCTTGATGAGGAAATGTAGCTTGTGCCTGTGATGCAATTTCATCTTTGAGGGCTGTTAACCAGGTGTGCTTGTTATTTGTGTCCCTCTCAGCTGCCTCAGTGACTGAGGCACTGCCTGGGCAAGGGGCGCATTGAAACCCACACACATCATGTGTGCATGGGGGAGAGTCCTAATTTTAGTGCATACTAGAAGGCATTCACTGAAGGGCAATGAAGCTGATTTTTATTTTTAGGTTTTGCAATTCCTTACATCCTTGGTATTTATGTTTTGAAGAGCTCCTCTATTACCCTGCAAAATGTAGGTGAACCTTCAAGAACAGCTACGCCTTCAGTGTAGCTTTCTCCAGGAAGATGCCTGCATGAAGCTGGTCCTTTATGTGTGTCAAAGCAAAAATTTTATTTTAGATCTGGTATCAATTTTTTTAATAAATCATGGGTTATTTTTCAGTATGCCTCTTCCCTGAACATGCTTGTTTTTAAAACTATTAAAATAAAATAGACTTTTTCTTTCCTGTTTTCAGAAAATCTGGAGAATGGACCAAATAAGTGTGAAAGGTGAGTAAGGGACTTCACAGTTTTCCAAAAATATTGCTGTTATTACAGTTTTCGTGATACCATGTAGCTATGCAAGATGTGTGTGTAAATATTTGTTATTGCTTGACTCTAGCGCAGCTAACAGAAAGGGACCCAGCAAAGATGAAACGTACTGGAAGGAGATCAACGCAGCTATGGCCCTAACGAACCTTGCCCAGGGGAAGGATAAACTGCAGGGAACTACCAGCTGCATCATTCAGAAATCATCACATATATCAGAAGTAAAGACTGTTAAAGTGCCATTAGTTCAGCAGTTTTAAGAGATGGGTCCTCTTTCTTTTTCACGTCAAACGGACATTTTCCTCACAGGATTGGTTTTCAGCAAAATCAGATTCACAGAAGGGAGGAAAATGTGGAAAATAGGTCCCCTTTTACAGAATGGTCAGTTAAAAAGCTTAAGGTCCCTTCTGACTCAGATGTTTTCATTGTATTAAATGAAATGTTCAATTGCTTCTATAAAAGGCATGTAAATTATAAAAACCCTGTTTTTATCAAAACATTAACTTATTTTATGTTAATCAAAGTGCTCATAAGATGTTTGCATTGCTATTACAGTAAGTGCCTTGCTTTGAAAAAATAAGCTATAACGTGGGCATAGTACAACAGTGTTATGCCTCAAAATGACAATGCCATAATGCTTAAACTTTGTATATTATTCCAAGTGGGCTTAAGCAGCCGAGGGCTAAACACATTACTGCTGAAGGCCCTGGAGAGTTGTGCTTATTTGACTTGTACAAATTGATGAGTCTTAATGAAATTGTTACATCATTCTCACTCTCTTTTTTTAATCAACAGTGTTATAAAAATTGTACAGTACGTTTTGTCAAAGTGACGATAAGGTTGTTATGCATGTTTCTTACCTGTATATGCAGTATATTAAAATACCAAAATCATTCCTTTGAAAAGTGCAATACTCTAGAACACACAAATTTAGGAAATAAGTTAATTGTTCAGATTATTTTGAACTTAAACATATGCTCTCAGCTGTGTTGCTCATTAAAGATTTCTAGTTGAGAAGGTTTTAGCCAGACTAGCTGTAAATTCAAGTTGAATTTCTATAATTTTAAAGATTTACTAGTGACTTACTGAAATTTTGATAGAAGTAAAATTGGTTTTTTCTTGTACAAAACTAAAACTATAGTGCCATTCAGAAATGTTTCCGTGGTGGAACTTATTACTTTAATGTGGTTTAAACATTTTTGTTTCGTATGTACTGCATAAATGAGGACAGTTGATTGACATTTCACATTTCAGTAAGAAAAACCTATAATATAAACTATCAAAGCCCAAACAAGAATCACAAAGGGAACTGAAACATTGAAAAATCTCAGCATTTAAGGCAGGAGGGTTTTAAGAAGATACTAAACCATGTATTAAATGTCATGTCTCTAAAATTGACTGCTATTGAGTGTAACAACTATCATAAAACCAGGTTTATTTTTAAATTTTATCTGGAGGTGTACACGTTATTCTTAAGTCATGTAACAATAGTCTAATGAGGTTTACAGTGCTTGAATAAACAGTGGCAAAGCCAAAACCAATTTATACTGAATCCATTACCGAAAACTGGAAAAGAGCTGATTGTTGCTAGGATTTGGATTTTTTCCTGTGGGTATCCTGTCAGGTTTTTTCCTACTTATCCCTTTCCTTGCTTCTCTTTAT
Organism: Melanocharis versteri; assembly: GCA_013397845.1. Taxonomy (NCBI): domain Eukaryota; kingdom Metazoa; phylum Chordata; class Aves; order Passeriformes; family Melanocharitidae; genus Melanocharis; species Melanocharis versteri. The sequence goes on along the minus strand of VZTG01005432.1, from coordinate 117,812 downwards.
GGTGAGCCATCAATGAACAAGACAAGACTTTAGTTCTGCTCCTGCTGAGTTTAATGGCAGAACTCCCACGTCAATGGAAGCAGGACTATGCTAATGATGTAACTAACTTGCAAATAGAGGCTGTTTCAGTTGCACTAAAATAGTTAAGACACATTGCAAATATCAGCCTTGGTGTGACTTCTTAGGAAACTTCTCGATGTAACATAACGTTGTTGGTTTTATTTAGTGTACAATGAAAATTATTTGATATGAAAATATTTTGTACATATATATTTTTACTTTGTTTTCTAAATTGCTGATTTGCATTGACTTAAAGTGCCAAGCAAGAAATGTATGTTGTGACTGTATGAACAGTTGAAGTATGTTTTACTGACTTGCATCATTATATGTCTAAGATTCCATGACATTAATTTTTAATACTTTACTGGATTTTGGCATAATAATGTGAGTTTATAACTAATAGCAGAGAGTTAATACTTCACTTTTGTTCATACTATTATAAGTTATTCTGGTATTAAATATTTTGTGACAATAAATTCATGGTTTTGACAAACTCTTCTGTTAGAAATTTTCAGTGTTTCTGTCTGTATAAACAACAACAAAATTTGTCTTGTAAAAAGAGTACTTTTGGGGACTCCTCTGAAGTAAAACTGGAGAAGGCAAGCCATTGTATAAACAACTTGTTAATGGTTCTCTTTTCCAATGATCAAAGCACAAGAATAATCTGTAAAACACATCAAGTGGGTTTTAAATTTAAGACATACTTGGCCTAATTTCTTGTTACTGTTTCCTTTAATTTATTTTTTTTTCTACTGCTGCTTTAGAGTTTTCTGAAAACACAAATTCTGATGAATTATGTGTGTGTCTTTTTTAAATAACGAAAGTCATGATCAGTGCTGAGCCAACAGCTAACGAAAACTCAGTAATTATTTATGATATTGGAAAAACAAACATTATTACTATTGCTCTTCTTTGTTTCAACATATGTAACCATTTTAGTAAAATAAATAACTGCAAACAACATCTTGCTGGTTTGAATTAAATATTCATTTATCTGTCCTTAGGCATTTGCATTTCTGGTTTCCTGTAATAGTCAGGGTCTCCCTGTACTGGGACACAAGCATGTGATAGGCAAGGACGAAACAGAAAAGTTAGTCTGATCAATACACCTTGTGGGACGTAGTTGTGTGAAGTAGTTTACCTCATCCTCAATGAAAATGACTGCAGCAAGGTTTGAGTAGTGGCTGGTAATGACAACATGGCACAATGCTAATAAATCCTCCGCATTGGAGGAGTGCAGGGAGAAGCCACAGCTACTCACTCACCTGAGTCACTGGAGAAGGTCCGTCAGTTGGGAAAGACTTTGGTCGCTTAGGTTTTTTTGGGAGTACAGACCACATTTGCCTACATTGCCCTGTGTGGGTGCTCGGCTGTGGAACCTTGGTGGAGAAGGAGAGGCAGTCAGCCCATCCAGAAGCTCAGTGCTCATAGTAGAGAGCCCAGTACAAGTGATCTCTTAACTCTTTTACCTCCGTAAAGCTGCTCCACTTGCATGGGAAGGGTGATAGCTGAGATTTGGTAGGCAGTCAGCACTTTCAGGTTTTATGTCCTGCTGATCTGTGATAAATGCGTACTGCTGCAACACCTTTGGCCATCCAACATGTCAATGGAGATCTGGATATTCAGCTGATACGTGAGCTCCTGAGGGAGTATGTAGAGTTTTGCTGATGGGAATGTATAAAAACACCCACATCTTAATCATGCTGAGCTACTTTGCATCTACTTTGTACCCGAGTCTGACATGACAACACCAACTCAATCTGCTCCCACCTACTGTGTCACGTCATTTGCCAGAGCTGAGCACTCACAGACTCTTATAAACCACTGAGTAAGGGGAGCTCCAATTTTCAATTCAGTAGTTAGAATATACATTGGGCTCAGGATTGCAGACTCTTCTCCTAGCACCACAGAACTGCTGCAACCATTGAGCTATAGTTCTCACTTTGTAGCATCATATCCTCCACTGCTGGCCTAATGTATAAGTTTGTATGCCAGCTGAAGCATTCCACCAGAGAGACTGAGAGCAAGTCTCAGGATGACACATAGACCATGTTGAGGACATTTGATAACTTGGTGGCTTAAGTTTTAACTTGGAGTTTGGCAAAGGATGGCAGCTAGATGTGGATATGCCCACGCAAGGGCATGAAGTAGCCACTGCCCTATGAACTAGAAGAAGATAGGGGAGGAGGTTAATAACATGTCTGTACCGTATTGAAAGGAAGAAAGGATTTAGCTTTGGCTATGGGATAGGCTATGCGGGCTTAAACGCATTTCTTCATTATCTCTTTACTCAGATAGATTTTCATTATGTTCCCGGGCTTTGATGAATTATGTTTTTATCTACTTAAATTATCCATCAGTGGAGATCAACAGCACCAAATGTGAGATGCTATTACAGGAAGCAGCTTTGATTATAAAAATAATCATGAGTTTCTGGAATTTGCGGTACTTTTAATGCTCAGAAAGTCCTTCTTTTTACCCCCTGTGTCATCCCCAGCAATAGGAGAGACTCTAGGAATTGTTCTGCATTAGTCAAAAGGGGCCCTTCACCAGGGAAAGGACTTGGTGGCTGCCCTGGGGGATGCTCTGAAGTGCCAGGGAACTGTCTTCTCTCCCTGATTCACCGCAGTGAGTGGTGAATGAGCAATCACTGGCACGAGGAACCGCTCAGGGCCAGTCAGGGAGCATGCCAGTGGGGCACAATTCACCCTGCCTACTAAGGCACTGCCAAGTAGTAGAACCGCAGCCACCAACCTCAGATCCTCCTTCAGGAATCTTTCCAGAGGCTTTCAGGTTCCATCATGCCTCTGTATCTTTCAGTCTTGCGGAAGTCCTGGGCCATATTCCCCACACAGCTTCTAACAGCTGGAGAAGATGGCTGTATCTGCTGGTGAATCCCCTGTGTGAGGTTGAAGATGAGAGTAAATGTGTTTAGTCATCCAACTTTCCAAAGCTGCAGAAAAGCTTCTATAAATTGAGCTCCACCAGGGCTATACAAGTCTTATTCATAATTTCTGCATTCAGAAGAGCACTGAGGACCTCGGAGTAGCCCTGGCAGAGCCATAATCCCAGTACTGCCAGGAGAGAAAAACAGAGCAGCAAAGCTTGCCACTGCTCCTGGCATTGCCTCAGATGTCCTCTTGCTGTGTGGCAAAGAGAAGGGTTCAGCTGTTTCTATCATGTTTGACTTTCAGAGAATCACAGAATCACAGAATAAGCTAAGTTGGAAGGGACCCACAAGGATTGAGCCCAGCTCCCATCCCTACACAGCACCATTCCCAAGAATCACAGCATGTGCCCAAAAGCATTGTCCAAACACTTCTTGAACTCTGTCAGACATCACGCTGTGACCACAACTGTGTTGTCTTTCATGTGTTTTTCAGTACCTCCCAGAATAATCTCCATAACTTTATCAGGCACTGAAGTGAGACTGACAGGCCTGTAGTTTCTGGGGTCCTCCTTTCTGCTCTTTTGGAAATGTGGGACAACGTTTGCCCCCTTCCAATCAGCTGGGACTTCTCCAGATTCCCAAGACTGCTCAAAAGTCAAGAGAGGCTTTGCAATGACACCAGCCAGTTCTTTGAGGATTCTTGGATGATTCCCATCAGATCTCTTAGATTTGTAGGGATCCAGCAGGGGAAGCAAATCCTGCACGGTTTGGGAGTTGACTGGAAATTGATCATTCTTGTAATCAGAGTACTCCAGCTCAGGGCACTGAGACCCCCTTGGTCCATCATCCGTGTTGAAGATAGAGGCAAAGAATGCATTAAATGCCTCTCCCTTGTCTATGTCGCTCCCTGTTTGTGAGGTGACCATCCTCATCCTATAATGGGCCAATGTTGTTTTTGCACTGCCTATTACCATTAATATATTTGCAAAAAATCTTTTTAGTGTCCCCCACAGTCCTGGCCAGATTCAATGACTTTCTCACACAAACCAACTTACCTTGCTGTGAAACCCCGTGTTCTGCTATGAAACCTTCAACACAAGTGTGCTTCCATTCAGTCCTTGGTGTGGCCACACTTTCTTAAACCTTAGCCTGGTACTTGCAGGAAAATAGAGCCTGGACTTGGCACAGATTGAGAATACCAGATCCTCCAGTGTTCCACAAGCAGCTCTGAAGTCCAGTAGGCACCAATTCAGTGGTCACAGTGACAGCATTAATCATGACAGCCCCCTGTTCTCATTCCTGTGCTACTATGAACGATCTGTGAGACTCTTGGAGAATCAGAAAGAACCTCAGAAGGTTTCAGGCTCCTAACCTAACAAGTCGAAACACTTCTGAAGGTCTGAGGGCCAAGTCATGTTTCCATGGCCAAGTGCAGGCAGTTGCATGCCTACTCTGAGCCAGCTGGACAGAAACTTGGGTAACCAAGTTTGGCACCAAGCCTGAGCTGCTATACCAAGGTCCCCTGAAGAGCATGAACTGGACTTAGTATGGTGTGAATATGTCTGTGCAGCTTTGGGGTCATTGAGTGTTCTATGTCTTATTCACAATGTCCACACATTTCTCTGTGCTTTGGTGCAGTATTTCAAAGAGGACCATAATACAGCTTTGTGTGGCTGAGCTGTTGTGTGTAGGAGGATGTTGGTAGTTGGAAGCTGCTCTGGTGACATCCCTGCCCAGCCTAGTTAGGTAGGGCAGGAAAGAAAGATGGAGCATGATGCAAAGGGCTGAATTGCCTGAGAGCACTGCACTGACACACTGCAAGGGAGGCTGCAGGAATCCAGCCTTGATGCCAGTTCATGTTTTACAAGCTGATTTGCAAGTGCCCGGGTGTGCTAGATTCTCATTAGCAGCAGAATTGAGACGCAAACCCACAGCTTTCACAGTGCTGGGTTGCTGAGCCAGTGTTTAGGTTTGGGCCCCATCTTGAAACTCCTCTTGTTTAACAAGAAGGGAGGCAGTTGGCTAAAATACAAGTACCTTGAGGGGAAAAAAATGAAGAGAAAAAAAAAAAAAGAAGTGGAAAAGAGACATGAATGCCTAATGCAACAGAAAAAAAACCCCCAAACCTCCTTAATGTTGCTGTTATGTCAGCTTGGGTTATTGGCAGTGGAAGTGGTTATTGGCAGCGGAAGTTAGACCTGGCTCAAGGCTAATATAACTTGTGCACCTGACTTTTTAAAAGGAGCTGAGATCTGGTTTCTTTATGGATGGGCCTTTTTCGTTCATGGTATTGGTTCCTTCTCCAGGTTTCCTTAACTTTCCTTTCAGCCTGCTTTGGACTTAATTGTTCTTCTGTCTTTCTTCCTGCCTGGAAAGTCTCCTGTTACATGCAGACAGCAATGGGATCCTTCATGCCAAAGCTCATCCTTCTGGCTTTGCAGTTTCTAGGGCCATATAAGCGAATGATGTATGATTCAACAAGCTGGTGTTCAGTGACAAAGTTTGGTATCTCCGTTCTCACAGTCCAGGGCCAATGAACATATGGAGCCTCAGGAGTGTGCAATAGAGGCTCTTCAACCAACAAGCTCACCATCTATCACTTCACTCCTAACTACTACTGCTTTTGGCTATCTTAACTCCCAAAAGGACTGTCAATTTAACCATAACTACCTAAGAACTGCCAAGTCTCATTTTATGAGCTGCTTTTGAGAGTTTAGCTATTTAAGGCTGATTTTAAACAATTTTTATTGGTACTTCGTGGCATGTGCCTGATTTACAGTGCTGTAAATAACCACAAATTAGGGACATTTCTTTACAGTAAAGGCACATTATCTTGAGCATAAGAAAGATGGTTTGTTGGTAAAGAACTGGAGTGCAGGCCCTTTTCTGCCACAGGCTTCCTGTGTGAGTGCAGGTAAGCCTTATCCTGACTTTGGTCAATGCAGAAAAGCTGACTCTTCCCTGGGGATGCTCTAAACACCAGGGAATGTGGGGTGAGGATCCCATGTTGAGACGTCCCCCACTGCTGTGGTAGGAGACAGCAGTGCTGTTTCGTAAGTGGCACACTCAGTTTGATGCACTTAAGGAACTATGGGTTTCTGGTGTTAAGTATAATTTAAAATTTCATCTCAGTCACATGTCCCAGTGCAGGCATCACCTTCTGCAGCACTTCCATCTATTCACTGACTGCAGCAGGAGATTGAGCTGCTGAGACCAGATGCCCAAATCTGACACAGCTGAAGTAGGGGAAGACAAACCACACTCAAGAAACAAGCCATTGGGATTCACACCACAAAGACTCCTAGTGGGCCCAGGTCACCACTACTGACTTCCTTGTGCAGTATCAACTGAGGAGCACACTGAAGCACATGGATAACCTCATCCTAGGAAGTGTGAAATGTGTCTTTAAGAAAGACTTCTTGCTGCCCAGGGATTCGTGGATGTACTAGTTCAGGTGTAAGATAAGATGTTTCATTTAGGACCATCCCTGTGACTTGGGAATGTTCAGCAGAGCAGTCTGATTTTCCTCATATTAACTGGTGCAGGGAGGAGAATCTTCACTCTAAAGGGTTTAAAGCTCTGTTTTTGCACCTTTTAAAGAATTTTTCTCCCGGGTCTGAGAACTGAAGAATGTACTCCTAAGAATCAGAAGAAATCCAGAAGTCAGGCAGCACAAGAGAAGCCTGCCCTGTGCTGTGGTGGTGGGAAAGGACAGCAGACCCATAGACACCACTGGGGTCTTCAGTGCCCACACTGCACTGCACAAATGGGTTCCTTTTCAACAGTAAATTCCTTATTCATGTTTGCTGCCTTCACATACAGAGAAAAAATTCTATTCATAGGGAAGAGTGAGAGTGTATAACTGAAGTACATGGCTAAATGCTTTGGGCAGCACTTAAAATGTTAATCTTAGCTTTGGGAATCTTGTGAAATGGCCACAAAATATGTGGCCGGATTTTAAAATGTTCCAAGTACTCAGTGGCAGCCAGTGCAGTCATGAAAAATGGTCAGCAGCATTTCAGCTAAATCTTTGTGAATTAAATGCCAGGTCAGCAAATTGGAAACATTTTGTGGAACAAGACAACTGAGTTTAATTTCTTTGGATTTCTTTTAAGAAAGCTTGGAGATGATCAATCCCCAATTTATACTTTATTTTAAATGAAGAAGTCGAGTTTTTCAGATTTACTTTTGTCATCCTGAAATGTAAGATAATTATAGTAAAAAGGATTGAAATCAACACCAAAATAGAAATAATTGAAACTTATAAAAATTTTGAGGTTTCCAAATGATGTTTATTGACTTTTTTAAAATGTTCTTTTGGCTATTTGTCTTCATTTGTTTAAGTATTTACACTTTCTAACCCATTTTAAAATAACAAAAAAAAAAAAAAACCAAACGTTTTACCGTCTCAAAAATAGCTACAGGCAGGGAGAATACATTCTCCATAGCTGCACTGAAGAACTTTTAATGCTCATTGTCTTGAAAACAAGCGCACTTTTGCATGGTGACCTGTGGATATAAAAGTCTGTATCTCAGTACTTCGATTGAGAGTACTGGTTTGTGTGCTGAGTCATTTCAGCCAGCACAATGCTGCTTTTGCTGTAGGTCGCCTTTGTATCAGTGTCCTGTTGCCCTCAAAAAAATAGAGTTTAAGAGAAACTGTGAGGCTTTTTCTGCTGTCTGGGATAATAAAAGGTATTTGCATTCAGATAGAAAATGAAGATAGTGAACATAGCATTTGCTGGTACTTCTCAGTCTTGGAGAGCAGACACCCACTACAGTAATGGAAGAATCTATGTGGTGTTCATTCATGCATGTTGATTACAAATAATAGAGCGAGCAAGAGAAAGCAAGGGGATCAGACCGAAGAAGGCATCTCCATCACTTAAAAAGAGACTGCAACAGCAGTAATAAATATAATTCTCAGTGAGCAGTGTAATGGCAACCAGAAAACTCAGAGTGCTCCAAGTTTTGCACCAACTTTTTACTGGCAGTGAAACCACATGCAAAAAAAAAGTGAGGAAAAAGCCCAGCAAACAGCCAAGAGTGTCTCACCATGCTTCAAGATGTAGAACAAAGACAATCTTAGTAATTTCCAGTCTTTTAAACCCTTGACTACAGTCCTGAGGCTGACGTCTGCTGAGCAGAGTGTCTGTAGGTGGGCGGCAGAAAGGTCTTCTCGAGAGCAGCCTACCCAGACTGGTGTAACCCCATCAGGCCGTGCCCAGTGCCAAACTGGGAGAGACTCGGCTGGAAAGTCTGGTGCTTCTGTCACTTTAAAGTATGTGAAGTGTTATATAGTTACAAGTTATATTTATCCACCCTCTTTCACCTTTTTATTTAAAAGCCTTTCCGTCATGGACTGAGTTCCTGGAAAACCACATCTCCCTTACTGCTATCTCAAACAAGGCTACTTGCAACAAGTGTTTACAATGAAAACAACGATAGGGGCATTGCTGTATAATGCATTCAATATCAAACATCTTCTAAGAAGCATCCATCAGATTCCCCTTCAGGAACTAAAATACAAGAAGGTTGCAATCTTTTTGAGATTTCCTCATGGGCAGCTGGGGTGGGAACTCTATACACAATTTATAAAATGAAATATTCCCTGTATCTATTTCACAAGGACCTGTACCAGCATGAGAGTAGGATTTGGTGGTGCCTGGATTTACAACTTGAAATTAAATACAAGCATGTGGAAACATTATTATGTAAACTAATACTAAGCTGCTTCTTGCTGCATTCCCTCAACAGCAACAAAATAGTAGCATGGAAACCAAAGGCCAAGTGTAATTTTTTAGCTTGTTCTGTGAGAATGAAAGAAAACCTGTCCCATGTAGAACCAGGAGGAGTCATTATTTTTTCATCTGTGAAGTCTTAAATGTCACAGATCCTGGGCTAAACTCTGCTTTCGTCAAAACCAGTGAAGCTTTGATACTGGTTTCCACTTGAGCATGAAAGATCCCAGAGACTCCATTTTTCACCTTTTACTGAGAATCCTGGCAATGTACTCCAATGTCTTGCTTGCAGTAGTTTGTTCTGATGGCTCCTGTTGCTCAGGTAGGAAGTAAACGTCAGAGAAACCGTAGCTCAGAGACATCGCAGCTCTGTGCTGGTGATCCAGCACTGCTCTAGCCTGAGGCACTGCTGCATCAACCCAGACAGAAGGGCAAAGTGTTCTAAGATGCAACCAAGTTACCTTCATGTGCCTTTTACCCGCTTCTCCAGGCCCTGTAGATCAACCAGGAAACCACCAAAACAAACACTGGAGGCTCCCCTGTGCCCTGATCCTAGCCACACCTTCTTCACAATAGCAGGGCAGTAAGAGGCACAGCTGCTCTTGATCCCATAGGGCAGGATAGGCAGCCCCATTTCTGGCTATTTGCACTGTACAAGGGTGTCAACTGATCCACCAAAATGTGTGCTGCCCAGCCATATAAGGGACAAATTGTGGAATACCAGACAGTTGGCTGACACCTCAGGGATCTGCAGGAGCAGCCAGTCAAGCTGTGCACAAGGCAGGAAGGTACTGAATGTAACAGTCAGCATGAACTTCTTATAAACATATCACATAAACCAATCTGATTTCCTTCTGTGACAACAGAGCAAACTGCGTGTATGGAAGATACACAGTAGATCAGACAGCTACTGGGACTCTAGTTAGACTTCTGGCAACCTCTTATATGACATTCTTGTGAATAAGCAGAGGAAATATCATGGAGCTGAAATTACCATTGAGAGTGTATAAAACAAATAGAAAACTCAGGGAAGTTATTAGGGACACATTGTCAAGTGAAAGTATCCATCAAGGACTTCCACTGCGGTCTGTCCTTGGCAGTTTGTGTTCAGTATTTTCATTGATAGCTTGTCTAAAGGAGTAAAGGAAAGGTTCCCCAGCTGTACAATATGTGCTATTAGCGTTGTACAACCAGTTCCTAGGGGGCATATAGCCCGGCAAAGGCGCCTGGCTGCTGCTGCTGGGGCGTGCTCCCCCTGCCTCCACTGTTCTTCACGGTGGTCTTGAGCAGAAAAAAACTGGAACTCTTGCAGTGCAGAATCCTGAAACATTTTTTGTTGTCAGCTTGGTTCTCCTCGCAAGTATATCAGAGGCCAGGGTTAAAATTCTAAATTACCTAGATACATTGGAGAAATGGCCTGAAAAATAACAGAATTCATCAACTGTATTGCAAGGACCTGTGAACAAAAGTGACGGACTGCACAGAGCATGGTGAGGTAGTGTCCTGGCTTCCTTAAAACCATGACAGGAGTTCTGTAGAAGATGAAGGCTGATCACAAGCTGAAGATGATCCAAAACTATTCTGTTATTGTGAAAAAAGAAACACCACACTGAGTTGTATACATAGGTGTTGGACTATATGATGTGTAAGTGAATGTCTTCTGCTCTGTTGAGCTGTGTTGGGGCTGCACTTACAAGAGATAAGAACCAACTGGAGGCACCCAGTTACCATACTAGGAGTGAACATGTTCTGAAAGGGAAACCTGATTGATCTGGTGTTATGAAGTGTAGAGACAATTACGAACTTCAGGTATATGTGGTCAGCAGAGACACAAAGAGAATAATCCCTTCTTGGTACAGTAGTACCCTTGAGTAATAATGGGTTTTAATTGCAGCAAAGGAGATGGTAGGTGAGTTCCTGAGTAGGACATGCCAACAGAAGGGGGATCAGATAGGGAAGCACTGGAATACGTATTTGGTGAGGGTAGCAGACTTTCCATCAATGAAGCTTCTTTAAAGAACAAGTTAGAGACGTATTAATCAGGAATTAAATAGGTATCATTGATCGTACTTTGAGACAAGATGGCCTCTTGAGGTCACCTCTCCACCCTGATTTTCCATTTCAGCAGTCTGCCTTATAAACATGGCATGGTCTGTTGCTTAATAGATGGTTAAAAGAGTGAATAGCAGCTGGTTTATTCCTCTGTTTTTGTGAGGTGTGTTTACATTCCAGGCGTAAGAGTGGAGGGGAAGGACAGCAAGTTCTGATCCCACCAGCCAGCCAGCAGAGGAGACCGGGCAGCCATCCATCGGAGGCTGTTTGACTTTCACAGCCTTTCACAGTCTAACATAAGGGACAGAGGTGGCTCCCAGATGGAAGGCAACAGACTTGAAAAACATGAAAGTTGACAAAGAGGGATGTACATTTAACATGTAAGTACAAATTGCCAGAAGAATAAAGCAAGGAAATTTCCAACTAGGTGCAATGGAGCAGCTCCTGAAGGATCTGTAAGTGCTTTTGGCGTCCATAGAAAATACTTGGGCAGAAACCCTCCAGAAGGTATGTTTGTTTTGAGCAGAACCTGGAGTTCCTGCACAGAGCTCTCTGAAGGCTATGTTGCAGGATTAGCCCATATTCTCTCTACTCAGTGTCATGGGAGACTGAATGTTTTCACTGTTTTCTGGAGCCTGACACAGGCAGACAGACCACAAAGAAAAACACAGGAACAGATCCTATAAGCCGCTTCAAATAACACTTACTCCAGAGCATCTGGTGAATGCTGAGAAATTTTAGTTTCACAAAAGATGCCAACAGGGGAAGAAATTATTTCACAGTTTGCCTCAAGCTTCAAAAGGGTTGCTGAACATATTAACCGACACCCTTTTGGACAGGCTGGTTTGTGGTCACTGCCGCTAACGAACAGGAAAACAAATGCCAGTAGTCCGAGCAGGGATTCACACTCTGCACCACAAAGCCAAGAAAATTGCTGCCGGAGAATCCCCAGAGCTGCTTGGTGAGTGCACACAGGCTGGCAGGATGTGTGAAAAAACATCAGGAATGTTCCTTATGTGACAACATGGATCATTCAGAAGGAAGACTGCTTGGAATGTAAAGATTTGGTATATTGACTCAAGGGGACGCTTTGAATATGTTCCTAGGTATGAGCAGCTCACTTCAGAAAGAAACTAGGGGACAGGGAAGTGGGGGGAGGGAGGGTAGGAATAGGAGGCAAAACAAAGTCAAGCCGTATACAAAGATGGAGAATGAGCCAGAAGTAGAAAGGGGAAAAGTAAATCAGAAGTTAAGAGTCTTGCATACATTCATTATATGGGCTTTTTTTTCACAAGCACCAGCAGTTCCATTAGCCAAAGAGATACACAGTCACTTTTGATACAACAGAGACAAGAATTTTATTACCATTGTATCAAATCCAGTGAATACAGCAAATTCAATCCCCTTTCTCTGCCAGCTACATGATTCACAAGGTGTTCACTAAAAAGAGTGACAGTCCCGCTGTTTGTCTGTGCCGAATAAGCTGTTCTGGATGCAAAGAACTCACATATATGGGCAGAAATGTTCAGGAGGATGATGAAACCTGAAAGGGATCCAAGTACAGCATAATAGAAACAGGCTTTGGCTCTCAAGGTAGGAAAGAATATCAGAGATACTGCTAATGGGAACTGGTTATTAAACCAAACTAGTGATAACTGGAGGATGGAAACCAGTCAAATGTCCTAAATCTGAAAGATCTGACCAACGTAATAAATTACCTGTTAGCAACAGAACATGAATTCCTTCCTCTACCTTCACCTGGTGCCAGGGATTAAAGAGACCTTGATTGTCACTTGGCAATATTTCAGTGAGACTGCAAGTCTAGTTCTTTATTTAGACCAACATCTATTTTCTTATATTAAGATTCTGCTTCTTTAAAAAGAGTTGCAAAAAGTGACTTGTGAAAACATACTTACTTAGCAAAACGGCAGAAAAGTCTCATGAGATCTTTGCAGGAGCAACACATGATACTGATACTGTTGTCTGTCTCTTGGCACCAGCTTTTTATCAAATGGCTTTTGAGGGGTCTGCCTGGAGAATATAGTATTAACTCCATAGTCTGAATGAAAGAGTGTGAAACGTTAAGAATTAGAACATGTCTTTTCAGAAATTACAGTCTGATTGTATGTAAAAACAGTATTTTTCTCTATTTCTTAGACTTGCCAGACCAGATATTTTTGAATTACCACCAAAAGCAACACAGTAGTGGATGCTCCAGTTCCAAACAATAATTATTAATCATTTAATTATTTTCTTTGAACTGAATTAAAATGCAAACTTCATTCCTCATTCCTTCAGGTTGGAATTAACTCTGCCCTTTAGACTAAGGGAAAATGTGAAGTCCTAAACGATTACAATAGCATTGTCTGCAACTTTTCTCCCTCCGTCATTGCACTTCCCAATACATCCTTACCACCTAGGAGATGAAGTTTCTCAGGGGTGAGTTGACTTTTACAGAGCCTGGCTCAATAGGGCACAGGACTAAGTTATGGCTTCTTTTTGACAATATTTACTACTAAAGAAGAAGCAGCTACTGAATAAGAATAAGAATAATCTTGAATAAGAATAATCTTGTAGGGTTTAAGCACATTTTGATCTTGATTTACGAAGGCACTGCCTGTGCCACTCATTTTCTTTGAGTGGAATCTGTATTTTGTCATGCTGGGGGGAGATGACACTTCTAAAGCAAAAAGCTATGAATTGGATACCGTAACTGCTGGATAAATAGATTTGCATTTTGAATGCTGCTATTTGTGTAGACAAAAAGATGGTGCTTTTGAGATAACACTGGAGCTGCAGAGAGGGCCTGAAAACATAAAACCCGGTTGTGAATGGTGCCTAGAAACACGAATCCAAACCCACAGCCAGCATTCACAATCCTGCTGAGAGAGGTTTTTTATTTACTTTTCCATGCCATTGAGAGCAACAATTCATTTGCTTCTTATATATAAATACATACACACACGACACCAAGTAATATCCTGCTGATCTGAAATGCTCCCCTGGCCTCACACCCTCCCCACTGGCAATCCCCCTCCCAGCCAGTTCTCTTCCGCTCTGCAGCAGCACAGCCCTGGGGTACGTAACTGAGAAACCTCTGCTTCAGACGGGGGAGAAAGCTTCATGAATCACCAAACAACACTTCTCAGGTGGGAAAAACACATTCTTTGTTCCTCTATGTGGAATTAGAAAAATATGTGTAGAAGTAAAGCCCTGAAAACCCCAGGAGAGCAATTGTGCTTTTTCTCTTTCCTTTTTTATATTTTTTTTTGATTTGTTGAACTTGTGAATTTTGGGGTGGTTTAATTAAAGTCTTACAGTTCTTTAACACTAACATTCAAATGCTTCATATTTTTCCCCTGGACTTGCAGAGTTTCTATCCTCCTCTTTTTCTTGTGTCACTTTTACTCTGCAATAAAACAATTGAATCACACACTGGTACATAAATATTGGCAGATTTTTAGGTTTGCTGCTTTTTTCACTCAGCCTATTGGGCAAATAGCCTAGAAAGGCTAAGTTATTTGCCAGAGTTTGAATTTCTGGCAAACAGCGCAGATCCAGTACAAATCTCAAATCATATTTTAGGAATGCCGTGCTTCTACCGCACCTTTCCAACTCTTCTCTCTGTGCTCTGATGACTATTATGGGGAAATGCGTTCCAGAAATGTGAAAATCAATGTAGTGGGAAATGTACCAAAACCACCTTTCCACTTATACAATCTCAGTTGTCCAAGAAACACAATTAATTAGTGTTATTGAGCTGTTTAGCTCCCCAATAAAAGCTTTTTGAGTGATTATATGAAGAACCATTGGTACCGGAGACTTCATACTGAAGTAATTAATGGAAGTTGATTATATTCTGACAAGTTAAACACAGGTTTGTTTGATATTACACACACATGGAAAACACATGCTCTATTGAGCTCAGTACCTAGGAGTTTAGATTAATGGTGTTGATGAATTATGTGGAGATTATATACTTTGCAGACACATAATGGACCTGATTTTGAAAAGCAGGCTCTCATTTTGCTCCTGCAATTTTGAGGGTGTGAATAATTGCAGGTGATTTTCTAGCAGCTAGACATCTCGCTGCCTGGTGGAATTCCTTTGGGCAGAGGTCATGCCTGGTTTTGTGCAAGGCACCGGGAGGCACTGGGACAGCGCCTGCAGACAGTGAGGAACAAACCTACACTGGTGCTGCACGCTGGAACCACAGGAACCAGCAAGGACAACTCTTCCATGCACAGCCGTGGCAGCTCAGCTGGAGCTTTCAAGAAATGTGTTCTCTGTCTAAGTTCGGGGGCGTGTGGTGAACTTGAGGCTCAACCCCAAGACGGGAAGGAGGAAGCTGTCACTGTGCTTTCTCCTGCTGCCAGGCAGATGTTGGCAACAGACCTGACACTTAGCCCCAGGATCAGCTGCTGAAGCTGTCTCCGTAGGACATCACTTAGGTTCAGCCTAATATCTCACCCTGCCGTGTAGCATCTTTCTCTTCAGACTCTGTCTAAAGGCAGCTGAATGTCATTGGGATGTGGACAGAGGTAGTAATGAATGCTAATGTTTAAGGCCTGCAGGGGATAGTCGGGAGGTGGATGGCCAAGTTCAGATGAATGGCTTGATTCAGGCAGGAAATGAACTCAGATTTTGGTTTAGTTGCACTAGTCTGCCATGTAGAGCAGCCTGCATAGAACACTCAGCCCAGATCTGATGCCTTCCCATGTTGCTCACCCACAGGAACATATCAAACCAGTTTTACAGGGCATTTACTGAGTGCTTGGATCACCAACCAAGCATGCTCCATCAGGATTTTGCTAGGAACCTGCCCAGAAGAAGCTAGGACTACAAATATCTCAGAACCAAACTATGAAGGCAGGCTGACTGCAAACTGCAGATAGCAGTCTGGCTTTCACAGCACTCCTGGGAATGGCTTCTGGGTCCGTGAGGCAGCTCCAAGATGGATGAGCATCTCCTTCTGAGAGCAGATCCTGATGAACCCTGCTGATGTCATTCAGTTCAAGACTTCAAATCTGTGAGTCAAGGTGCAGCTTTCCATGTGAACCAGGCAGCTAAACTCCATTGACATGACAGAGACCTCACCAAAATTGCCAGGGAAGGATGAAGGGAGATTCTGTCCCTCTAAAGCACAATTCTCTTGCTAAACTGCCTACACCTCCCCTGTACCTCAGACACCTGTGGACACCTACCCTTAGAACCCCCCACTGAGGTGTCAGTCACCAGGTGAAACTCTGCCCCTGGAGATGCACAACAGGTACAGCACAGCAGCAGCAGGAGGTTTCCAGCACCTCTGTGATCACAGCTGTAAACTGGCTGCTCTGCCCAGACCTGTGCTGTCCCTTGGACAGGACGTGTCCATCCCTGGTGGCAGCAAATCACCACCAAAACCACCCAGCTCTAGCCAACAAAGAAAAGAGCCCTCTGAGCACTTCTGGCTGCAGAAACAAGGGGTATCAAAACCCAGGGCAGGGCAAGAATGAGCAGACACCCTTCCTCCTGGGACTAGCAAACCTTCCTCAAATTTTTAGTGTTCAGAGCTATAAAGTCATTTCATTTCAGGTCACCCTGGCTGAGAAATTAGTTGGGACACATCATTCTCCACATTTGGTGGTTGTGCCCAGGGACTTTCTTTAGGTTATAGCTTGAGGTATGTTGCACAGAGGGAGAAGGGGAGAAACGTGCAGACCTGTTTTAGCTTTGATCTTAAAGACAAGTGAGGAACAAAGGTGAGGCACCAGCATGTGCCTACAGAGGTACAGTAAGTGGAAAGTTAAAGAGGGCAACACAGGAGGGTAAGTTTAGATTACATATTAAGAGGAAATTCTTTACTGTGGGGGTGGTGAGGCACTGAACAGGTTGCCCAGGGAAGATGTGAGTGCCCCATCCCTGGGAGTGTTCAAGGTCAGGTTGGATCGGGCTCTGAGTAACTTTATCTATGGCAATGGGGTCGGAGCTAGATGAACTTTAAGGTCCTTTCCAACCCAAACCATTCTATGATTCTGTGATACCCTGAACAGTGCAGCTGTGATGGAAGAACTGAACCACAAGAGAGGCAAGGACAAGCTCCTCTGTCTTTGTCCCTCCACATAGAAGACCTAACATGGAAGCACTGGTGTGGATTCTTTATAGAGTTTGTTTGACTGTATAAATACCTAACCCTTTCCTAAGACTCTGCTGCTTTGATCACTCACCTAGCTGCAACCCTCTGAGAAAAACAGAATTAGAACTTAATTCTGCAATTATTTGCTGCCTCCAGGAAAGCGCAGTCATTGTTGAGAAAGGGCTTTTAAGTCTCCCCCATGCTGACTGTCTGCTGGAGGCAGTGGGTAATCACAGAAGCAAACCCCAATTCTTGCCATGCCGGAGGACAGGAAGCAGTCCTTTCCGAGCAAGGGGAAAGACCTGGCTTCAGCCTCTGCTTCTTAATTAGCTGCTGCAGGTGGAGAGCTGTGCAAGTCCCTCACATTGCTTTTATAACTATCACATCTTTATGTGGCTGAACTGTTTTTTTCCACTGTTAACTTGGACATTTTTGGAAAAGAAATATTTTGGGTCACATTATCAATTTTCCCCCTATGGAAAGCTTATGAAAATTAATCTATAAGCAAATTGATGTGAGGAAAAATTTAGCAGAAATGTTTTCAAATGGACAACTTTCAAAGGACTTGAGCTCATTCCATTTGAATTACAAAGCCAGAGCTTTGATCCAGCCACTCTTTGGTTCTCTACCTCTCTTTCCCACCCATTCTTCTTTGCATCACACTCGAACAGGTCTCCAGTGAGTACATTTTACCTAATGATTGAATTTACCATTGGCAGAAGTACCTTGATAGACTTTTCTTGAGGCTGAAGGCTCCATTTGCTGCCCACAGCAGGTACAAGAAACCTCTGAGCTGCCTTTTGGATGGTGATGTGCTAATCCGTCTCAGAGAGGTGGAGGAGGGTACTCCTTCTCCAAGACCTACACATCACTGTGACTTTCTATTAATGGTCCCAAGACAGTTCTCAGCTAGGGCAGCAATTTGTCTGCAGACATCGAACTAGCCACCCTAGACTAAGGCCACTGTGAAGATACCTGACTGTGTACTAATCTTGTGCCGTTTTAATTAGTGCTAAAGCAAATTAGCAGCACTGAGCTAAAAGGCTGTAAGGTACAAAAACACAGCCACACCTTTTCTTTAAAGTGAGATGCCAATTGCACAGTCAGACGAGCACTGAGATTGTCCTCAGAGGAGTCAAGGAGGCCTGTAAGAGCCACCATGACTTTGGGATAAATGCAAGAGACAAAAGTCTTCAAGACGCTTTGTGTAACCAGAAAAAGCAAAGCAGCCTCCACACAGACGCATTCCCGCAAAAATAATATGAAGAAATTACCTCTACTTACTGATGTCTCATATCTCACTGGTTATTGGTTTTGTGTGGTTATGGAAAGAAGGCAGAGCAGATCAGAGAAGCTGAGGACTTGGCCTAAACAAGCATCAGGATTGTGGCTCCAAGAACAGAGGCAGGGTGGGGGAGGAGGAAAGTTGTGGCTAAGCTGATTAAAAGGCAATTGTAACCTGAAAAAAACAGCTTCTAATTCCTCCTATGTCTGAGGTCACTGCACATTCCTTGTAGACAGAGGACCATAATAAAAGAAGACTGAGTCTATCATCACCTCTGTCTCTCCTGTCAATGTGTCTGTCAATGTGACCTGTGTTTCCAGTGTGGTGCTGGAAAAGGACTGGGACAAGCCTCAGCACATCTGAACTCCTTCAGCTCCCCCAGGAAAAAGGGCTCCAGCAAAAAGAGCCAGAAGCATGAGGCATCATTAAAGCAGAAAGCATCAAACAAAAAAGGAAGAATCATAAAGAAGTCTCTTGATATCAGTGGACAGATAACTTGTAGGTGGAGATGGAACTATTTTTGAAGCAGCATCTGCACATGCTGCACACAGTGTCTAGCCAGACTGGGAAGCCCCACAGTTGGAAGCAGAGACCTGTCTGCTGTAAATGAGGAGGATTTGCATGGAGCCAGGAGACTCAAAGGTGTCCTGACAACCCAAAACCCGCTAACAGACATGAGCAGCAGCAAGGAATGACAGATCTCAGAAAGTGTGTTGAGAAAGCAATGAAAGGGGCAGAGGTCAGAGCAGACCTCACTCAGCCACCTGGCTGCACAAGTGGGTTAGCCAAATGGCCTCAGTAAAACTATTTTCTACTTCATTTGTAACCCTCAGAGGCCAATCAGGGAGAGGAGACATTGTCCAGTTCAAATAATGCAAAACTTGATTTCTTTGAGAGAAAACTCCTTGACAGGCTTCTTGGCTCTGCTCAGCGTCTCACCCAAGCGAGTGGCCAGGAGGAGGAATAGGAGAGGTTTCCAGCAGGCAGCCTGTGCACGCCAGCCCCGGCCGTGCTGCAGAGCAGCCCACGACAGACAAGAGTGCTCCAAGTTTGCAGGAGCTGTTGAGATGTGGTGCACAGGCAGCCATGAGGCAAAAAGAGCCAGATCAGAAATTTAGCAGCAAGGGGAAAGCTGAATCCTCTGGCCTGGCTGAGGACCAGACAAGACCTTTTCTTGCCATAATCTGGTGCAAACAAGGACTCCCAAGATAAATGGGCAGTGGAACAATTTATACACATTTAGCTGGACTTCAGCTTGCAGGGCCAGATCAGTGGAAGGAAATCAGACACCCCAAGGGCTTGGGGGATTTGCCCCATCATTTGAGTTTTTCTCTGCAGCAGCCAATCAGGAAAGGAAGCAGCTGCTAGCAAGATGGACATTAATTGCCATGAACCCCATAAGCATAGATAAGCCAAATGGAAAAGGTGACTCTAGTCTGGTCTGTGGCATTTTGGAACAATTAAAAATAGTGATAGATTTGGTTTGTAAAACAAGAGAAGTTGGCAATAATGCAAAAATTAAAGAAAGCAGTTAAGTGCTGGTACAGTGAAAAAGTTTGCTATAAAACGTCAGCTTGTTATAATAGGAGTCTGGGCCAGAAGAAAACATCACAAGAGCCTAGTAAAAAGCCTCTTTCCCAGTCTGAGGATTGCAAGGACACCACATTATGTCGCTGAATCCCAGAGGTACCCAAATGAGGCCTCAGGTTTTTGTTTAGATACTCACAGCTGAAGAACAGAAGGAGGAGGTTGATTACAAATCATCTGCTGGTATCTGTGAAATGCATGGAAAAAGTGGACACTGCCTCAAGGATAACCATTAATAGAGCAGACATGCTAAAAACAGCAAGGGGTAGACTGTCCAAAAGTGAGCCAACTAATTGGTCTCAAATGGAGACAGTGACAGAGAAACGTGCATTTGTCCAACAGTTGGGAAAGTTGGGTTTGAAAATTGGACATCTGGAATTTGAGCTTTATTTCTGGATAATCAAGATAGTGGATGAGCTAATAAACAGTTTGGATTTCATTATACTTAATAGCTGAGTAAGTGCCAGGAAACCATGTCTTACAAAGCCTGCCTGTAAAAATTCTTTTAAAATATGGATCACAGGTGAGTAAAATGACATGTAGATGACTGTTTTGCACAGAGCAGGGAATGGCACCGTTATAAGTGACATGCCATAGGGGCTTTTCAGACAAAGAAATCACTTCCCAGAGGCTGAAACTGGTTTTGAGACTAGGATCTCACAGGGATTTTAGCTACTCAAGTGTTGGTATATGGGAAGCATGAATCTGTTCCCCCTTGAGTGCTAGACATTTCTGATGATGAGCAAATAAAAGAGGAAAAAAGAGAATAAGTGCCAGAAAGCACAATAAAGTAAACAGATGTAGCAAATACATGATGAAAACTAGCAGGGAGTGGAGACAAACGTAGGGAGCTTGGTGTTCAGTGCTGAGGATGGCCTGCAAACCTTGCTGCTGAGGCTTCTGGAGTTGTCCTCCTTGTTGCCAAAGCAGCACAGGACCATAATATAGAAAGGTGGCCACAGAGCAACCACTTCACTGCCTAACTACAGCCAAGTACAGGAGATATTCTGGGCAGCTGGGAACTTCAGAAAGGTGAGACTGAGCTCTGACATCACCTTGGGTGTCACTGGTTGTTCAGTGGAAGGAGGGCAGCCCCACATCCCATTCAGTTTGGACCACTGCAGCCTAGTTTTCTGCTCTGGGTCTGACAAACAGCTGTGGACCTCAGCAGAAAAATCTGTTACACAGTGGCAGAATGAATCTCCCAGTGGCCACTGAATGTGGCTTCTTCCCCACTGCCACAGGGCAAGGGGTTATACCTTGAGCACAGTCTTGCAGAAACACAATCAAACTACTTTTAAGCACCTCCACATGGCACTGGCACATCCATCTCGTGGTGAGGTGCCCTGAGGACGCTGCCTCCCCTGGCTCCTCAGTTAGGGAGGTTCTGCTGCACGCACCAAAACCCATGGTCTCTACTTAAGGGGGGGTACAGGTACCTGAGACAAGCTTAAGTCTATCAGGCTGCAATAAAACTCCAAGGAAAGGGAGTATTTCCTAATGAAAGAGAGGTCTACTTTGGGCAGATGGGGAGTGAAGGAGGAGTTTCTGCTGACAGAATGACAGTGGAGAGGTTCTGAAACAGCCACTCCTCCTGGATGTGCAGGATCAGAGAGGACTTTGGTTCCCAACACATTCCTTGTAGACAGAGGATCCTTGTAGATTTATCCATTTATTTCCTAGGTCTATTCAAATGCCCTAAATCATAAAGGCAGGCTGACAGCAGCCTGGTATCAGGTATTCTAAGCTTGCAGATATTGCACATCATCAGCTAGTTTGGGTGAGCTTGAGGCAGAAAATAATTGCAATGGTCACCAGAGCGTAATTTAGTATTTGTGGAGTTACTAAGGCTCTTGTGACGATTCACAGTATGTTTTCTGGATTTTAAAATGCCTTCATACAGGAAACAGATGTTAATAGATACTGAACTTCTAGTTTAGAGACAGAATTTCTACAGCAACATGAAAGATTTGAAAGTGTCCTGATTGCAGCAAAAGTTTCAGGCCTCTGAGTTGATTTATCATGTTACCTTGGCTTAAAAGTCTCATTTGTGTATTTTCAAGATGGATTGGATTGGAATAAAATAACTATATCATAACAATGAAAATACTCTGGCTAGAGGGCATTGCATAGTTATGTAATAATTTGTTATTTAACTATGACTGCTTCAAATATGATTGTGATAGGTGCCATTTTTCTGTTTGTCTAGAACATAATCATTAGACTACCACCATTATAGACTCATGATACTGGTGAGAATGATTAAAAGGCGCTTTTAATGGAATAAATATAGCTGCTCTCTTTTTTCAACAGGTTTTTGTGGAACTCAACCTCAACAGCCTCCATATGAACCATGGAAAATGCTACACAGGCATCTATGGAAAGACAAGTCTCTCTTGGTCTTATTTTGCGAAACTTGGCTGTTAGTAGGGACAGCATGTAGCAGAAGAACAAGAAAAGAAATATCTTGACCCAAGAAACTAGGTGAAAAGCTCAAAAAAAAGGAAATTCTTTGGCCAAGTGTCCTGCAAAAGAGGAAAGGAACCATGAGCAGAATGCTGACCACTTGCTGTTTAATTCCTTCTGTGTTGAGGAGAAAAAACTTTGAGTGATCACTATGGATAAAGAGGCTAGCTTAAACCCCATATTATTTAGTGAGCAATTTCTCTTCCTAGCAGATCCGACCTGCAGAACTGTGAGTTGCAACCACTCAGGTTAAAAGGGAATAGTCCTATTTTCTTCTTAAACATTTTTAGAGTATCATTAAAGTTCATATACGAACTTTGCATGCAAGTATTCAGCAGACTTATTTATAACATTGTCTTTAAAAACCTTCTTCAGCTACATAACTCAAACTCCTTCAAACCAATCAATCTGTTATAAAATTAACTGGTTGCTGATAGAACTACCACTCACTTTTTTTCCCATCAAAAAGAACAGTCATGCCGTGTTTTCTATAGCAGTAGCCAAGGCAAGGCAGGAACCTGTCCTTTTCCAAAATGAGGTGATGTGCATCTGTGTGCTAACAGTAACTGTGTTATCTAGAGATTCTTTCAAGCCACTGAAATTCTTTCAACAAGCTCCTTTATTTCCAGCTTTACCTCCCTTCCCGTGTAACAAAACACCAAGTGTCAGAGTTGTTTTAAGAAAATCAAACTTACATATTACCTTTGTGCCTCTGAGAATGATGGTTGTGTGCTATAAGATGTGGCAAGCTCATGCTAAAACAAAAGGACACTCTCTCCATGGCATATCCATTATTCTCTCCTACTGAGTAACTGTTTCACCTGCCCTCTACAGATTCTTTATGGTCAACAGAGATGCTACTTCTGGCCAGAGCAGCTTCAATACAGAGTCATAGCTTCCAGGGATGTGTAATCATGTACACCTGTGAGTGTGTAAACTCACTTTGCACTCACTTTACACAGGTGAAAATGACTGCACAAGGTGAGAGGCAGGGGAGAATCAAGCTCATAATGACTGCAAAGTGCTTAAGCAGGGTATTATGGAGACCAACAGAGGCACATGGGATACAGTGATCAGTAGGCAAGCAAATGTCAGCAGCGGTTTTGGGAGTCTATTTTCCCTCATTGTGCCAGTGGTGTCTATTATTTGCAGTGGAATTCATCCGTGTGTGCCCAGCAGATAATAAATCAGCTGCTGTGTGAATGCAACAGGCCTGCCTGCTCCAGCTCCCTCTGGCACTGCTGTTGGGCTCCAGCTGCAGCAGGAAACCTGTGCTGCCACCCGGGCTGGAAGATGTGTGGTTGTGAGATCAGTTTACGGGAGAATCAAGCTAAGCCTAGGGGCTTTGGCTTGGTTTAGGGCATGTTTCTTGTTGTGAGTTAAGCAGCTTATCCAAAAACCTAGCTCGAGCACTGCTGAAATAGTACAGGTGCTCCTAGCCCTTTTTGTTCTGTTGCCTCCTAAAGCTGCCCAAGAGCTAAGGAGTGCAAGCTTTCAAAGGAAACTTTACTTTTTATGAGCTGTTGGATAGGACAGAGTAGACAGATCTAAAATTAATCTGCTGCCCTTTGTCAGAACTCTCTGACCGTAAGAATAAGGACAGTAATTACCACAGTGTGCTATTTGGGAGATGTTGGAGAGAAATCTTTTCATGCTGGCTTTTTTAGCTTGAAGATTAGGGTTTATATAACAACCTTGCCTAGTAGTCTGAAAAAGACCTTCTGAAATGTGTTCCTCTTAGCCTTACACCTGCCAGCTTTCTTCACTCTTCTTTCTCTAGCCTACTAATAGTGATGGTAAATGCATCCAGAGAAATACGGTTGCTATAAAGTACCGAAGTTTCTGTGTAGCGTGACATAAAATTACTGAATGTTAAATAAAGTATGTGTGTCATTTTTCCAAGGGACTTTTAAAATGTGCCTCTGGATATATGTGAAAATATAAAATACTGCTCACAAAAAATTAAAGCAGAAAGCATACACTCGTGAAGGAAAACTACTTCATTTGTTACAGCTATCTTTTCAAGGCAAAGCAGTCACACCCTGTGTGTGACAGGCTGGAAATCTACGTGTCCCCACTGATTTTGCTGTGTTTGCAGTACCTGGTGTGAGAGAGGGCTGGCCATCAGTGCAGGAGTGTTTCCTCATGTCTACAAAATTCTGCAGAGCCTGCACTGAAGTCAAATCCAACATTCATTCACATCCCACGACAATCAGGCTAAATGATTCACAAGCAAGATGATGACAGCTAGGACAAGTGATCATTTTTAGCTTTAAAACGAGCAATTTTGAGCACGTGATTGTGGCAAATAATCCAAACAGCTTCTTATTTAATGAAAGCACTTACCAAAGAGAGCATCAAAGCTGTGGTGGCAAGGGAGGGTGGGTGAAGGGAGGGTACTGACCCATTGCGAGCCCCTCTGGGCTGGGAAAACCAGACTCTAGAAAGAGACAACTGTCTCAATACTTATATTAACAATAGAGTGAAAGAAGTCTTTATTTTCAGGAACAGGATTGAGCAAAGGACTTTTACCCTCTATTCCTGTTTTCCTAGTAAGTTATGAAATATTTATTTACCCCAAATCAGGTACCCCCAGTGGCTTTTTCTGTAATGGGCTTTTAGGGGTCTTTTCAGCATGAGCTGCAATTGACAGAAAGAAAATGTTGTCTTTAGGTAGAGCAGGAACATAAGGGCTGTTCTGGGACCTCCTTCCCTCAAGCAACAGCAGTGCCAGGCAGTGCTGCCTGAGCTGGTTTCCAGTGGGGTAGCACATGGAGCCAAGAGCCAGCCTGCACGCTGCCCTGGTACCTCACCCACGGGCGTCGCAGCAGCGGGAGGACAGAGGGGAGCAGGCTCAGCTTCTCATGGCTGCTCCATTGTGCTAGAGGATGCAGCTGGAAACTGGGGCACAGTGCCAGGCCACCATTCCAGGGTAAAGCAGCTGCTCAGAGGGGAGCTGCAAGGGCCTGAAGTTCCTTCAGCCGCTCTACTTCATCTTCTTCATCTGCAGCACACTCAATGTTGCCTCAAGCATGTGGTTCTTCACAGTATGGGAACAACCGTGAAATTTCTGTGACTGGCTGTGTTGAAACCCCCAGAAGCAGTGAGAGAGGATGTGGGCTAGTTCACCATACTTGGCACTTGTCATAGAATCCCTCCGTTACCCTCTCAGTGACAGCTGGCATCTGGTACCTACTGTAGTGCCTTACCTGTCATAGTCCTTGGTGTGCACGGTCTTCAGCTTCCGTGAAGGACAGTGAATACTGTGACTAGATCCTTGTAGATTTATCCATTTATTTCCTAGGTCTATTCAAATGCCCTAAATCATAAAGGCAGGCTGACAGCAGCCTGGTATCAGCGGTATCTTCTATGCTGCTGCTATGAAACCATTTTCTTCTTCTACCCAGTTACCATGAAATCTGCTGATATTTGCTGAAGGTGTATCTAAGGTACTAAAATTTACTTCCTTTTTAAGTGTTCAGGTATTTTTTCACTGAAACTCATCTAAAGCTGTGGTGGATTCTTTATTACTTTATTATTTTAAAATCTAAAGCCAAGGAAGATTTGAATAGCTTAGTCTAAAACTGATAATCTTGAAAATGGTCCCTTATTAAGAGACCCCCATAATGCCTAAGTCTCCTCTTCAGTCCCCATTTGTTTTTTTGGTACTCCAATGAACCAACTTAGGTCAGTCCTAACTTATACTTAAAACCATTTGGGACCCCAGGCTTGACTTTCTTCTTTTTCTAAGCCCCCAGAGGATTCCATTTGCTCTCCTATATGCACACCAGATAATACTTCAGCACAAAATCATGGGAAGTTCTTTCCTTAAAACAAATCCAGCAATATGACTCCTGATACTTCCACCTAGTCCAGTGGTTAGAGCATTTTGCTGGGAACTGGAGGACAGGTTTCAATGCTGTTGCTTTCTCTCCTGTGGGTATGCAGGACCACCAAGAGTGTGGTCACACTGCTGGGAGGCTCACTCTGTTCCTTCTGCCAAAATGGAGCATTTCTTGTGAGAGGAAGGTTCGGAGGTCTGTGAAGGAGGAATGCAGAAATGTAGAAGGGAATGGGAGCACCAGTCAGTGAGCAGCTCTGGGACAAGAAGGGTCAGGTCCTGCCCCTGAAAGCTCCTTGTAAGGGAAGGGTGGGAAGCCCACGTGCCGTTCTCCCAGCAAAGTGTCCCAACCAGTGTTGGCAGCCTGCACCTTCCCTGTGGGACAACAAACGCCTCAAAGACTGTGTGCCAGATGCAGAGCTCCATGGAATTTCTCATGCCTGGACTGTCTAACAGCCTCTTCAGAGCTCCCCCACAGCAATGGGAAGCTGCTTACTGCAGCTGCCTTACGCAGTTATTTACTTTATCACTCATGCCTTGTGTACGTTCCTCATGTTTTAACTACGGAAGCAGAACAAATTGAGCATGTCAACCTTTCTTCCCCCCTTCCTGTCATCCAGTTTGCTCCTACAGGTTTTCTCCCCACTCTTGAAGGCTGCTATAGCATGTTAACAGATTGGTCTTCAAGTGTTTCCATTTACATCTCCTTTTTCCCCAGTCACACACTTAGCAACCTATAGGGAAAGCATCCAGCATGCCCACAGAGCACAGTCTAGTGCATTGCTTCTGTGAGCAGCTCGTGTGTAGGAACAGATCTACTTAGCCTGGAATCATCAACACTGACTGCACCCAGCACACACAAGTGACCACATACCATTGCTGTCCATGCCTGCAAAAATCTGGGGTTGTCTGTCTAAGACTTGGTGTTGATCTCTTGTGCCTCCTGTCCCCCTTTGCTCTGCTCTGGAGGGTCACTCAGCATGAACTAGCGGGCTTTCCTTTCTTGGTGGGTTCCTTTTCTCTATCTGTCAATGCCACGTTTTGAGATTAAAATTTCTGAAAAGCTTTCATGAGCCTGAAACTGAGCAGATCAAATGGAGACCATTGAACCCTTATGCTCTATTAGCTCAAAGAACACCTCTTTTTCACCAGTCTCTTATCTGTCTTAAAATATGTTTTTATAAGTGAGTCCCTACAAGCACGTGTGGGTGCAAAGGCAACAATGCAGTCTGAGAAAAACCAGCTTCTCTGGTCCCCAGCTTGGCTGCCCCATCATTTGGTTGCCCTTGCGCTGCCTGGTTCTGATCCTGTTAGGCTCACGCAGGTCTGAAAATGCTGTCCTTTTTTTTTTTTTTTGACCAAATCCACTGCTAAAGTCCAACAATCACTGACATCCAGTGGCAGCCGAGGATAATTACAAATGTTTATTTTCTGAGAGTCTTGTTTGCTAACTGGGGAGGACACAGTTACACTAAAGGTTTGGTTTTGAGCTCTACAAAAGCAGGACAAGTCAACTGAAGTAAAATACTGCTTTTGTTAGGCAGGAGAGGGCAGGTGCCTGAGGACCAGTATTGAAAATCATCTCTACGTTTCCTGCACGGAGGTGCTCCAAGTCTAACTGTGCTGCTGTGCAGCTTGGGAATAACCCCAAATGGCAAATTGAGTTCTGCTTTTTGGAAACTGAAGTGAGACCAGACCTGAAGTTTTCTGCCTCCAAGCCGTTCTGAGTGGAATAAAATTAAGCCTTGAGCAACAGTGACCCTACTATGTTGGTCTAATAAAAACACTGTGCCACAGGGTGAGCCCTTCAGCCTCTCCCCAGTAAGGCTCAAATATCAATTAAATCCTCTGGTGGGTGTTCCTGCCTGAAGAAAACACCAAAATTACAATTTTTGTTTAATTCCATTCAGCACAGATAATTAACAATTTCTTCATGCTTGAAGGGGGGTGGGAGGTATATACATTTTTTATTACAGTGCAAATACCACTTGCTCTTAAATGCTTGCTTATTCAGCTTTCTTTTTGTATAAAACTGTGTGGGCTGTGGGACAACTGCTGAGAGATTCACCTAGTTCTTTGATTTGGGATTTTTTTTCTACGTAGTCACTCTTTACATTGTCTGACAGCATTTAGAGAATGCTTAGAAGTCATTGCAAGGGAAAAAGGTCAGATCCCCATAGAAAGGCATGTAGGTAAGTCTTTGAGTGGCACAGCCAGGCCTAGTTACTACAGGAAAAGTTTTTCATCAGTGAAAGCATAATTACGAGACTAACTTCTGTGCAGGACCTCTTTGATGCTTTCTTATCTTTTTTGAGGGGGTGGGGGGGAGTAGCGTAATAAAACAAAAATAATAGAGTCATCTTACTTTTATTTTTATTCATATAATTCTTTCAAGTGTATTAGAGCAGAAGGTAAATTTTGACAGGCATAAAATACTTCCAGTGCAGCAAACTTTAATGGTTGCTGACATCACCATAATTTAAACTCTGGGCCTTTGTAAACAGTTTGCACAGAATGCCTTGTATGCAATCTGAGCTCATTGCATGGGCTCTGGCACTTTGTGGATGCACAAGTTCATCTGTCTCTTCCCCTTCAGCCTCCAGTCTCTTCTTTACTGTTTCTACCCCTTCTGATACCTCTTGCAGAGAGAATATCCTTACAACTTTTTTGGCAGTCACCACAGGCCCCTTCTCACTGACATGTCACAGTAGTATCTCCTGGAGCTTTGGCCATAAACAAGACCCCATCACAGGGCATTAGGCATGTAACAGATGCTCACTGTGGCAAGGGGTTCAGAGGTGGAGGCTGTACACAAAAATAGCTCATGCTGAGGGCTGGCTGGGATTTGAGGCCACTTTCACTTGTGTGTCCTGCTCTGGGTGAGAAGCTGCGCTGAGGAGCAGCAGAGAAAGCTGGGAGGGGAGAAACAGCAGCACATCTTAAAGTGATGGGTTTAAATGTAATGAAAAAAAGGAATTTCACTTCCTTCCCTTGAGTCTGATAGTTTTTGTTCTGTGTCCTCTGCCCATGGGGTAGGGAAAGTTTTCTGTTTTGCACTGTGTTTTGCCAAACTGAAGAGCCCTGGCTGAAAAAGTGAAAGAAAGGACTGACAACACCTCCCTTGCAACACGAGACCACCCTCCCTGGGTCATCTGGACTGACAGTGCTGGGATGCGAGCAAGGGCTCTCCTCTTCCTCTGTCTCACCAACAGCGAGAGCCAGTACATGCTCATGGAGAGCATTAAGAGAAAACTGCAATGATCAGGAAAGGAGCTGAAGGAGCTGAGTTTGCTCCAAGGCTGATACAAGTCTCCCCACAGCGTCACTAATGAAGGATTGCTCTGCCCGTATTTGGGGAGAAAGCCAGAATCTCTTTTCTGATACTGAAATAAAGCAGTCCCCTTTCAGAGCAGGCAGGAAAGTAATTGTTCATTCCTCAGGTTGAGCCGCACATATGCGATCTCTTTGTTAAGTAGCTTTCTGAATTTTTGCTCCTTGGCTCTTCCAGTTGCAGCTGTGTGATTGCCAGGCCTGAGCGCCGGCCAGGAAACCCCAGTCGCAGCCCAGGAGGGGCGAACGCAGCACGGCTCTCACAGCACAGACACGGCTGTAAATGGGCTGCTGGTTACAGCCACCGGAGAAGCGGGGGGAAAAAGTCCATGCTTCCCAAATACAGCTTCTAAAATTCAATGCAGGTCCTCTGGTTATAAAGCATGCAGAGACCTTAATTCTAAGGGAAGAGCAGTGTGTGGAAAAGGAAGGGAAGCCTTGGTGGCTACTGCTGGCAAAGGCAAAGGTGGGATGGATGAGCAGAAAACCACTTTTTCTTACAAAATAACTATTAGCCTCAATGTCATCCTGCTTTAGGTAAACGTGCAGAAACCCAGCAGTGCAAAAGAACAGGGTAACTAGTTCAGATAGAAGGGAATTAAATTTGTGGCAAGCTAAAACCAAAGCCAGATCTGTTTGTGGTATTGAAATAACTTTGCTACTGCCTTGAACACCACCCTTCAGAGTGGAGGGGTTGGAGCGTGATGTGAGGGAGACTGGATAACAGATGTCTTACAGATACCTGTCCCTCTTCTGTATGGTCAGATCTGCAAAGGGGCAGTCTGTTTCTAGGATCTGGAAGTGTTGTTTAGGTAACCAAAACTCTGGTTCCCACCTAACTTACAGCCTGCAAAGTCACCGTGTATCTGTGTAGTTCTGATATAAAACACCACCATGACAGCAAAATAATATTTTATACTGGTTTGTGCAGGCATAAAGGCTTCATAGACTTAGGCTGAGAAGAAATGAAGGGTGAGAAGCCCTTCTCCCATATCATTATCTGTGCGTTGAGAGTTCTGGACTGGAGGAAGGCAAACAGCATTGCTCAATTTATTTCCATTAGAAATTGAATGGGCTTCCACATTCCTGGACAGCACATGACAGGAGGTATTGGCTCATGAGGAGCTATTTTGCAATTTAACTATGACTGGCTGAAGGACTTGGAAATAAGAAGTGTTTTTCCGCATGGACACTGCTGAAACGTGAGCCTGAAACCTTGTCCAGCCAACAGCTGGGATTCACACCTTTCTCTCTGTACCTTTATTTCTTGGTCCTGCCAAGGGTAGGTATTATCTGTCTGTTTGATAGCTTTAAGACTGGAGAAGGCCTTGGCTGAGCTGAGGGAATCTGTCTGAAAGCAAATCATAATATCAGGGTTAAGAAACAGGCAACTTTTGTTGCTGGTGCTGTTTCCTGCAAGAGGCATCTCACTGTTGTGTGCTGAGCATCCCAGGCCAGTGGCTTAGGTACAAGGCTGCTAGACATCACATTAGGGAGTGGCAGAAGGGGCCAAAAATAACTTTTCTGCATGACTCTTCTTCCTAACATAATGTGTGACTGGTTCTGGTCTTCTGTGACCACAAAAAGTCCTGCTCAGGTTCCCAGCATCTATTACTTTAGGGAGATCTAAAAATGTCTTTCTCAGGAGAAAAAGATGGTTATTTCACATTTTATGTAGAAACAGAAAAAATGAGCCTGCAAGATCTCTGAACCGGAACACCAGTTTTGAGGCTGTTTACCTACTTTAAGGAAGACACATATTGAAGTCCCTGTTCTTTGTCAAATGAAGTCTTTGCCTCCTTCTACTGAGCAAGAGAATAGTTATTTTCTGGCTAGGGCCTCTTGTGAACAGCTCCACAGACAGACACTCAGCTTGTAGCTTAGCAGTTCAGTTTTAATCTTTACTCTGGCTAATCCTTACACAAAGCAGAACAGCTTTAATTGCAGATGATGAGCATGAGAGAGAGAGCAAACCCCAGCATTTCTGGCAGCCAAGTACTTGTTTGGGATTTGCCACACAGATGAGCAATTTGAATTTTCCTCCTCCATATGTTTAACAACTATTATGGCCTGCTGGGCTTTTCTGAAATACAGCTGCCTGCCTCTGACCAGAAATTTTGTCATGGCTCTGAGAAGATACCCCATGCAGACAATATTTTCCTCTTGCTTTGTCCCAGGGCTGCTGCTCTGGGTGAGCACTGTTAGCATGTCAGGACTCGGTAGCGGAGAACATTCCATTCCTGCTGTCCTCGTCAGGACCACAAAACCGGAATGATAATTTTAAAAATTGCTTTGGCTCAGACCTGGAGTTTCAATAATTCTTGAATTTTTAGCAAACCAAGGAGCCTGCACTGATTGAATGGGTCATCTTGTTTCCTTGCATGTTTTTTCAAATAGCACCTTTGAGCCATGGCAATAGCAGTGGCGATACAGATCCATGCACCCTTCACAGCGTGTGGGATGGCATCTCTCCTGCACCAGCCTCCAGAGCTGAAGCCAGGAGGTTTGTGTGGGGAGGGAGGATTTTACATAGCTGTGCCTAACGCAGAACACGGTTTCCAACCCAAGCAGGTATGTGAGCAGCACATCCTAGCCATGTGCCTTAGGATCCATGGGGGCAGAGCACTTCCAGAATCCCCTCTCCTTGTATTTGACATATGTCATTACGTATCTGTTGGAGGAGGAAGAAGCTGGGTTTGCCATTCCCACACCCTTCAGTTGTTGTTTGGTGGGACGAAGCAGCACAGCAGCTGACACACCTCTGATGTTCTCAGTTCCCTCTGCATGAAATTTACAATGGAAAGGTTAAAAATTATCTCCCCACTTCATGTTGCTAATTCTTTTGGGTTGACAAAAATTGCTGTGCTGCTATTTCTCTCTGGATTTTTTCTTCTTTTGGGCAAATAAATGAGATGTGGGGTGGGAAATCCCTCAGCCTACTACTTATGACTCTACACACGAGGCTGGGGTAATATTTGGAGGACAAACAGTGAGAAAGACCATCTCTAGTGACACACATTAATGGAAGAGTGGATATATGTGACAGAAGGCAGGTTTTGCGTTTTGGTTTTTTTCTTTCTGAGCCTACTCAGTGCAACTGTACTCAGAGACTTATACTAAGCCATGCTTGAGGAGAGGGAAATAAAACCGAAGAATCCTCCATCTCCTTGGGGTTGGGAGGCAGCTTGGTTTTTCTATGGGGTGACTCGGGCAGCATTCAAAAGGTCTTGTGGGCTTTGCATGCTCAACTTCTTCAGCACGCTAACTTGCGTCCACTGGCTAGTCTTTATGAAGCATTTAATTCTGTAGTTTTAGAGCTGTTGAAAAAGCAAAGGGAAGATTTATAACAACATTTGCAAACTCTAGGCCAACTGGTTTGGCACAGGAAAGAACTATGTTTTTCAGAACAGCTTTTCAACATTCCACTGTTAGCTAAAATATATGAAAATTACAGTTTTTAAATGACCAGATGTTTTTGCAGAGAAAGAAATAGATTGCCTGAAAGGGGAAGATGAGGCCTGAACTCGGGCTTCTATGCTGCTACTGTCAACTTTTCAGCTAATGGATGACCTACTACCATCTAAAACTACTAAATTTGTGTGATTAATGCTGCTAAATTGCAGCCACAGTATATTTATAATTTTCTCTGTCAGCTTGATACCATTTGTGCAGCATCACTATAAAAGGTGAAGGAGAGAAAAGGCGATTAATCTGGTGTCCTTGTGCAGAACAATATGGCATAGCTCTCCTCAAAGCAGAAGCTTTCAAGTGAATTAAACTAATGGTTTCATCTGTTTCATTTCCAGCTCTATTTTTTTTAAATCAAGAGCAGCAGATCCTTTCCATGTTGTCTGCTTCTCTAGACAGAAACTGAGACTAGAAATGTTCTTGCTTTTGGCTTCAAGTTGCTCAGCACAGCACGATCACCCAGCATTTTATTCATGTGACTTATCAAGAGCATGGAGATCCTATTTTGGCCACCCATAATAGTCTAATTGGACTGGCCTGTGTTAAAAATCCATGATAGATTGATGGGATTCCTTAAATGCTTTTCTTATTGCTCTGTTGAGCAGTTACCAGTCAAACGAGATCAAGAACAAAGAGAAGATGTGATGGTCTTGGGTTGCAATCCTCCTCCTTACTTTACAGCCATTCTTTAAGGTGTCTGAAAGAAATTCTGTTATAGAAAAGCTCTTTTTGCCTCTTCTCCTTCAAAGCAGATATTTGTTAAGGGGGGAATCAAACGAAGCTGAAGATGATGGAGGAGTTATTGAAACTACAATTACGGCTGTGCAATGTGGTTCTCCAGTGAAAAGGAGCCAGTTCCTCTGCAAGGCCCGGCTGGCTGCCTCCATGCCCAAATACCAGGAGTTCTTGTGTTGCCACCATTGCACTATCAGTGAGAGCAGGAGCACCCTGCAGCTCCCTTACCAACCACACAAGGTGCAGCTTAGCTCATGGCAGGAGAAGCCGGGGGCAGTCAGCACCATGGGGATCAAGCCTGGAAAGCCCCTGCTTCTGCTCCTAAAAAGGCATCATCATCTGGCTCTGCTTCTCTTCTAGGGGAGTCGACAAAAAAGCTACTTAAAAATCTGTTTAAAATTATGTATTCTCTGCTTGAGGATTTGCTAAGCTCATTATAGAAGCGGAATGAAATTCCACAGCACGTTTAGCATTTTTCTTGTTCTTATTTTCTGAGCTTTTCCAACCTAATAGAGAATGACTGATCCTGCTGGTGATCTGAGAGGGACGTGGTGGAGGAATCACAGCAGGCTGAGCACCATAGCAATACTGTGACTACCAGTTTGGCTACTTCATTGTGCAGGCTGATCCAAGGAGGGATTAAGAGGATTTTGTTTTCCATTTTTTAAGTTGAATGGGCTGGGATGAAAGCCTTTTACTGCATTTCTGAACAAGTCAGGATATTTAGAAAAGCAGTAACAATGGACTGCACCAGACTTGGACTTTGAGCAATATAAAATCATTTTCCATAGGAGACTGACTGTATGAAACCACCCAGCTTCCCTGTCTTTGATCCTTTAGTGGTCACTGATGACCTCTCATCTTTCTCTGTTCCTCAAAGCCATCTGCAAGGAGCCACCCTGCCGCTGTCTGGCAAGTAATGGGAAAAACGCAGCCCTGGAACGTCTGGTTGCCAGGATGTATTAAAGTCTGAGAGAATGTGTGGTGGTTCAGATCAAATACGAATCAACCATAAGCCATGGCTTAAATTTAGGTTGACCTTCACCTTCTGACAGGTTTGAAAATGATTGATTGTTTTTCATTTGTTCCTCTGCACCCCACCCCCCAGCCTCCCCACCCCTGATTTCTAATTAAGGACAGAAGCCAAGGGAACAACTAATTGTTATCACCAGTTTGGATTTCCAGACTAAGAAACGTCAGTTCAGGGAAATGTTGTCCAAATGTTTTGCTAAACTGACCCACAGCCAGGAATTTTCAACACTGCACTCATTGCTAATCTGTATGCATCAAATCACGCACATTTTTCTCTTTTAGCACCTACCACTTGTCCCTGGGGACTCTTCAGGTCTTGACCAAAGCTTCTCCCATAGAGGCAGGATTTCTCTTTTCTGCTAGCAAGGGGAGTGCAGGCGAGGAGGGAGTAAGCCTCATGTTTAGTGACCGGTACCTCGTTGTGGATTACTGACTTTTAGTCCCTGCCACCACAGCCAGCTGCAGACTTTGTTGACACTTTTGCAAAACCAAGGCCTCTGTACCTCAAATATACTAGCTTTTGTGACCCTTTGAAGGCTATTTAGATAACTTCACCCATATATCTGCTGCTTGATACGTACTTGTTCTATGCAATTAAGGGCTTTGTAGTTACCTCACTTAAATTGGGCATAGTTTTACAAAAGCTATTACCAAGGCTGTACAAATGGCTAAGCAAGTGCTCAATTCAGCAGATTGCAAAGGAAAAAAAGGCCCCTTGATTTGAAGCTGGCAAAACGGTACAAAAATTGTGATTAAACATCTACTGCAGCTCCTGCAAATTTGCACGGTAGCGTGGGCACATATGGAAGCAAAGGTTCATCAACGGGCTCCCAGAGGGGAGGAGAAGGCGGGTTTGTCTTCTTTCCCTCCCTCCTCCTGTCTGTAGCCCAGCAGTTATCTCAGCTGGCTTATGTTATAAATGACCCAACTTCAAATCTTGCCTGTCTGATTTGGAGGGCTCCAGAGGCTTACCCCAACTTTTAGCTTCTTTCACAAGGAATACCAGACATCTACACCAAGCAATTATTTTATACAGTTTCCCTTTAGGTCATCTTGCAGCAGGAGGCCCACCCTGGGAATCACTCCAGTCCTAGCACATGGGGACTCTCAACAGGCCAACACACTGAAGGACTGTTTCTGCTTTAGGCACTAGCAGCAGCAACCTGGGCCAATAAATCTTCTATCCTCCACAAACGAAAAATCGACCAGAAGACCCATACAAAATCTTATCTCAAGTAGGTCACCACTAGGTTGATTATCAAATGTATTAAAGTCCATTTTTGTGCTTAACTGTACTCATCAGAAATCTACTAGATTAAAAAATAATGGAAAGTTCTTTTTCAATATATAGGTGGGAAAGGCGTCAGAAAGACAACAGATACTGCCAGCAATCACATGTAGTAATTTGGAAGCACGTTACACCTCTAAATGAAGCATGTCTGTTAGTGTTCACACATATCACAGTGTCTGAGTTTATGTTTAAAGACCATAAATAATTATGCAGCCAAAGTAATAAAGCACATGCAAGCTACTAACATAGAGACAGCATGACTACAGCAGTCCAAACTGTCAGGTATAGTTTACAACTTCACCAGATTTTGGAAACAACAACTGTGAAAACTGGCTATCCACATGTAGCAGAAAATTCTTCTACTGGCTGAGATCAAGCACAGAGCTGAATCCCATATGTGTATTTTTGGGAGTATCCACACTATAGGTATACATGCATGTGTATATATGCACAAATACTAAGATGACTGAAGATCTTTTTTTTATTTTGACACATTCTAAAGCTTATTTAGATTTTTCTCTAATGGATGTAATGAATAATAAAGAAGTTAAAATCATTATCAGGATAATCCACTACTAGTCAAAGTTTTGAATAATATCCATAGTTTTAAAACACATTCATCAAATTATGACCAATACACCTAAATTCAGCCTATTGGTCAGTATATCTGGAGGAGAATTTTTTATTTATACTGATATCATACAAATGAATTGCAAAGGAAGACAGTGTAGTCAGATTACCCTGTGTGAATGAGATTATATTTATGGAAACACATACATGTATATATATAGTGAAAATACTATGTACAAATAAATGTCAAAAAATTCTGTCAAAATCTCAATTTTTTTAATGTATTCTTTGTAACAATACATACAAACTTCAGCTATGAGCTTGATCTCAGCCAGTGGAAGAGATCTGTCGATACTCTCAAGTAGACATTTTTCATAGTTCTCATTTCCAAACTTCTGCAAAGTAATAAATCACACCTGACAATTACTACTCATTTACTGTATTTCAAAATTGCTTTGTTCAGAAATCAAATTAAGCTTGTAAAGTGGCAGCAACTGTACTCTCTCATTAGTTCAGATTACAATTTTTTTGCAGGGCATTTCTATTTGAGTGTTTTGAATTATCACTGGTTTTTAATTGTACACGTGATAAGTAAAATCAACCAGATTCACAACTGACTGTGATTCTGTTGGAGACAGAAGAGTTTCCTCCCCCAGACAGTGGAAGGTTCAGGATATTTCTGAGCAGACAGTGTAAAGTTAATTATGAACTTAGAGGTAATTCCCTAACATTTCATTGGTTTGGTTCTGTAAAATATGCAATAATTATGCCCATTCTCTGCATTAATTTTAACACTTCAGAATATTTTCAAATACATATATTTCTGTCTGTCGGTTTCAGTTTCCGCTGTTTCGTACTTGAAGCCCTTGGCTGAGATTTTGAGGGGAGAGTCAATTCCCATCAGGTAATGTGTTCTTTTTTTTCTAAGCAAAGGACAAAATCCCCAACCCTCTCAAATCACTGAAGGTTCAGGTTCTAGGCCAGAATCTGACAAGCAACGTGTTTGATGTTAATCACTTTCTCTTGGATCTCCCTGTTGATCTGTTTCTGTGGGAGACAAGGGGACCATCCTAAACCGATGTCTTGCCTGGTGCTGTCCAAGGTAACGGTGTCACGCCATGCCCGGCCACACCCGGGGCTGTTCCGAGACACACAGCTCAACGCAGCTGAGTGCTGCACTGCTCACAGCCAGGGAGAGACAGCACTGCTTCAGCAGCACGGCCTCCGTGTTCTGGGGACTTGAGTGTCAAAGTCATGACTGGAACCTCTTCCTCAGTTCTAAAGGCAAGACAACATGCATAGATCCATGTACCAGCTTTTCAACTTCTCTGGATCTTAACAGCCCCCTCAAAACAACCCAAACCAAGCAAAGGTTAATATCTTTGCTTGAAGAGCCTGTGAAATTTTGGCAAATGTCTAATCACAGTAATTCAAAATGCATCATACATTATTTTAAGCTTCCTTAAACTTTCCAGAAACATGCCTATTTGCTGTCTCAGTAAGTCTGGTAAAGTCAAAATTGCAGGGACACAAAAGATGCATTTTTAACAGAGGCTGCGTGCAACCACAGAGATCTACTTGGCAGGAAGGGAGAAAGAGAGATCTGTGTGTATGCCTGCATACACCTTCACTGTTTCAGGCAATGTATAATAATTTCCTTTGTGAATAGCTATAAAGTTATTGTAGCATTAAAGCTGGATAGACCTACAGTAATGGTATTTCCTGACATTTCCAAATGTTAAAAGGTCAACAAAAACAGTACGTATGGAAACAATCTCTTGTCATTACATTCTGTAGCATGAATTAAATAAACATTTCCTCTTTTTTCTCCCTTCTCCTGTCATTCAATGTAAAAAATCTAAACTACGCTACGCCATCAAAACAGCATGAAGGCAATAAGAACTTTAATTAAAGAAGAATTCAACAAAAGCAATCTATCCAGTTTCAGTCAGATCCCCTTCTTCTTCACTTACTAAGAGGTAATGAAATTACAGCAGTAACCACTGACTTAAACATGAATCTGTCTAGAGAAACTCTTCCTCAAAAGGAAATTTCTACTACCAAGAGCCACCCATCCCTAACCAGTACACAGACTGTTAACATGCTACATTACTGCCTTTGCTTTACACGCTGTGCAAGAGCACAGATCCCAGTGAAGCATTGAAGTTCAGACGCTGCCTTGTACACACTGACAAGCCCATCAACAATACCTTTTTAACTGCTTTTGAAATCAGAGTAGGATCCAGCTGCTCCTAACACCAGCCTTAATCTCAACAGGTCTCACATTAATAGACAGCTCCGCATTGGGATGGTCAGCATAGATGGACAACGCCCATAAAATCATAGATTCATTTAGATTGGAAAAGACCTCCAGGATCATCAAGTCCAACCTATGACCGAACACCATGTCAGCTAAACCAAAGCACTGAACCCACGTCCTTATTTCTTGAACACCTCTGAGGATGGTGACTCCACCACTTCCCAGGCAGCCCATTCCAATGCTTAACCACATTTTCAGTGAAGAAATTCTTCCTGATGTTTAACCTGAACTTCCCCTGGCACAACATGAGGCCATGTACTCTTGTCCTGTCACTGGCTGCCTGGGGAAAGAGGCTGACCCCACTTGGCTACAATCTCCTTTCAGGCAGCTGTAGAGAGTGACAAGGTCTTCCCTGAGCCTCCTTTTCTCCAGACTAAACAACCCCAGCTCCCTCAGCTGTTCCTCAAACAATTCACTCTCCAGACCCTTCACCAGCTCTGTTGCCCTTCTCTGGACATGCTCCAGCACCCCAGTGCCTTTCTTGTAGTGAGGGGCCCAGAACTAGACACAGGACTCAAGCTGAGACCTCTCCAGTGCTGAACACAGAGGGAGAAATGTCACAGCCTGACTATCTGGTCCGGGAGAGAAATGCAGCTATTTTTGCAGCACAGATCTGAGGCACCAGCTCTGCACAGAGAGCAGGGGTTGCCCTTTCTTAATAACTTCTTATATTGCCAGACACCATGGATAATGTCTTCAGTGTGTTAAGCTAGTAAATGTTATTTCATGTAAAATCTTGGTGGACACAACGATGATCTGCCAGAGCATGACTGGCTAAAACAGCAAAGTTGTGACTTATCTGACCTGATATTGTAGTCCTCAGTCATCTGTCAGGCTGGAACAAGAACAACTAATGTGACAGGTTCCGTGAAGAGCTGTCAATAAACTTTGAACCAGACCGTTGGCAGCAATGCTCACTATAAAAGCAATAGCACTGTGAAGTTCCCTTAAGCTGGGTATAAACAGAACCCTTCTGCATGATGAGACTGAAAGGCTCTGAACGGAAGACAAGCACTGCAGTGCAGGAGGAGTGGAGATGTGTATTGACTAGGGAGAATGAGAGACTGACCTGGTGTAACACCCTGGAGACTCTGCTGTGTTCAGAAGCATACGGATGTAATGTGCAGCAGGTGTGAAGAACTACAATGGCAAGAAAGGGTGAGGTAGAACATATTCTCATGAAAGCCCCTCACTTTGGGCCACTGATATCATTATTTCTTAGGTTTGCTGAAGTTCAGGGTGAAAGAGCCAGCCTTCCTTTGGATCAAATACAGAAGTCACTTTGCTCCTTTATGGGCTCATGTAAAAAAACTCATGTCCACCCCTTCTCTATTGTTATGGACTTCCATCACCAACCATTTAATACCCTGTTTTGGTTGTCTCTATCCCAGTTTTCCATTTCTCACTCTTGAGTGGCCTCGATTCATCTGAAAATAATGGCAATATTCAGGCAAATACATCAGGAACACTTGCATTAAGTGCAGACACTTAGTCCCCTGGATGAGGAATTCAGACTGGTGATTTGTGCTGCCAACAGTGGGACAAGGCCCTGGGACCATCAATCCCATGTTACAATGGCACCTGATGATATCAACCACCCAGAGGAATCTGATTTCCTGACAGAGACAAAGAGGCAATAACAAACTGAACTTGTGATCAAAGAATCAGTGCTATGAGAGCCCTAACAAAGTATGTCTGAAGGAGCAGGCAGTTCTGTCAAAGTCAGTTAGACAGACTTGGAAATGTCTTCTGCTGCTGATTTGTTCCATTGCTGCAAATGATTTTCCTGTGCTTTCTCCGCATCTAAATACATAAATAAGTAGATAAATAAGTTGGTCTGTACCAAGGACGTTTCTCACTTCTGCACCAGTTTCTTTCTTCTGCAGAAAATAACCTGGTAAAGCACAAGTCACAAGGAAGATTTCTAAAATGGCACCACCATCTCTGTGCTGTCCAAAATGCACCCTCTCAGGCAGTACAACCACATCGAGTTCTGTTCTCCCCCCAAATAACCAGCTGTGTCTGTTGGGGAATACCACATGTTGTTGCTCAGCTTTGATTCTGTTGCAAGGCCAGTTTACTATAGGCATCCTCAATGCTTTTGGTGCAGCTTCCCAACAACATCTGGAGAACAGCCTGACATACTGAAATTCTACTTTGCTCTCATGTTTTGTGTGGATGTGACAGTAACTTCTCTTGTGGCCCTCTGCTTTCATAATTGGTGCTGCTTCTCTTGTCCCACATCTGAAACAGGGTCTGAAAACTGTATCCCTCCTAAAGAGAAGCTATCTGCCACACTGGCTTTGGCACTTCTTGGCCTTCTAGACATCTGTTGTCTTCAAATGACTTTCCACAGACAGAAAATGCATGAACCCATACAGTGGCTGCACTGTGCATTGTTACTTCTGTCACCCTCTCTGTCCTCGGGTAAATTTTTCTTCTGGAGGACGGATTACTTCTGCAAACATCTGGAATAAGGCGTTCTTGCTATTTAGACCCACTGCTTTCAGCTGCACAGTAGCACACACCTAATCTATGTGCAGAGGATGACACTTCACCTTTCACCAGAAATGTAGCCTCACATACGAAATGGAAAAAGGAGAGGGTCTGGTAAAGTAACAGTTCAGAGCATAAACTGCTGGTTAGATCTTCAAACACACCCCATACTCCTCAGTTCAGAGGAAGACGCATGAGGCTCTGAGGACAGATTAGGGTCAACTTCAGGAAGTTCCATCCCGAGTTTTCTTTCCAGGACCTGGACCC
This sequence comes from Melanocharis versteri, assembly GCA_013397845.1. Classification (NCBI taxonomy): domain Eukaryota; kingdom Metazoa; phylum Chordata; class Aves; order Passeriformes; family Melanocharitidae; genus Melanocharis; species Melanocharis versteri. Next base: position 76,266 of record VZTG01005432.1, on the reverse strand, counting down.
AGAATGAATACGGTAGGAAAAGCCTTCCTAATAAGTCAAACTCTTTCTTCTTTCACTAAATAAACCAAACATTTTTCTAACCTGTATTGTTTCTGGCTCTGCTCACTGCTCAGCCCCTTATTACAGCTTACTCCAAAATTCCTTACTGGGTGTTTGGCAGAGTGAGTATGATCTATAGCGTGACCTTGCAATTCAGTGCACTGCTGTCATTCTGCATAATCCACTGTAAAGCATAGCTTTTATTGGAAATGAAGCTGCATAAATAAACACTCTTACTTTAATGTGAAGTAAAACATTTTGGTTACCAATGTACAGATACATTTTGGGAGAAATTAGTGATTAGGGAGCCAAAAAACCAAGCAGTGATGTGCTTATATTATTTTGATCCTTTAAAAATGTAGCCAGTGTCTAATAATTTTTTTCAGTTTTGTAGTCTTTCATTAGGGGGAAGATTTGTTTGCATACTATAGAGAGCTGAATGGGATTAAACCCTTCTCTGGGGCTCTTTTGTCCACGTCAGCTTCAAACCTCTGCTCCACCACAATGTCTGCAGATGGACACTGATTGCATAAAGGAAGGAAAAAACAAAGTGAATCCAGTTTTGCAAACCCGATCAAAGGTGAGTTGTGCTTTAGTTATCTAAGTGCAACCTCTTCCTCTCTACCATAGTAGCTTTACTTTTCTTACATATGCTGTCTGACAGCTTGTTGAAAAACCATCTTGCTAATATATGCACTCTAACATGCTTTAATTTCATGCTTTTTCAGTCCATTATTAATTGACCCATCACTATTTGTTCAGAATTCAAGGCTGACTGCCTCCAGTGCACTTAAAAAACATATGGGCAAAATTCATAGGCATCAGCTTTGCATACCATACAGCATGAGAGGTGACAGTACCAATTATGTGTCTGGAAGGAGACGCTCCAGCCAGGCTACAGACAGTTAGCTAATATTATTCCAATGTGTCATTTTGAGAAGGAATAAACCTGTCGTGGTCATCAGCTACGTAAAGTGCTAGGATCGTTAGGCTAACTCTGACAGTATCGTGCTGGTTGGGTTGGGTTTCCAGCAACAATACTCACAGTCATTCAGTCAAATACTTGCGCCAGAATTGTCACCCCCAGAAAACGCTGGTCCTCCTTTATGAACACCTTGGTGCTTTGCTTAACAGGTTGCAGTGTCACATCTGGCACCCCTTGGAGAGCCAGCAACAGGCATTCGACCTGGTCTCTGCAGCAGACCATTCCCAGGGAGGTTGTTTGCTCCAGAAAATATACCCCAAAACAAAAATAAGAGAGAACATAATGAAAAACACAGAGACAGAGGATAGCAAATACAGCTGCTTTCTCCTTCCTCCATTACTTCAAGGCCATCCCTGCAATATGGGTTTCATTAAGGGCTCAGAGACAACACTGCAGAATTACAAGTTCAAGATGTTATTGGAAAAGCCACTCCATGACATTTTATATGGTTTGGGACAGGGGTGGGGAAGAGGATTTTTTTTTTAAACCAAAAGCAACTTTTAAAATTATTGTTAGGTGCATTGTAACACTGGCAACAATTGGGCTGGAAGTGAAAATATGCATATACACTTAATCAACAGCAAAAACTTTCTGTGCAGCTTTGCCCAAAACAGAAAAAAAAAGTCATCAATATGAGACGTAAGCTGGGTTTGAGCAGCTGAGTACAACCCTTGTATTTGCTCAACTGAAAGGCCTTTGGATCAGGGTCAGTCACTTCATCTGTGCTTAGACACAGATTGATGGAGCTCCCATCCTCTATGCATAGTTTTCTACTAACTCACACAAACAATTACTTCACAGTGTCATATTTGAAAGTCAGGTATTATAACAATAAAGCATAACAATATCAGACAGCATGATGTTAGTGAACTATTAAAACAGAATCTTTACAATGAGAAATATATGGATTTCACCTTAAAGTGGGTGTTCAACTTGGCCAATTACCAAAGTTTCATATATATAAAACAATTGTATGAAATTAGAGTGGAAATAAGACAGTACAATTCTGAAACCACGTCTAAGACACTAATTAGTATTTGAGGCTGTTGTACAGCCAGCCCCAGCACCAGCCTTGCAGCCCAAATAACTGCTGCACCCATCGCAGCTGAGCCTGGCTGTGGTGGCAGCAGGGCACCAGTGCCAGGCTCAACCCTTTGATCATCCAGCCCCAGCTGCCTCTGTGCCCCACACACACCCTGTGCTCCAGGACACCCTGATCTCCACCACTCAAACAGGTGTTTTATTAATGGCTGACAAAACAGAATAATTTTACAAAGCCTGAATTTGCTAGTCAAGAAGAACCCTTCCCAGTGTGTAGCAGGACACCGTGGCCTCAGCTGGGCACAGCCCGACAAAGCCCAGCTGCCCTCAGCCTCACTGAGGTTACCCCATTTCTCTCACCAAGTATGTGGGAGAGCACAATGGGGCTGCTTGCACCTAACAGCCCCCTAAAGAGATGTTCATAAAAAATCCTATTGGATACATCACCTGAAATGGAGAACAAGAAGAAACGTTTCAATTGATTAATTGCTCTGCTGCAGTCCAGGACAAACTGACAACCCATGTTCCACCTGCTGAGACAGGAAAGGACCTTTCCAATGAATGCACACTGTCTAGTCTCTAGCATCACATCTACAAAGCTAAAAAAGTCAATTAAGAGGCCTCTATTCTAGAGTATATTTCTGTATAAATATTCTAGACTAGGCAGACTCTATATATACATGCCATAACAGGTTTACTTGGGCATTCGTGGTGAGCTGTCCTGGTACTACTTGTTAGAGAAAACACTGGATACTGAAAGTCTGCTTAGGTCTGCTCACATACTACTGGTGTAAGAATATTAAACTCATCCCTCCAGTCTTGCATTATGTATTCTTTGCTTGATTATTTTTTAATTGTTTTTGTGTGTGTGCACAAATCCCAAGGCATATGTGCAAATTAGGATTCCTGTCCCATGCCAGCCTGGGCACATGATTTGTTTACATGCTCATTTAAAAATGCGAGTCTTGTCATTCCAATCTGCTACAGTAATTTAGCTCTAATGTGGAACTGGTGCCAGGGGTTTGAAGGGTTATTTTTCCTCTCTGTGGACAAACTGCTATATTGTGGTTACAGTTCTACTTAATGGCATGAAGCCACATAAAAGAGCCAACTTGCTCTATGCAAATGTTAACAACAACAATCTTCTGGTAATACCATTCTACTTAAAATAGAAAATCAACTGCTGCTGTTACAGAAATATGCAGGTACCCTGACCCATGGCATGATGGCAGAGAGTACTCCTCTGCTTGCATCTGTGTCACAGAAAAAAGCTTGACATGAGCTCTGAAATACCTAGATTGCTCTGGATATGTTTGCAAATAAAATGAACATGCTGCTAGCTCCATGTAATTGTGCCTCACAGCATTCCCCATTCTTTTTCTTTTCCATAGTGTGACAGAGAGCAACACAGAAATCCAGTACTATGCACCATGGTGAAAAGAGCAGCAGCAGCAGACTTGGAGACAGGTAGACGGCTCTGAGGCCAAAGCAGAGGCCCAAAGCATACCAAAGGGTAAGACAAGTGCTGGCAACTGGGTGCCACGTCTGGAAGATGTATAACTTCATCTTGCAGATGCTGAGCTGAGTGGCCAGAGCAGTTGTCTTCAATTATGGTGAGAGCCAAAGGGTGGAGAGAAAGAAAGAGGGTAATGAGAGCTAGGTGCTGTTCTGCCAGTTACTGAAAGATTATATGTTTATTCATTTGAGTTTTGTTTTCAAGAGAAATCTAAACTTTGTATATGTCTGGGTGCAATACAAGTGCACAAACTAATCTGCATGCAAGACGGTAGTTAGCCACAGTGGATGGCAATGCTACTGATGTTTATTATTTATAACACCCTCTTGGTCAAAATCCAGGAATCTGGCATATGTACTGAGGCATTATGAAATCCCCCCAAATTATCATCACAAGAACTCAGAGATTATTGTCTGCAGAACACCAAGAATGTGCTTTGTAGCACACACTGTCCTTGTCCTAAATGCTTATATTCCTGTTTGAAATGCCACTTGTCAGGAGGGAGGACATTCGTCCAAGGAAAGTTTAAGGTCAGTAACGGCATGATCTATTGCAGAAACATCATGACTCTGCTCAGGAGACATTGGCAACTCTTCAGGAAATGTTGATTAGATAGTGAAAAGCTTAGCTTTCTTCTTTGTGGAACAATACTCTCTAACTGGGTTCTTTGTACAGAAACATACTGTATATGAAGCAAATGACAGGCAGAGAACATTCACTCAGATGGAGAAGAGACTTAACTCATGTCCTCAGCATCTCCCCCTCTCAGCAATGCCTTAAGCTATGCAAAACATCTCTTTGAGGCACAGGCAGCATAGCTACAAATAAAAAATCAGGCCATTTTTAGCTCTGGCCCTGTGAGTCTCCACAGCTGATGTCATTCATAGCTGCCCTTTCTGCACTGCCTCAGGTTTAAGTGTAACTTACTCCCAAGGCTGTGCCTCTCCCCACTGTTAGATCTTCTGTCACAGGGCATCATCCCTCCCTTCCTGCTGTCCATCACTGGGTTTGGGTCTGGGCACCACCGTCCACCACCTTTCTCAGAGCAGCAGTTCCAGAAGGCCGATTGCTGCTCAAGGCATCCTGAGGAGTCAGACCAAAACCAAGCTCTACCAGGCTGCAGGATTTGTCTTACCATGCAAGGGCAAGTTCCACTGCTGGCACACAGGCACCTTGTGATTAATGCTTTTCCCTTTACTGTATCAGGTCTGCTTTAAGTTGTGGATGTTAACAGTTGACACTGCCCTTTTACTTAATCTAAGCCACCTTGAAAACTCTGGGTGGCATTAAATAACAAAGTATGTGCAATAAAATAAATGGATTCTATATACTAGTAGGATAACATTCTTCAAATGCCTGGAATCTCAAATGAAGCATGAATAAGAAGCAGTCTAACACCTTTGCAGTTAGACAAATCTGAACCAGCCAGACTATGGGTACTTGGCTTTTCAGATGTAAGAAATCAGTAATTTTGTCAGAACCTACAGTAGGCTTTGAATGTTTTTCTTATTCCTTGACTAAAATAATAAATCAAAGAAATTCATGGTGTCATATGCAAATGGAGATACTACCAGTTCAAAACAGAAGGAATACAGCTTAAGGCCTGGCTCTCTGAAATCTTAACCTTTTAAGTGTAAAAAAAAAAAAAGTAAAGAAAGGACTGATATGATTAATTTTGCTACCAGTTCCAGCAAAATGTGGACACAATAAATTACAGCAAAGACAGAACTATCATTCTTATATCTGCAAATCCACCCAATGCTGCAGGCAGCAGCACTACGAACTGCGCCCATAAGACTCATTCTTCTGTTGGATTGAGTGTCTTTTGCTAAGCCTTCAAAGTTTCAAAACATGCTGTTCTGAAGTCCACAGGCTTTTGAATCAACGGTTCGTGGAAATAATTCACAACACACACAATGGTTCAAGCACTATGGTATATAACATGGTATACTGGCTGTATCAACCACAGTTTAGTGTTGAGGACATAGTCAGTTTAATGCAAATTGTTTGCCAAAGGAGAACATTACCTGGAAAGTTACTTGAAGTTTTTCTTCTAGATCAATGAATGTCTTACTTTTGAAGTTTACTTGTACCACCAAGTTGATCACATGTGCAGGGCTATGAAAAAATTCCACCATTAGAGTTCAAGAGATATTTAAAAAGTAACAGGCAGAATCCTAGCCAAGGAGGTATTTTATCTTTGTAGACAGAACTTGGTAAACTAAGTTTCACATTTTCCTCAATCAATTTCTGCTCCTGATGGAATATGTAGATGATAAACACATCATGCTGTTCAAAAGATGGCTGTCAAAGATTCTTACTTTTCTGCAAATGTAAATATAGCCCCTGATTCAGCAAATGGACACAGCATCTTATGTTTTTGTGGTTAATTTTTTTAACTCCAACCATGATGAAAACCTTGAACAATCAATTCATAATTTATACCTGTTTCATGTATGGACAATTTGCTAGAACTAGAACTGTTAACTAGAAAAAGTATTTATTTCTCCCTCTAGCTCCATCTTATCCTATTTACAATCTGATAATCTGGTTTAAAATAGTTTATAGATTTATAGGAGTCACATCTGGTCAAACAAAGAACACACCCTTGAAAATATATATTTGAAGTATTGTCTCAAAATAATAAGTTATGTTTATTTACCTGGAATCTGTGTCACACGTGCAAAGTATCAAGAGTCATTTGAAACTTAAAGATCCATAATAAAGTTCTGAACAAGAAAAATAAAGGCTATGAACATAGGCTTACAACCACTATATAATTATCAACAAGGCTTTCTTTATGAAACTCCTGTTTCTCTTAGTTGCTGCTTTAGTTAAATCCACACAGGACTACAGAAAGGGAAACATCTCAGTTCCTGTGTAAAATACAATCTTTTCCCTCGATGGCAAGAGGAAAATCATGCTGCATAAGAATTCTTTAATATATTTGCCTTTAGAGTTTATTGACTTTACTTCTATTGGTATTCTAGCATATAGGAATAACATTTAGTTACCAAAACTGAATCCTTGCTGACTTAAAAACCCATCCATTCAACAAGAGTTTTGAATGAGTTGTATTAATTTAAGCAGTATGAAGCTAGCTGGACAGAGAGCACTAGGTCAACTAACTATATTTTAAAGGGTTTCTTTTTTAAAAAGGAGGGAAAATCAAGCCTAAAAACATGCACCATAAATCAGGACTCAGTGACTGAAAGGTGGAGCAAACATCCCTCTGGGAAAATAAATCAAGTTAGTACTCAAATTTGTATCATCTTAGAACATCTTTCAACTTTATTTATTAGGTAGCTGAATGATTTTATCTTATCCATGTGTAGTCATCTAGTTCTGCCTGTATCAAGCTGTTCCAGACAGCATCTCTCAGAGCAGTAGCCTGTACTGTGTTGGAAAGAGGCTACCATTGATGAATATGGTTTTGATTTTGGAAAAGTGAGCTGTCTGTCTTTATCATGGATTAAGGTATCATTCGGAGGTACACAGTACACTTGGCTCAGAGTGGGGCAAGGTAGTCTCCATCCCCAGCAGCCCTGCAGCCAGGCTTCCCATCTGGTTCTCATAAGGCTCCCCAGCTACATTTCATCCTGTAAGCTGAAGAGACGATGCTAGATTAAAAGCAGGCCCAGCAGCGATAGGTTTCAGAAGTTGGGGCAGGTATTCTAATTATGTAACATATGTAGTCATTTCTGGTACATAAATTGCCTTCTTACTGGTACGTATTTTATTGGTACCAGTTCCTCCAAGAACAGGCATGCTAAGGCAAATGACATCAACCTGCACCAACCCATCAGTGTAAGGAAAATTTCTGTTTGTTTTGCCTCTTTAGTCCACTTCTAACTATCTTTTAATTAAATACTAGAAGACTAGTAAATACAACCTCCTTAAACCCCTGCAACCCCAAAGATGTCATTTCCCTGGGCAGGAGATGGTACAGGAGGACTCACATTTTCTCAACCCCATCTTGTCACTCCATTTTCAACACTGCAGCCTCCACTTTCCAAAGTTCACCCTGGCACAGTTCCTCAAGCCCACACAAAGCCCCCCAGAGCTCATTGGCATCCGAGGGCTGTAAGCTTCCTATCAGGCAGATCCTATTGCAGCACTGGGGACAATTGCACCAGAAAAATGTGATTTAGAGTTGCCATAAGTACTATTTCAAGAGCAGCATACAAAGTCATGTAGCAAGCATTACACTTGCTCAGCCATATCCTTCTGTGTATTGGTCGAAGTTACTTCCATTGTTTTTGAAATAAAAGTGATTTATTTATGCCCATGTTCAGGAATGCATGCAAGTATAATTTTAAATATAATAAGCTAGAAATAGAATAAAATAAATCATCTAAAGTACATTGAAATATCTGGCATGGAATGTTTCTGAGCCCTTTTTAGTAGGCTTCTGACATAGTTAAAACAGAGCAGAATTAATGAACATCCTAATGCAAGGAATCGCATGGTTTGTCTAGTAAATAAAAGGTAAATAGCTTCTCCCAGTTGAATATGACACTTTTAAAACACAACCTCTCCAAAACCAAAACAAAGTCAGTTTGCTGGAAGTGGTACAAGCCAGAGGTGACTGTGTATGCTATTTCTCTACTCTAATGGAACAAGCATCAACCCTCTATGTGTTTCCCGGATAACTGGGCTCATCGAGCAAAACAGTGAATTTCTATTGGTTATTCTGTAACACAAACCAACACCTAGTGCTAGTGTCATGTCAGGATATGGTCAGAGGAACAGGTATGTTTGTACCAAGTGTCAGCTCTGGTGTATATCACTGCAGGCCAACCTATTGATCAGCTCCATGACTTTTTTGGTCACCCAGCACATGAACAGACAGTGAACTAGAAAACTGCTTTGATATACAGCAGACTTGAAAACCCTCCAAAAGTCACCTCCATCTAGTAGAGAGATTTTAACAGATTTATTGGATTTCTCACTCTTAAACCATTGTGCCAGTAAACAGAATACCTTTATGCTTGGTATGAATCTCACATTTCTCCTGAACTGCACTGGAATCCTGAACTTCCACCTGTCTGACATGAAAGAAGCATTTCACAGAATTTACTGTTTAGTGGTATTTACTGGATTCCTTTTTTTCTTCTTTTATCCCACAGGAGGTCAAGGCTTCAAGACAGTTGAAAAAGTTCAGCAGGGGATAGCATTATACACACTCCGTGCGCATTGTAGCCCTATATTTAAGAACACATTTAGTCACAATTTCTTTCCATGGCCTGCTTTCTTTTTCAGCCTGTGTGAATTCTTTTAGGATGACATTAAATCAATCAGCTGCACCCATTGTGTTGGATCCAATATAGAGCGGACCAAAGAACACGTAAGTCCAATGCCACTCTGTCTCTTAGGAATTACATGCTTGCTTAAAGTAAATTATGGTGTATTATAATACAAAAACTGTCATGAGTTACTTGTGCCTAAACACCAAAACAAAGTAGTATGTGGCAACATCTGATACTCAATTGACTTAAAGATATTTGCTCCAAGCAATTAGTTACTAACCAAAATTATTGCCATTAAGTTGTTCTGTAACAAAACTTTGCAGGAAAGAAAAGCAAAGGCACTGTATGTGGCCACAAAAAGCCCCATCCTTTAGCTATCACTCAGCTACGTGTTGGATCAGCCCTCTCAGCCTCATCCACTCCACCTAAAAGTGAATAAACCAGGGATTTTACTTTGAACTTGGTCCTCCCCATCCAGGCTCCAGCTCTGTGTTGATCTGTTCCTGTGCTCAGTGCCACAAGACAGCTCTGCACACCCAGTGTTCCCCATACACTCCAAACTGCTCTCGTTACTTATCATTTCACCAAGCCCTCTGGAGCCATTCTGACTAGAGTCTCTGGGTGCTATCACAAGGCAAATAATCTGAGGTGTAAAAGACTCCGTTCCAAAAGTGAAAGAAAGTGGACTCTTGAAAAGAATGTGAACCTTTCTAGAATAAATACATTTCAAATATTATTCAAATAACTAGCTTTCATCTCTCTTTTTATTTCTTTAAAGTTAATTGGAAAGAAAGAAGAAAAGAAGTCACCAGGACACACATTCCAGGAGTCTCCTTGGTATAAATCAGGCAACACACGCACTGCACACCAGCAACAATGAAATGACCCCTTAAAATATTGCATTTCTTGCCAAGCATAACTTCTTTGAAGACTTTAAACTCCACTGGCCAAAATTCGTGAGTTCAAAGTCCTTCTTTTCCTAGTTCAACCTGGGGCACAGTTCAGAGAAAGGAAAAAAGGGCTAAAGCAATTCATCTCTGTTGATGTTTTCAGTAGAAAAGCAAGTCCAACATTTAAAGAGAGAGATGCTCTCAGCCTCTAAATACCCAAATTCTCCTTCCGGACTAAAACTATCAGACTCCTGTCATTAGTAATTCGGGCACATCCCTTTCCCAGCACGTCTGTGGAAACTACTCACACTTGCTGTGCTTGGCCCATTCACTTCCAGACAAGATCCAGCCTTGGGGTCTTCACCAAGCCAGAGCACGAACTTGAGGACAGGGGAGCAATGTCAGAACCGACTCCTGGTGGACCCCATTTGGGCTGTACTGCAACAGTACATCAACACCAGAAATCAGAATCACAGAACTTAAACAGTTTAATTCAATAATTAACAGAAGGCAAATACCACAGAGTCTTGTTCCTTGAGCCTTCAAGTTTACAACTTTATTACTGTGGCTCCTGTGCATTTGATAGATTGGATACTAATGGGCCACAGGAAACCAAAACAGATGACTAACATTAGCCAGTAAGTGTAAGCACCAGGGAAAGCAAAAACAGGCTGCTTTTTGCTCCTCCCATGTTATCTAGCTATTCAGAATAAACACAAGCACTGAGAAGATTATTCATAATTTGTACTTAAATAGAATCTTCTATTAGTGGGTATCACAGCAGTTTATAACTGTTAAGTACTTGGTACTAACAGGAAAGTGTCTGACATTCATCTGCAAAGAAAAATGCATGAAAGAACAGGAGACAGTCAAACTGCACAAATTTATTGCACACACCACTGTGGGTGTCACTGGAAATGTGGAAAACCTTTAGAAGGGAAAGTGAAATAGCTGAAATACAAAATCCTTTATGTCATAAGACTTCAGAAAATAGTTCTTCCCATATGTTTTTCCTTCCACTGTTTTCTGTTAGGGGGCAAAAAATCCCCTCTTTCCACAGTCTCCCTCATCAAAAGAAAATGAGTGTCTGATTCCACTGAAAACAGTTGTGTCATGAAACTGAACTCCAATTTTTTGAGGAGAGAAAAATCCCAACTGTTTTTCTACCTCTTCCGTTCACGGAAATCATGTTGCTTTGGGCAATTATTAACAAAATAACCACACAAAACGAAACACTTATAAAATATCAAAATAGGCCAAACAACCTGTCACTCTCCCCACATCCTGCACACTAAATCCTTACAAATGCAAAAGCATCTGTGCCTGTATTTAGAAAAAAATAAAATAAAATGACCACTGTACCAAACAACAGAAAATAGTTTTGCAAATAAAGTAAGGTTTACAACAGATCTATACCAGGACAATGATAAGGGATATGTACCAAGAAAATAGAATTAAAGCCTTAGACAGAATGCCTGTTTTGTAGAGCTTCCAGCAGATGAGTCTCCCAGTCCAGTTCACAAAATAAGCTGCTGCCATCTTATGGAAGAGAACTTGAAAAGCACTTGGTGCAAAACCAGTTCTGCTCTTCCTCCTTTCCTGCATTTCTTCACCTTCCTTGGTCTACTCTATGACAAATAACTTTTTTTTTTTAAGAATTTCCTTGCCTTGCAAAAATCTGCCGATTGTGATGAGGTATTCTTTGGGGAAGTAACTTTTTCACCTCTGATTTTACAGTAACTTTCACAGCATCCAGGAAGTCAAATGCAGTAGTTTTCCAAGAAAGCGAACAAACCAGCCAGGCTGTTAATTCTGACACTGCCTCAGACAGAGGTTTCTTGTAAGATAAAACAAAAGCCAGCTGGAGCCATTCAACCACTACAGGATAGAGTAATCAATTTTGCCCAGTTTTCAGGCAGTCATTTAGCGTGCTCCATCTGTGGACTTCTCTGCATGGCCAGCTTGAGCCAGTTTAACTAAAGGTGAGACTTATAAAATGCTAAAATAAATGAAAATAAGCCAGTTTAAGCCCGAAGCCAGCACAAAGGTGCAATTTCTCCATCTGTAAGTCACAAAGAGATGCATTTGCAGAACACCAGAGAGATTTGCTGAGAGATTTTGCTTTTGTTCTGAATGGGAAATCCTTCCACATGTTTCCATGTTACCCTTTATAGGAAAGCAAGTTTTCAGATAAGGACTGCCTGTGAAAGGAGAGTGTTCAGCCAGGCCAAGATACTGCATTTGTGTGAACACAGGGCTCCTGCAAGTTCAGCTCTCTTGTCATGACCTAGGACACCATATTCAGCTCGAACATCTAAATCATTATATTCCAAAAATCATAAACATTTTTGAAAGGAGTATGACCAGTATGAGAGGAGCCAAGTGTCCTCCTTGCCCCTCCCATAGCAGCTAACACTGACACTCTACCAGCAAGCCTGAGCTTCACCAGCCCTTCTGGAGCTTGCACCAAGCTGTAAAATAGTCACCGGTCAAAAACTTTCTTTGTTTTATCTAACCTGAGCTCTTCTTTTTCCTCCTCCTCTTCATGAAATAGTTTTCAATCCAGTAGTAACCAGGGAAGATGTTAAAAAATTCCTGTTGAGAATGAAGAGCTACAATGTAATAACCCTACATTATTAAGCTATACTAGCTAGATTTGCGTAGAATGCAACCAAGGCTCCTACAACATAATGGCCATAATCCCTATTTCCCCATTTGCACCTAAATGAAGTCTATATAGTGCACCAGTAAACTATTACAGGAAAGCTACAACTACCGAACTAGGGGGAAATAAGTGATTGTCATCAAGGACACTAAGTGGGAACTCAGGTATGTTAGTTCAAGCTGCAGGTTTCTGTGTCCTTGTAAGATTTTACACAAATAATTTGTGCCCAAGTACTCAAAAGGAGTTTGCCACCTAAATGCTTCCACAGCAATCAAGACCCATCTTGCAGTGCCTCCACAAGCCTCTCCCTATGCACTGCAGAGGATGTATGGGATATTAGGGAGGACTCAAGCTTTGGAGAGAGCCAACTGCAGGTGCCCAAGACAAATATCTTCTTTCTCTTGTATCAGCTTGGCAAGTCTCATTTAGCAGCATTTCTGTTATGACTGAAAAGATCTTCTAATGTTCACATTGGCTTTTAAATAAAAATTCCAGCACTTTCATGGCCCCTTATTAACTGAGAGATATAAAATTTCAATAAGGAAAGAGACTGTGGTTTCAAGGGTCCACTTAGTCTCTAATCAGAGCATAAAAGATTTTTTTAAACATATATATAAAAAACGCATTACCTTTTTTTTATTTTCTTATTCTTTTTTACTTTCCTAACAGATTTCCCAAAACACCTTCATTTAAAACAGTTTTTATAGTGCCCAGTGGTTTTTTTGGCAAATCTGGAGAGCTGTGTTTTGGGATAAAAGTAAATTGCACCATAAGACAAGAACAGATTAGGAGATTTGACAGGACTTGATAGAAATCCGTTGTGCACAAGCAAAAGGAGAGTTTTTCAATAGGTCATTTAAAAGATAAAAGCTCTGGAGGAAAGCGTTCTGCTTGGTGGCAAACATCTAACCCTTGCAAAGCCTACAGTAGAGGTGGAAGTTACAGAGCATGAGAACACACACAAACTCTCACATCTGAAAGTTATTTTACACATGATTAGGTATCATTTTTCATACAACTCACACATGCACTTCAGCAATGGCATAGTCCAGAAGGGGGACCTTTACGTCCATCTGACTTGCAAGCAGTTGGGGGGTGGGGGAGGCAAAAAGGAGCAGATTCTCTCTTTAACATTTAACAGGCCATCCCAGGTCCATATAGCCCAGCTACCCTCCAAATCCAGCTCAGGATGAAACCTGGATCTCCACCCTTGTCTTATACAAGGGATCCTGGCAGGTAACACAGTGTGCAGGGCAGACAGGAGCCAAGTACCACCCCTTTAGCTCTTGAGGGGAGCAGCAGTATGATGACAGCAGTGCACACTGTGCCACAGACCTGCCCCACAGCTTTGAGGCACATGGTGTAGACTGCCTTAGAGTACAGCTTAAAACACCAGAGGACAGGAAAGGAAAGGAAGCAGCTTGCTGTCATACTCCCTGCTAGGAAAGACTATCTACTGCTGCTACTGAGAGCACCTTTTTCTCCACCTAACAGTTCCTACCTCTCAGAAAGTTGCTCCAATTCCTTCTACAGTTTAGACATCTTCCTATGCTCGTGCAGCTCAGTGGCAGAACTTCACCAACAATGCTCTCAGCAGCACTTCAAAGCACAGCCCTGCAGAGGTTAAGCTTCCTAACTTTCAAAAGCAATTCAATCATTTTCAAGTCAACATTTTGCTGTATTTCCTTCACCAAATAAACAACAAAAAGGCTGGAATACTAGAACAGTTTTATTCTGGCAGAAAACTAGACAAACCAGGTACAGATTTCACTAGCTGAACAGAACTCAGCTCCTGTCGTGTATGTCAGTAGTTCATATCCTTTTGTTTCCACCAATACACAAGGTCACACAGAGCAGGAGGCTCCACCTGTTCCTAGCTGATGACTGACAGTAAAAAATACATATGCCCACTCTTGTTTCTTTGTGGTATGAAGCTTAAAAGTGCAAGTTTCACCATGAAATCTTCCCTGTTCATTAAGACCTGCCCAACAGCTCTCCCACCTCTAATCCCCAGTTCCCAGCTGCACTGAGAATTCTGCAGTCAGTAAGTTTGATGTCTCACAATCCATGTTCTGAAGCATACCTGTGTTTTGCTTTAATTGCATTAACATATAATTAACAAGCCACACAGGTTTTCAGAGTTCTATTAGCTAAACTTCCAGAAGCACAAAAAGCACAAGAAACAGTGCTGTTAACTTGGAACCACTAGCAAATGACCTGGCACGACACGATCCCAAGACTTCCTCTCCTGATAGAGGTAAGCAGTAAGGAACAGCTACTTCAAAAGAATCTCATCTTTCACTCCCCACAGGAGGTGGTAGCATTTCTTCCTCGTGTATTCTGACACAATAGCATGTCAGGTTTGCTGCAGCAGTGTGCTGCAGTACTGCTCTGCCGCTGTTCAGCACACGCAGACACCACCAGCAGCACTTATCAAGCACAGTCAGGAATTCAGCTCCTCTGGGACGTGCAACACATCCGTCTCTGTGGCGCAATCGGAGAGCGCGTTCGGCTGTTAACTGAAAGGTTGGTGGTTCGAGCCCACCCAGGGACGGAGGAGATCCCTTTTGAGGGCCAAAAAGAACCTCGTGAAGTCCAGTAAGGGGAAGTGCCAAGTCCTGTGTCAGGACAGGAACAACCACAGGCACCAGTCAATGCTGTGGCCACCCCACTGGACAGCAGCTTCACAGAAAAAGACCTGTCACAATGGCACTTTGCTGGCTTATGTTCACTCAGTGTCTGCCAGAAACCCCAGGTCCATTTCCCAGGAAAGCTCAACTCCAGCTTAACTGAGGGAAGTTCAACTCTTCCCAGAATAATCTGAGTTGGAAGGCACCCAAACGCTTCATCAAAGTCCAACTCCTGCCCTGCACAGGGCAGCCCCAAGCCACACCATGTGCCTGAGAGTATTGCTCAAACACTTCTTGAACCCTGTCAGGCTTAGTGCTGTGACCACTGCCCTGGGGGCCTGTCCCAGTGCCCAACCACACTCTGGATGAAAAACCTTTTTCTAATATCCAACCTAAACCTCTCCTGACAACCTTATGCCAGTCCCTCAGGTTCCCTCCATCTTGCTTCCATAAGCATCCATACTCCTGTTCTTCTGCATGACACCTGCCCACAGGCTTAGCACGCATCCGTCTATCTATCTATGACCTGACCTAAAATAATTATGTCTAAACATGAATTTCAAGAGATGATAGATAATCCCTGGTAAAAAAAGTTTATATATTTATGTATTTTATTAAATTGTATCAATGAAGTATTGTTAGCTATATTAAATATGCTTAATATACTGTGCATTATAATAGTTTCTGTTTTGTCTACACCATGTATTACATATTATTAAAACTGTCTTCACAGTTTGGGGGGCTGCTACTGCTCTTCCCTGAACCCCAGTTCACAGCTTCACTCCTAATCCTAAGTAGCTACATCTGGACCTTCTCATTACTGTTAAAGAACAAGTTTCGTGCTGTCAACAACATCTGGATAGCTGCATTCCTCAGAAAGTCCAGCCTGACAAGCATTAAGAACTGGGAACCAAGCACTCCTGCCAAAAGGATCCAAGTAGACTTATTACCAGATGCTAGTAAATCCAGAGCTGATGATACACAGAAAACACTAGAAGAGTTTCCTTCCAATCATGATTTGACACTTCTATTTTAAAACTCTTCTGAGGCTGTTTTAAGCTTCTAAAATAAAGAACTAGAGCCCAGAAATTCTAGAAGTTGACTGGGAATTTTGCTATCATTGTACATAAAACGTGCATAGACGTTACAGAAACTGAGAGCATGAGAAAAAGAAATATTTACTCACTGTGACCATTTTCACTCTAACAGAGAAGACCAGATGTTACTCAGGCACAAGGATAAGGACAAAACTTCCATTGCATTAAATCAATCACAGAACATATGCATGCAGTAGTCTGAAAACACATCTTCACAGTTCTTTGCCCATGTAACCCTTCATAAATTTTTAATTAAGGTGCCACAGGTATTCACAAGCAAAGGGTATAGGAAAAAACAAAACAACTTGGAAGTTTTAATGGAGAGCTTCTCTTTTTTTTTTCTCCCATTGCTTGACAGTGGCCAGGAAAAACACCTTGTATTTTGCCTTTCAAGGCTCAACTAAGTCTGAAATGTATGCAATTATTTGTCTGGCAACATGAAAAAGTCCTGCTCATGCTAACGTTGCCTATTGATGCTTTCATGAGTAAGGCATTACTAAGGCATCAGTAAGGCATGCAGAAGGACAGCAAGACACAAACCTACCACAGGGGCTTTGGACAGGATGGCACCTACAGGCTCGATGCAGCACCATGAACACTTGTATCAATCCTCCAGTAGCTAAGTAGCAGTAACTTGTATTGGTCACAACACAGGCTGCCCAAGTTTTGTAAGCGTTGGAAAAAATGCATCAGTTAGGCCTCAAAACATAGAATTACTGCATCAAACTACAGCGCAAAATTAGAGGGGTTACTGTAGTTTGCTATGTATCAGGTTACTGGCAAACAAGGGAACTAAAAAGGAATCATACAAAGCAGTTGTCACTGTGGTACACAATGGCAGCAAGAAGTGTGCCTGAAGTTCTGCCTCGGCTGATGAGGCAGTCATTGTTATTGTCCGGGGGCTCACTGAACTCCCATTTTCATTTAGTTAAGACTTATTTTGACCCAGCTGTTGATCTCATTTTTGCAGCAGGAGAACAGGAAAAGTGATGCTGTAGTTTGGACCAAAGCCCCGCTAGCAATAAAAATCCCAGCATCTTGAAACCTGTATCAGAAGCCTGTCCCACCTCCCTTTTTAAAACAGCAGCAGAAGAAATACAAGACAAAACCATAACAACACTTAGCACTATTCTCAAGTGTAAATTTAAGAAGATGGAAGTGCTGTGCCATATTCTTCCAGGCTAGTGTAAAGCCTACAAAAAACACCTGCCAGGCCTAAGTACTAAACTGCTGATCAGTACTTTATTGACTAGAGTAAATGAACTGGAAGCAACTTCCATTTTAACAGCCTTTCACAATCATGGAAGATTTCTTAGTTACCTCATTGTGGTTTAGTGCTTTAGTGTATAAAACTCCCTACCATGGACATGGACACATTCTCATTACCCAATGAAAAGCAAACAGCTCTCTCCATTATCCCTCTGCTACCTGCTGAGGTAGGCTGAAGGACCTCTTGCACATACTTCTCTGGATGCAGTACACCCACTATTCCACAAATAGGCCTAAATCAGTCTTGAGCACAGCTTATGGTACAGCTTGTAGTAGTTTCAGATACGCTTGTATTACAATCACAACAGTGGATGTGCACTTGGAGACAACCTGACCTACAAAGGAAGAAGAAAACTTGGGAAGCATGGGAACAGTTTTATTTGAAAGATGGCAGCTCCATAACCCCCATAAAAAAAGGTGAGAGAAAGAATTAAAACATGTAGCACAGTAACTGTTGCTAAATTTTCTTCAACAAATACTGGAAGCACAGGAACCCAGCCTTCCAGTGCACAGCTTCTTGACAGAGCAATGATGAAAAGAAGTGATGCTCTAGGAAAAACATTCCTCAGAGGCATAACTAAACATGCTTAAAAGATGAAGACAGAAAAGCTAGTTGCAAGTCAATTAGAAAACATCTTCTTAAAAAAAAAAAACTCTAACTGCTCTCAGTCTCACTAATTATGCTGTTTCAGAATACTTCTCTCCCAGAAATATTTTGTAGCGAAATAAGGAATAAATGACTTAATTCTTTCGCAGAACAATACCCACTATTCAGAGCGCCCTGCCATTCCCTCCCTCTGACAAAAGCTGTCAGATCTGGCAAAGGCAGAATAAAAGATGAATCCAGGTCCTGTGATAAAAGGACTTTCTGTGTGAAACCAAAAGTTAAGTCTCTTCTCAGCATAGGGATGCACCCAAACTAGGGGGGAAACAAACATGGAAATACATTACAAGCATCTGCCAGCATGATGATACTTGCCAACTATTGCTGACAAAATTAAGCTATTCAGTTTTAATTCACCTACAACTTTCCTCTACTGTGAGTCTACAAAAGCCAAAATCCTGTGACCTCAATGCTAACAAACAAGATATGCTCAGCCCACATACTCTGCATGCAACAGTAACAAAATCTAAGATTTTAATATAATGTTTATGCATATTTAATATTAATTACATTTGTGTATTTAAATTATCCTACTACATTAACAATACTAGATACAATATTTAGAAAAAAACAAGTAGCATGGTTAAGTCTTCAAATTTTGGTAGTTTCCTATCAAGTATAAAACAGAATAGAAAACAAAGTTTCCATGTGAAGAAGAAAGCGTATTTTAACAGAAGCAGCCAAGACCTGTTGCAAAACACAGATCGTGTATGCTGACATTTAGACAAAACCTTTCAGTAATAAAAGATGCTGTCATTCACTACATTTATAAGAAACTGCCTAACAGTTCATCTACCAACTGCACTATACTGATTACGTAAAAAAAACCCACACAGCACAGCATCTTTGTCTTGTCCTTTAGAAATAATTTGCATGTACGAAATGACCTTGTTTAAACCATATGTGCTAGAAAATATAGAACTCTGCAATAGAAAGAGGTTAAAAAAGTTGAATACTGTGGAAAAAAATTTATTAAGTCTATACAAGTCTTCTGAAACAAACCATTGGCTTTGATACAGTAAATTCAAGTGAATACTCATTGCAATAGTATTTTTTCATACAGAGATCAAGAAGCCCTATAGCTTCCCATTTAGTGTCTGTGACAGAAGTTTTATTTCTGAATAAGTAGCTGCACAAAGCAGATGTGATAAGAGATCTCACAGCCACAGTGAGCTACAGTTGAGATAAACTTATATTACAAACATTTCAGAAAATTAGGAATCCGTACTGAAGTGTGGCAAATTGATTCACAATGAAAGAACAATGACATCACTCAGACCCCTTGCCAATAATGAAGACTTTCTGCAGCAAGTCTAGAGCAGACCATCATAAAAACCTAGAGTGCAAGAGTACCACAAATTTAGTATATAAATATCACAGGATTAAAACTCCAGTTAAGCCATCAACTGAAGTGATGATTAAAAGGAAAACACGGCATCTCCCAGCTTTGCAAAGGAAGCTTTCAAAGCATCTCTTCAAGAAAGTGCTGATACCAACTAGGGCCTGTGCCAATTTGTGTTTTAGACTGCACTGCTGAAAGACAAAATTTCAGCAGATTTGTCTAAGAACTGTATAATCCTGCTGCTTTTAATACCTTAAAAAAAGCATTTACTAGAAGAGATGAAATGTAACATTTATAGCTCATACTGTTTCCAAGATCTGTGCATACTATATAGTTCTATAATTTCAACAGAATTTAAAAAGAAGACAAAGAGCAGACAATGCAGTAATGTGTTTGTTAGATGGATTTGTTTAGAATAGTTACACAATTAATGTATACAGTTGTAAAATTTTTAGTGCATTTGTTCTTGCACATTATTTATGCTACTTAAAAAACCTGAAGATTGCAAATTGGGCATGCTTATCATGACATTTTCAAACTGGGAAAGCTGCAGAACATTTTTTCTACAAGTGTTCACTGCCATGATACAAAACAAATATGTGCAAACTGCAAGGTCCCTAAAAATAGCATTTAATGACTTTATGTACAGAAAGATGTAACTATCTGTTTAAATATGCGAAGAATAAGCTTCCCAAAGTTTATAACATAGAACAATATCCACCACATGCTCCTCCTCCTCCATATCCTTCTTCCTTGTTTGATAACTTTACACCTCTGTTTTGGCTTTCACTCTCCCACAGTCCAGGAGTCTGAATGATTTTTTCAACAAGTTCTTCAAAGGCACACTGCACACCATCACATGTTTTTGCACTTGCCTCTGGAGAAGGGACACAAAAAGTCAAATGTTAGCATAACTTCTGGTAACTTGTTTAATATTTCTCTTTCAGTTATGTTTCAATCTACAACAGACTTACAACTTCCACAACCTATTCTTTAAAAACATAGCAGTGCCAAAATTAGCAACTATGAGGATTTGTCACCACACAGGTAGCACCTCAAAATATTTTTAATAGAAGAGCTTTCAAGTCAAACTTGACCAGAACATATGGAGACAGCTATAGCTTAGCTTTATTTTTCTGTGGAAAGCACTCCAGTAAGAAAAATCAGGATTCTTGTCTGAAAAACCTGGTTGCTGTTCTGTATTTCAGTTCTGTACACTAATCATAACTGCAGTACCACCAGACCATAAGAACCAAGGATCCATACTGCAGGATTCTGGGTCAATCTCCATGATACAACCCATGATTAAAAGCAATAAGGGATATCATTCCTTTTGCAGTTAGAAGAATTCCAGGTAATTTCACTCAGGATCCTTACTTTAACCAAGACAAAGAAATCTGCCCACAGGTTATGTTATGAGAACAACAGACACTATCAGAAATTGTTCAGCTCCACAAGGGCATGCCCTGCTCATCTACACAGCCATGCAGATACTTAACATATGAAGCATGCATATATAGATATATATATGCACACTTATAGTCTAATTTTCATTTTTGTTTTCATCTTCCATGCACTTAATAGCTTGTGCCTCAACTTTGAACTTTTATTTCCACATCTGACACTGTAGCTGAAAAGAAACACAGCAGGACAACAAACAAAAATAAGTCTTCAGTCAGAGATAAAGAACGTAAGTCTAAGTACAGGAATGAATGAGTACATGTCAATGAACTGCTTTGCTACTGGAATACTCCTGTAAAATAATCCCTTCTGATCCTTAGGTGAAACACATAATAAACATATGCATAAAGAGTGACTTCAACAACCATTTTTTAATTTACCATTACATAGCTTTGCCTACAAGACCCATTTCATTCTGCAGCAAGATGAGACCAATATGTTTGCTCCAATCATCATTATGTCATTATTCAATCCCACTCACCATTTATAAGTTGATTATATACCTACCTATTTTTACACCCCAGTTCTAATACAGATTTCTCTCAGGTACCAGCTATTTTGCTATTCTGAAGGCTGGCCACTAGCACCAGTTTTCCCTCTTTCATTTTGCTTCTGTAATTAATTTAGCAAGTCAGCTGGGAAAAGAAATCAGACAAAACCCCAAACCCAAAACAGGTTTCATCAGGCTACAGAGAGCCCGTACTCTGCCCTTCATCCTTATGAATTTCTACATAATCATCCACAGTTAGAACACATATCTGGACATAGGCACAATTTTAAAAAACAGGAATACCCATTATCTTTGTGCCTACTGCATGTGAGAAATATCATTAATTGGACTGTACATATAAAGACTCTCAATCCTACAGAAGTGGTACTTTTCCTTATGTAACAAAAATCAAGAAAGATCGCTGCAAATATCTATAACATACCTATGAACAACATGGAATGTTTTCTTGCAAATTTGAGGCCTTCATTTCTGTCAACTTCACGGTTTTCCTATAATAAAACAAAGCATTAGTATTCCTTATTAACAAAATACACCAGCAGATTACTTACTGCAGTTGAATCTGGTTTACCTTATCAATCTTGTTTCCAACTAACATTTTCACTATGTCATTCCTTGTGCAGTATGTTT
Organism: Melanocharis versteri; assembly: GCA_013397845.1. Lineage (NCBI taxonomy): Eukaryota > Metazoa > Chordata > Aves > Passeriformes > Melanocharitidae > Melanocharis > Melanocharis versteri. Next base: position 54,280 of record VZTG01005432.1, on the reverse strand, counting down.
CCAATTCATTTAACCAGTTATCCAGCTTGACAAAAGTATCTCTTCTTGTGACATCATAAACTGAAAGATATCAGCAATATTATTTCCACAATACGTTTCCAGGAATTACAGCTTACATTACAAAAAGGAGCAAAAATGATGGCTTTTTGAATCAGAAAACTGAAGGAGTTGTAAGGATTCAAACTTACCTTCTATATGAACAACTGGAAAAAAAAGTAGGACATCCACCAGCTCAAATCACTGATGCAGAACAACTCCAAGCTTCAGCCACCTACGCTTCTCAGACTAATACACCTTGATACATCCTAGCTTACAGGCTAGAGACTATCATTCTCCAAGGAATTCTACACTTGCAGATCCCTCATGTAGGATACCTAAAATCATTACAAAACAGCTATGCAAAGAGGATGGCATGACCTTCAGTACCAAAGCTATGAAAGTGTTTCTTCCTTTGTTTTCACATCCCATGTGCAGACAGCCATAAATAGATTCTTTCAATCAAATCTGTAACTTGGCTTGCATGAACAATCTTATTTTTCGGAATACAGGTAACAAAGAAATAGTCAGGAGATGCTAAATAACATGGGAGAGCAAATCTCAACAGCAGAACCTTCTATCTCCCAAACAGTGCTTGCTTACAGCTTTCACCAGTAAGAGGCAGGTTCAGTGCAACTGACTTGACACGATATGCTTTGAGTGCAGCTTCCTATACCAGGAAGATAATGCAACTCACGACTTGGGAAACCTACTGGAGGTCATATGACAGATGTTAGTCCACATTAAACAATTTAACTAGACACAATAGCTTAGCAAGTTTCTCTAAAGTCAGAAGCAACTTCAAGAAAATTAAAGGTACATCCCTGCCCTTTAGGCAGCTTCTCACTCCTAGCAGTGGAGAAGCAGAACTTCAGAGCTCAGTGCCTAGCAAACAGGCTTCCATACCAAAAAAAGGCACATATGAGATTTCACTGTGAAGCTGAGATTATGGGTTTTGCTTGGGTTTCTCACACACAGATTGGTGCTTTCTACATACCCACATAGTCTTTTCTAAGTGATTCTGACTGCATAACATTCCATCAATTGGGAGACAAATAACAAAATACCCCAGTCAGATTCCACACTGTTTATACTAATTTCATTAGGAAAAAACAAGAAGAAGAAGAAAAAGAAAAAGCTGTATCATACTGATACAGAGAGACTACACTGAGGAGAATTTTTTTTTTACTCTTCACTTAGTAAGCATGGGCAAAAATAAAAAGCAATAAATAAAAGACAAATTCATGACAGCACAAGGACAACAGCTCCAAGCTATCCTTTCACATAGCAGTAGCTTTTATTCTCATGCAAAAATCAGAGGTTCTCAAGCCAGTCAGATTGACTACATGAGAATGAGGTTGAGACATCAAGATCCTTTAATATGAGCTGTTCAACACAGATACAAAGATTCTTAATATCAATTAGATATTATATAAAGGCTTTTGTGTAACTCCAATGCATGAGAAAACCACAAACATTTGAACTAGCATGCAAAGATATACTTACCTAGGATAACACCTTGTGCACCTCTGTAGTAACTGGGGGTTAATGTTCTGAACCGCTCCTGACCTGCAGTATCCTAAAAAGCCATTCAAAAAGTTCCATTACTCAGAATTTGAGCAGAATGTAGTTTAGCTTTCAGGTATTCTACTTCTAATGAATATACAAAGTAGGATTTAAACTATATTCCACTAGCAGATTAGCTGAGTTTATTCCATCCCCTGCTGTTTTACTACAAAATAATCTTGAGATTTTATGTAGTCTTTCCTGGGAAACACCTTTGAACTATTAGATGTAGTACGTAACTGGATTATATAACAGTAAGATAGCCATTTCTGCAAAGGCATTTGATCTGCAGCTAGTACTGCAGCAACCAGCAGGAAAGCAGCATAGCTGCAGTACTAAGATTTTCTAACAAGCATCACAGCCCATGACAACAAAACCAGTTCCTTCACTTCAATCACCTGGTCCAATTAAATATGATTATCTGGGTAAATGCACTAACATGCTGAAACACAGCAGAGCAGGAATAAGTCAGAGGTTTTTCTGGTTTTAAGCAAAGTTGAGTTTACATCCTAAAATTTAAAGAGTCAATAGCTCTGCAAAAAAACAAACAAAAAACCAAAAAAACCCAAAAAACCAAAAACAAAACAACCAAACAAAAGCCACAAAGAAAGAAAAACCCACCAAAATTAGAATGCTGTCTTCTCATCAGAGATTAAGTAGTAGTGCACACTCGTTGAAGACTTTATGCATAGAATATTTAACAACTTTATCCAATTTACCCAGCTTAGAAGTGACACACGAAGCACTGTGGATTTCCTGACAAAGAATCTGAATAAGCGAATTGGACTTCAACATTCTACAAGCCACTCAGTCAATGTCACACATCTAAAATTGGTTTGTGTCATGATGCACCTTCAAAAGCTTTTCTTTTGCAGTTTACATCAGGATTATTTCTTTATATTTACCAATATGAAAGAAAATAAATCTTATCATTCCTCATTCTGCTATCAGTATGGTTTTCCTCCTGTATGCCTTTTTTATTTTCTGCCAAGCCATTGCATTTATTTTCCTTGTCAAACCCATTTATTTCACTGAGGATTACTACTGTAACTAAGACATAAGTCCTGTTTGTTAGTGAGGTATGAAGTGCCCTCCAAGCTACAGAAACATTGCAATACACATTTCATGTTCTACTACTACTTCCCAAGGAAACAAAAATCTGGTATCTTGCCTATATGAGAAACAAGGTTTTATTCTTGCTTGGTACAAGAAGACACAACTGGGTCTGACTATTCAAAGGTGTGCTTCAAGTCACATAAGTGTAGAGGCTGGTTAACACAATGGAGAATATTTTTAAAAAGCTTAGAAGTACTTTTCCTTCACTTGCCATAACAGAAGTTCTACTTTAACTTTTTAGAACTTTTTAGAAGTTCTACTTTTTAACTAGAGCAGAAGTTGAACACTCTAAAGCCATGATTACAAACACTGCCCCTCTCTCTCTGAAATGCATCTGCTACAAATAATTCTGACGCAGGGTTTATAAAAGCCTCTGTATGAGGGCTATGAAGTTCAGACTAAAAATGGGTTTAAAGAAGTAGCATATGAGCATGCAAATGTAATTCTTAGCCTATTAATACACAACCTCAATGTTAGAGGCAAAATTTAGTAAAGAAGTGCACCCTTCTACTGATTTCATACCATTTAATTCCTCCTTTTCTCTACTTCTATCCCAACCAGACCTGGGATTAGTACTGCAGAAGCTCACAGGCAGCAGAACTACCCCATCAGCCAGCTGTCCCGCAGTTCACTGCACCTTCTGAACACCACAGTATTAACCTCCCACTTCTCCAAATCACCTTCATATTAATAGAAAGTGATTATATACAAACTATACATTATACAAACCCTAGCTATTCCTAAAGCAAAGCAACACATGAAGTACTTAGGAGCGACTTACCCATATTGCCAGTTTAGCTTTGTTTCCATCAACTGAAATAGTTTTCACCTTGAAGTCCACACCTAGAGGAGGAAAAATATTTTAGCTCTTCAAACATACTACAGCTCCTTTAAAGACAAAATAAAGAGAAATGGCAAAAATAAAATCAAACTCCAAAAAAAAAAAAATCTGTGTTTTGACATGAGCAAGAAGAATAAGTTCTACTAGCTATTTATGAACCTTGCTCAAAATTCAAGGTTTTCTTGCTGACAGGCTTTTGCAAAAGCCTGACCTTTCAAGCCATTGACTCAAAATATTTTATGGAAGTAAGGTAAATACTACATCTCTTGTATTAAAGCACATATTCCAGGACAAATTTTCAAGTTTATAATTCAAATGGATTAACATCCTGATCATTACCCACAAACCTGTTCTCCAAACAGACAACAAGGCAATGGTTCTGCTGCTCAGTCATCTACTCCAACATGTAACAATTCTTCCCCCTCCATGTGCCCTCCACTCCCAGGAACTAGCAGCCTATCAACTGCTCAAGGACAAGATGCACAAAACTCAGGCCAAGAACAGCATGTTAGTGATGCAAATTTAAAGGATATAGTGGCACACATCTGTTTGAGAGGCTCAGCACAGTTATGATCCATTCTGCTTTAATTTAACCCTTAGGTTACTAACAGCAAATAACTAACTAGAAATCCATTTCAAGTATTTTGGAGCCACCTTCACTTCCCACCAGGCAGCAGCTCTGAAATGAAGCAGCAGTGTGGAAAGTTGGTACTTCCATAAGAACAACTTTCAAGTGCAACAACAACCTTTTTGCACTTGGAATTACAATGTCAATCATCACACTTCCTACCAGAAAAATAATTTAACTATTCTAATACAAAATAAGTAGAGCCTCAGGATGAGTGTGCTGCACTTACATTCCCAAATTCATGCAGATTACGAACAAATACGAACACCTGCCAAAATACATTCTACTTAAAGTCACAAAGGATATATAGGATGATTAAGAAACTGCATATTATAAGCAGATTTAAACTTCAGTTGTACTGAAGTTTAAAAGAGCTTTGTTTCAAAAAACATAAACACAATTTTTATTTCACTGTTTCACACCTTCAGCTCACTGAAGTGTTCCCTGAAGTGTCAGGTGTTTTTCAGACAACATTCTGCACTGGAAGAAGCCATACTCTATTTCAAGCAAAATTTTCCCAAAGTACATCAACTTTTGTAGTAACTGAACAGAACTTAGTTTTTTTCAGGTACTAGGACTCCTAGTCCCTAACTTAGCAGTAATATAACACTCAATATCATGCACAAGAATGGTACATTACTCTACAGGTATGTTCACAGAAAAGAACAGTTGCTATTAACTTTATTTTAAACACCAGTTCTTAGAACTTTACCTAGTTCACAGAAGACGGCTATGCTAGCAATTTGACTCAATTTGATCCTAGAGAACATTCTGTTCCATCCGCTTTTCAGAACTCAGCAGTAACTTTTAGACTAACAGAATCTCCTTCTTCCACTGTAATTGCATGTTTCTCCCCCTAACCTCCAAAAATCACCATCTGCAGTTCAGTCAGCATGTCCAACAGTTCACAGCGCATTCTTTTATCCATTAGTCTGGCACCAAAGCCTGTAACTGCAGATATTACAAGTCTATTGGATACTTAACATGACAAATTAAAATACGTCATAATAATTTCAAGAAAGAAAACTTTCTTTCTTAAGATAAACACATTATGCGTAATCTGAAGCTACAGTATCCTTCTCCAATTCAGTAAACAGATTCAGTATCTTGTGCCTGCACAGTTCAGCAATTTTCATTTAATGGAAAGGGATATATACACCTTTATGTTAGCCTTGCTGCTGGTTTAAAATTCACTTTAAATTTTGCAAAAGCAATGCAAGTAAAATAAGAAGCTAAAATAGTGACTAAACCCCATGCACTAAACTGACTGTTGAAAAGCGAAAGTATGAAAATTAACTAGTAACACACCAAAACATATCCTTTCAAGTGACTAAGGCATGTCAAATAGAATTCTAACAAACAAAGGAGCTCAACACATATAAAAGCCAATTAACAAAAAGAAAACTTTTAAATACCTAGGTTTTTGGTTGCCAATCTGCCATAAGGAAAGACAAGTAAAAAAAAATTTAAGGCTCAAGAAAATCTTGTTGAACTGAACAAACAGTGTACTTATATCTCCTAAAACCAAGAAATACAGATATGTTTGTGACAGGTATCAGTTCTGACCTTGCAAGAGCGATGTGTCTACCCTTGACAGCAGAAAGCTGACAGTGCCTTCCACCATGCCTTGGAAGGCAGCCAGAAACAAGGCAACACTACTAGATTGTACTCCTGTGTAACACCTCCTGCCTCAGCACTGCACACTAACATACTACAGACTTACAATCTGCAAGATACAGCTCTGCCACTGAGGCTGTTCTCACATTCAGGCCAGTAATGCCAGGCTGTATTTATAGGAAGTGCACAATCAGCTACAGTGTAGTATTTGTGTTGTAGGTAAGCGACAAGTTGGACAGCTTAGGAGTTCGAGGACTCCAAATGCAAGGAAAGCTAAAACGTTAGGAGACATCAGATCTGTGCAATACATCACTTCATTTGCGAAACAGGGATTGCACTGAACACTTATCTAGAATCTCTCATACAAAGAGCAAGCAAGTGAAGACAAGCACAAGCAATAAGGACAACAGAAAATACTGGGGTACAAGTAGTCTGGTAAGACCCACATGATGAAGCCCAACAAACAAGCCAGCCTCAAGAGAATACAAGGACAGGTAATCTGCTAGTTTAAATACAACATTTTAATCCAACTGAAGCCACTAAAGCTGAACTATTTCCCAAAAGCAGCTTATTCTTCGGCAAAAATCACATGATTTTTACTGAGTTCTGAAGAAAAACCCACACAAAACAAACATTTAGGGTTTCTTTCAAATTGCACCCCATAGGTCTGTGCAATCTATGAAGGTAAGATATGTCTCAACAGGTCATCACAGGGGACCAGTTGTGCTGCAGTCAAGGCTTTCCTCAGTATCATAGGTTTGCGTGCAGTGCTTGCTATATGTCAAAGAAAACCAACCAACCAAAGTTCTTCACTTTCTAATCCAAATAAAAAAAAATATAGTCACTTAAGCCAGTTCAGCAGTCAGTATGTAGATGACATTGAAAGAAGACATTATTTATAGTCCATTCATTTTGAAAAAGCACCATACTCTTCAGTTTCAACAGGAAAGCCTTTAAAACCTCTTCTGTCCTTCTGTCCCCTAACTCAAAACAAAGTAGTGTTTAATTAGCACAAAAAGAACTCCAAGCCAAGATTCACAAAGTGTTTTGACATTTCCCCATCTTTTAAGTACCTGAAACTGGCATCTAGGGTAGAATAGCTACCTCATGCAGTAAAATAGCTACCTCTAGGAACTCACTCCAACTGCTTTATCTGTATGAACAACAAATCATGCCCTGAATTTAGAGCAGACATACTGCTTCTTAGAAATACATTCACCAGAAAAGTGGCAATGCCACTGGATAATAGTTTAAAAAGAAAAGCAAAAAACTAAATAGGAACCCAGATTCCATTCTCTTCCAGTTAAGCGGACAAAAAAAACGAATCAGTTATCCCCTATGAGTGCCCCACACACCATGCTGTAGGACGTGCACAGCTGGGGTCACAGTAGCTCTACTGCACAGCACTACCTCAAACATCAGCAAGACGGGCCCAACAGGGTGATCTACGCCAGCGTTTGCTCAGTCTCTAGAAACCAACTTTTCCTGCCAATTGATGACATTCATTCCAGCATAGTATATTTGTTTCAGAACTCAAACTCTATCTGAAATAATGCTTACATTGAGTACTCTTCCTCCTCTTCCACATCAGAAATAGAGCAGAGTAGGATCTGCCAGGCAGGATCTGCCAGCGGTAAACCTTGAATTGTTGCTATTTAACAACCAGTGATTAGCTACCACACATGCTGTTGTGCATTTTGACAAACCCAAGGAAGAATTACTTCAGGAAACAATCCCTTAGTTTCTCACTGATGCCAGTTTTTGACACAGGTAAAGAATATTATGCACAAACAACAGAATGAAAAAAGAGAAACCCCACCATCAAGAACAAACAAAAAACCCCCAAACAATAAAGATGCCCACACAGAGACTGAACCACTCTTTTGGTATCCAAAACATCATGAAAGCTGAAATAGCCATTCTGCACTAACTTCCTGGCTCGCATAGTTGACATATCAAGAAAGTAACAGGACCTAAAGTATACACAGTGCCAAAACTATTAGATTAGAATCTGAGATTGCCATCTTCATCACCTGATCTATTTCATTCCTGTTTCCTTCCATGCTATCCTCCCTCATAAACTGAGGTGGGGCCAGTTGCACAACTTCATTTTTTATAAGCAATGGAATGAACAAAAACAGGCCATGTTCTTCCCCTTGGCTTCTCAGTGCTTTATATGAAGCAGTACTCCTGAATCTTACTAACGTTAATGAAAAATAGATCAATTTATTTAATTCTTAATAAATTAGACAGAGCTGGTTTTGCTTACCAACAGCCGAAAGAAAAAAAAATCTATATAAGCTCTTAGACAGAACTCTTTCTACAGAGAAAGAAAAAAATGCAACAGAAATGTTTGTGCAAAAAAGTATCTCTATTTTCCATAATTTCAGTTATTACTTTGGAACAGAGTTGCATCATACTCTTAAAAGTGCCATTTTGCTTCCTTTGAGAACCAATCTACCTAGTGTATCCTGCATTCTGGGTCACTCTCCCTCAGCACAACTGACCCATGCTGGTAGGTATAATACCAGCACAGCAATGACAAATCACTGCCTTTCTCCCCAGCAGCTCTAGATCCTTGGCTCTCTTCCACTTTTCTCAGGAGTCTAGCTGCCAAGGAACTGATTGCTAAGTAAAAGAAAAAAGCCACGTTGTAATTTCCTCCCTACAGAGGAAAAACATAAGCCACACAGAGCCCAGGGCACTCGAGTATTGTCAGAAGTTGGAAGAGTTAACACAACCTGCTACAGATAGCTACCAAGTATCATATTACATAGACACAAGGTCTGGACAGCAATATTACCAGTCAAAAATCTGACAGCTATTTTGCAGATAAACCAGTAGGAGAGCAGTAGTTCTTACAGAAAGGTAGACATGTCTGAACTTCACTACATGTTAGACAAGTCTGAACAAAGCACAATTTTACACTGAAAACGTTATCAGTTTTTCTAAGGTAGTATCAGCACAGACTTACCAATTGTTGCTGCAAGTTCTGGGTCAAATGTATCATCTGTGAACCGCAGCAGAAGGCTGAGAGGGAAAAAAAGGAAAATAAGAGATATTATTACTGCAGCATATACATACCTTGCTGGAAGCCTATAAATTACAAATTTGAAAGGAACAGCAAGATCACATAGCTAAATAAACTCACATCTGATTTTTTTTTTTTTTTTTGGTAGGAGAGAAATTACGGAAAAATGAAAAGAAAATGGAAAGAATAGAGCAGACATGCTCTGCTACCTGAGCCCATGTCTCTTCTCTGCATGCATTACCAAGAATGTCTCTTTGAAAACAAAGTACCACACAAGCTGTCAAATCAGTTGCCTGAACAGTCATGCGATCTGCTTTGCAAAGCATTTTACTTCAACCTTATTCTATTTTTCTTCTTCCAGAATTCAGTACAAAAGTAGTATTTTTTGTTTGTTTCAATGTTGCTTCACACAGTATTTCTGTAAGCTTGAGAAATAAATTCCAAGTCAGCTTTTCACCCCAGAAATAACTCCATGAACTGGGCACACAGGGGAACAGCAAGGACAACACCCAGCAGAAATAAAGATGCTTAAGAGTAGAATTAGCTCCTCATTGTTCTATGATTTTGAATATTTTTGTATAAGGACTAATGCACACAACATTCCCCCCTATCCTGATGAATGTGTTTGCTACCAACAGAAAAAGTTACAACTAAAATTTAACAGCACATCATGCCATAGCAGTGCAGGGTCCTTTAAAGAAGTGCCCATAATGCCACCGGTGTCAAATGTAAATATTTTTGTGAGAGACAAAGATTCTGAGCATAGAGTTCCTAAAATCAACAGTCTTATGCATCTGTGGCAAGTGCATGTGGCAGGCAGCTGTTTGCTATGACCACAGCTTCTACTCATTTCCAGGCTGGAGAAACAAAACAAAGCCTTATTTACTTTTTGGTCTTCCCCGCCCGCCCTGTTCTTTTCTCCTCTTTTTGCACGTGAATTTAGAAGTCAAGTGCTTTTTAGCATTTGGACACAGTCCTGCATTGACAAAAACAGTGACCACTGAAGGTCCTTTACTTCAATGAGGATGAGTGACAACTCCAAAGTTAATCACAAACCAACGTTTTTTCTCTCCTTATTCCAGAACCCCAAAACCAAACGGTAGCTTTATTTATCAAAGAATAATTAAAATAATAATATTTTTTTAAAAATCACGGCACACAGGTTTTTACCAGCACCTTCACATGGTTGTATAAGGATGCTATTTAAGAGCAGCTATTTTTAGTTACAACCCAGACTAGTTTCATTCAGAACGGAAAAATTATGGAACCCTAATACTGCTACTAGAATAAAAACATCATTTGACTGGTCTTGCATGCCAAGCCCAGCCAACTTCTACCTTTTTTTCATACATAGCTGTCATCTTCTACACAGCACAGCACCCTTACAGGGACCACGTTTAAGACAGCATTTGTTTAGAAGTCAGGACTCCAACCACTTACTACACCATGCTAATACCAGTTTAGCATCTGACCTTTCCTAGTCAACCGATAGGTAAGAGACACAAATTTAGGAATTGTTCAACATTAAGTTCCTGTACCTGAACAACTGCACTGTTGTCTTTTAACAGCATTTTTATTTCCTCCACATAATGCCTCTTTTAACAAGTCTTCTGATATAAAGAAAGACGTATATAAATAGGTATGCAAAACCACTGTGTGTTTTATCCGCCTCAGGAAAAATTCTTCCATATGACCACTCATATATAAGAGATGACCTCAACTAAAAGAAATTTGCTCAGATCATGTCTGTCACCAGAGGCCTACTGTACTAATTATCAATTCAGTAGCTAACTCAAACGAGTAACTGACAGATTTTTAACAAATATGGGTGCGTTTTTTTGCCTAATTAGCAACTTGTATGTAATTTAGAGTCATGGCAGGGAACACAGATTATGCCATAAGAATATCAAATATAGAATTACCGGTGTGGTACATTCCCAGATGCCCTCCTGCATTTATATCCCACTCCCTTTATTAAGAACTATGTTACTACCAAAAAAAAGTTAAAGAAAAAACCCCACACAAATAAAATCCCAACCCCTTAGCGTTGGGATCTACAGCTTAGCCAAAGCCATNGCACTGTTGTCTTTTAACAGCATTTTTATTTCCTCCACATAATGCCTCTTTTAACAAGTCTTCTGATATAAAGAAAGACGTATATAAATAGGTATGCAAAACCACTGTGTGTTTTATCCGCCTCAGGAAAAATTCTTCCATATGACCACTCATATATAAGAGATGACCTCAACTAAAAGAAATTTGCTCAGATCATGTCTGTCACCAGAGGCCTACTGTACTAATTATCAATTCAGTAGCTAACTCAAACGAGTAACTGACAGATTTTTAACAAATATGGGTGCGTTTTTTTGCCTAATTAGCAACTTGTATGTAATTTAGAGTCATGGCAGGGAACACAGATTATGCCATAAGAATATCAAATATAGAATTACCGGTGTGGTACATTCCCAGATGCCCTCCTGCATTTATATCCCACTCCCTTTATTAAGAACTATGTTACTACCAAAAAAAAGTTAAAGAAAAAACCCCACACAAATAAAATCCCAACCCCTTAGCGTTGGGATCTACAGCTTAGCCAAAGCCATGAATAGGATAGGGAGGAAGAAATCAACCTCAAAGTACTTGATAAAGCCTACAATTAACAAAAAAACATGTGTTAGAACACTTTGATGCGTCCCCGTGCTCCCCCGCACACACCCAATGCTGGGTCACTTGTGACTCTGCATATATATATTATAGACTAGACATTAACCCCAAAGCGCTATGGAGATGTACAAGGGCANGGCCGGCGGGGCTTGCAGCTGCTGTGGGTGTCGGAATCCAGGGCCGTGGGGAGAAAAGAAACCAGATAAAATCGCAGCGGGTTATTGGACATTGGAATGGGCTGTCCGGGGAGTTGGTGGTGGAGTCCCCGCCCCTGGAGGCTTAAGGAAAGGCTGGACGTGGCATGCAGTGCCGCGGTGTGGTTGACGAGGTGGTGGTCGGTCATCGGTTGNTAGAACACTTTGATGCGTCCCCGTGCTCCCCCGCACACACCCAATGCTGGGTCACTTGTGACTCTGCATATATATATATTATAGACTAGACATTAACCCCAAAGCGCTATGGAGATGTACAAGGGCACCTATGGAGATGTACAAGGGCACCTATCTCCCCACGACGCAACGCTGCCCCGGGCATAGGGCGGTCCAGGTGACCCTGGGCAGCTCGACAGAACCCCCGCTTTATCTGTTTGCAGCTGGGCCTGGCAGACACCAGCTCGGGGCCCACGGCTGCGGGAGGGCTGCGGAGGAGGAGGAAGAAGAGGGGAACCGGGGAACCTCTCGCCCGCGGGAAGGCTGGCCGGGAAGGGGCGAGGGAGCTCCCCCCGCGGGCCCGGCCCTGCGGGGCGCAGGCCGCGCCCAGGCGGCGTTGTCCGACAAGGGGCCTATGCCGGGGCCGGCCGCCCAGGAGAGGCTGTGGAAGGCTGGCGGGCGCCCCCTCACCTGGACTTGCCGACGCCGCTCTCGCCGATGATGAGGATCTTGAGGGTGGTCAGCACGTCCTCGTCCATCCCGGCAGCGCCCCCGGACCGNGATGAGCTCAGAGGTCTTTTCCAAGCTCGCTGGCTCTGTGCTTGCTCTCGCCGCACTCCGGCGGCCGGCCAGCGCCCGGTGCGGGAGCAGAGCCAGCTGCCGCCTCCCGCGGGGAGCAGCTGGTCCGGAGCCTGCCGCCAGAACATGGGCTCGGCTGGGCAAAAAACCAGCACTGGAGGCCACTTGGTACGTGGTACCACGTACTTTTCTACCAGCATCTTACATTCTCCGTTAAAAGCCAAATATGGTGGTTTTTTTTTAAACCGATTCCTATAAGAAAGTCTCTTTATAACTAATTCAGCTAACCTGCTATTATGACTTGAAACCTACCTCAGGCCACGTGTAGACAAGTGCAACTCTTCTAAAATTAGCAGGATACACGTCAGAGGTGGGTCTGAAATTCCTTAGCGAGTGCTATAGTCCCTGGCCCAGCTGGGCAGCCTCTGGGCAGGCCAGAGACTGACTCCATCAGATATAAACAAGTTCAGACTCTTCCATAATCACATCCATCAGTCACACAACCAGTCACCCTAAAGGAAGAGATCAGGCCATGTCAGCAGTTTGCATGAGGCCACCGTGGTTTCTGTCGGAACGATGGCTGCAGAGGGCACAGGTCTTCCAGCAGAGTCGTGATTCTGCTGAGCAGTTGCCTTCACCTGAGTTCCAGGGTCAACACAGAAACCATTCTCTTGTGTTTTTGTGGTAAACCTCTCTGTTGCCTGGCTCTTTCCACTTTCAGGATCTAGTCTCCTGACTCTTTTACCTCAGAAAAATAAGTCCCAGGTTGAGTACAATAACAGTAATTATCCTATTAAACTATGGAGGCATATTCTATAATTAAATGTGCAAATGGCTGGCTGTGTTTACAACAGCACTGTGCCTGTTTGTAATGAATAATCTGAAATTTGTTGAAGGTGTGACAGTTTTTGTAGTTTGGATTGTGCTTTGCAGTCACACAAGAAAGCAGAATGTCTATACTCTAGTTTTTGTTGAAGTGTACAGGAACTGCGGGGTCTTAGCAGTTAGCTAAGATCAGTCTTATGCAGGATCAGGATTTGAATTTGGAAGGTGTAGCCAAGCAGCAAAATATTCCACTAAGGCTACTGAGTCTCTTGAAGTCAGAGAGTATTCGTATTCTGGAATTTGATTTTGTTCCACTGCAGCCATAGAATTCAACTATTCAATGTGTATATTAGTCCTAATTCAGATAATAATCCTGTACCTTACTCAGAATGAAGGGTTGGTCAGGATGGCATTCAGATCTTTGACTTTAATGATGAGCAGATGCAAGAAAAGAGGGAAAACCTACCCTAAATGAACAATTCCATAACTCATGCTTATGGATGTAATGTTTCATACCTTCTCAGGCATGCGCTTTCAGAACAGGTATTTCTCCAGGTTGTCCTCCTTCAGGTGGAACTATGTAGTCCTCTCACTTTGAGATTGGATCTGAGTGCTGCAGTCAGCCTGTTTGCTGTCTGCATATCTATTGTAACTCTGGAAAAGCAGGCTTATTGCAGGAATCAGCCATTGGATAATTAAGGTGTCTCAGTCCTTCAAAACAAGAACATTATTTATTCATTGAAAGATGTACAATAATCAGGACATCTTTCAACAAACTTTTGTATAGTTTCTTTATTGAAGCCATCTCTGAACTGGGAGAGGCATCTAACCTGCTGTAATTCATGGGTGCCTGTCTTTTTCCTTGCCTGCTTTTCAGTGCTCATCAGCAGTCCCTACTTACTCCTAACAATTAGCCCAATCCCTTGAATAAGGCTGGGAGGATTTCTCTTTTTGCTGTTTATTGTTCCATTTGATCCTGACCTCAGATGTAGGAGGGTCAAGCCATAGCAGTGAAGTTAGCCCTCCCTGATAATCAGTCTTCCTAGAAGAACACTGGGGATTTTTATTTTTTTTTTAAGTCTATGCTGTTTCTTCTTGATGATCTCTGCATTTCTGACAGAATGTCACAGAGCAGATCAATTTGTCTGCATATAATATTTATAAATAATTATGTGTATATACTTTCCTTATTCTACATACACTGCTAAGGGAAGCAGTCTGATGGTGGAAAACTAACAGAACTGATCAGGTGAAGGCAGGTGACTGCTATAGGGAGACAGAGACAGACAGACAGACATCACCTTTGCACTTCAGTTTCACCTCGTGCTTTACAGTCTTGCATGAAGTCTGCCTGGTTCTTGGTTTGATACAGGGCTCAGACAAGCAGAAAAATGTCAGGTCCATCTCAGCTTGTGCAAATGTATGCAATCAGTGTTCCTGAGCTTTTGATTACTTCAGGGATGTGACAAAGAAGGAAAGACATCTTGACAATGATAATGTGTACTCTCCCCATTAAAGTTCCCTGTCCACTGTGTTACAGACCTGGCTATATCTTTGACCATGAAAACAGGTGAGAAACTATTTATAGTCGCTCCCTTAGGGCTGGGATATATAATGGAAGGACCATTGCACTTCATGTACCCTCAAGGGACTGTAGAGCAGTTGCATAGTGCAGTGCCCTTAGGGAGGCACTGAGAGCAAGTAGAGGTGAGAAGGACCTCCATCCAGTTTGTTCCTGTTGAACCAGCTGCAGGGTAACCTTGGCAACAGAGATGAGTGTGTCAGTAATAATCAGCCATTACCGTTGAGAGACAACCTGAAATAAAAAACAAAGAGCTCCCTCAGTCTCATTCTGTGTCTGAAAGACACCTGGGAGTCTTTGGTCAGTTCACTTGAACCATCTGCCTTACTTCCACAGCTTAAATATGGGGCTGATGGTATTTGCTATAGAGGACTGCAGAAACAGCAATGGGTCAAGGGAGCTAAGCTGCCAGCACTGCTTTGTTTAGCATGAGCTCTGAAATTCGTGATGGGAGGGTGTCCCCTTACCTACATGGCTATCCTCCTGTCTCTCTCTACCATCACAAGTGAAAACAGGCCTTGAAATGTATATGTTCTGTTTAGGCTGTCTAGGTACACACAAGTCTCAGGAGCATGCGCCTCTCTAGGTGTCAAATTCCTTAATTCATTGGCACTCTCAAAGATTTTCTCAGTTAGGCCAATCATGCAGAGTGTCCAGCAGAAGCTGAGAAGCTCAGCCACTTCAGAGAGAAGTTGACAGCAACCTACAGGTCTCCTGCTGCAGAGACTAATCCTGCTGTCCCGTTTCCACATTGTGATGCTGACCCATATGTTGTTGTGGCCGTGAGTCAGGAGTTATGATTCACAGTGAAACAGGCATGATTGCTAAACTCACCGGTCCCTCCCAGCAGAGATGACACACATACACACGCTCATTCTTTTTTGCTGCTTCATGAAGTAATTTGCAAGGTTTGTAAAACTGGCACTAAATGTGTCATATTAAGGGAGGTTCCTTTTCTGTGTGACATCCTTAAACACACTCAGCAAATCTATATGATTTCACATTCAATGAATAAAAGCAAGGAGTGAAAGTGCTGCAGCAGTCCCAGAATTCTGGGCAGGATTCCTCTGGAGACCACACTGTTATGTAAATGATTCTGCAATGTCTGGCCACTCCTTTTCTAAAGAATCCAGCCTATTTTTATGAAGAAACTACATAATAATCTTTCTTTCCCCCCTTCCAACAGCAGCCAGAGCTGGGCACTCCCATCTGTTGATCTTCTCAGTGTCCGCTTGGTTTCTGTGAACAGTAAGGGGGATTTAAGACTATAAGCACATTAGCTCTGGGCAATTAAAATACACTGCTTATAGTCAACACAGTTTAAAAAAGCATTGGGGCTGTGGCAGGAATCGGCTATTTGGGGAAGAACAACAAGAAAAATACTGTTTCAGCCACTCAAAGAGCCATGGTTGTATATGAGAATGATATGCCAGTATTTTTCAGAGAAAACCAACATATATTTTGAAGATCATTAACTGAGACTTGCATAACTACCATGAGTAGATTGCTGATTTTGTGCTAGAATAAAGTGATTGCTGAAAATAATATGAAAAACGTAATTTCAAGCTTTGGAATTTTATTTTGCTAGATACAAGGTGTAACTTATGAGACACCACCACATCTTACTTCTCTGCTGGAAAACTATGAGAAAGGCTTGCCACCTCCTACTTACATAAAATTTTGTTCAGATAAATTGGCTAATCGTTTAATCCCAAGTAATGCAAGCAGTAATCTTAAAACCAACAATTTATCTTTTTGCATTGTGTAATGAACCTTATACCAAGGACAGCTCTTAATACTGGAAGACCTAAATACTATATTTTAAATGTCTCTAAGCAACCATTGAAATCTGTAAATAATAATGATAGAGAAGTAGATTACTGTTTAGAAATTTTAGATTCCTTACAAAACATTAATTACATTTTAAACAATAAGAAAACAGCTTTGATATTTGAAGTAAATCTATCATCTACTGTACATCAACAATGAAAAGGTTGAGACAACAGATTTCAAAAGACACAATGAGAACAACAAAGTTTGGATGTTAGAGTTTTCCCACAGTTGCACTTCATATGTGCTTCATGAACATACTGAACCGTGAGCGTTGTGAATTTGTCTTTTTTCATAGCAACTGTAATTGTATCCAGTGGAGCACAATATATAATATATTTACCACTCAGATCACAGAATCACTTACATTGGAAAAGACCTCTGAGATCATTGAGTCCAACCTTTGAGTGATCACCGCCTTGTCAACTAGACTGTGGCACTGAGTGCTACATCCAGTCTTCCTTAAAAACCTCCAGGGATGGGGACTTCACCATCTCCCTGGGCAGCCCATTCCAGTGTTTAACAATCATTTCTGTGAAGAAATATCTCCTTATGTCCAACCTAAACCTTCCCTGGCATAGCTTGAGGCCATGTCACAGCCTGTCCAGATCTCCCAGCAGAGACTTCCTGCCCTCCAGCAGATCAACGCTCCCACCCAACTTGGTGTCATCTGTGAACAAATCAATCCCTTCAACCGGAAATCACAGATTATCTGACAGACCAAGTTGATAGGAAGTGTTTCCTCTCAGTCTTAATGGAATAAAAACAACTAATTCATGTCCAAATCTTACTATTTCCACATTGATGCCTAGTTTTTCAAAAGCCACTTTAGGATTTTCTTTGGATTTCCTATGTTGGAGGACAGCTAAAGATGGATTTTTTGAATACAGTAAACCTGCTAAACGAGACACAGTAGCTATGCATCTCTGTGCAGTACCTTTCTGCTTAAGCAAGGTCTGTATTTCTCACAAGCAAAACAACTCGGGTTCCTTCACAGAAAGCAGCTGTTCTGAAAGAACTCTTCCCGCTTTCAAAGAGGGTGTGCTTCAAATTATCATTTCAAGAGGGGGGTAAATATGGAATGGAGTGGTTTTGCATTTAATAAAGAACTTGTTTCTCCTTCTCCAGTTGCTTTCAGTATTTAAAATGGTTGATGTTAAAGGGCAGGGGGGAAGGAATAACCCCTTCCCTGCTGTGAGACCATCTTATCCATAATCCCCTCTGAAGGGATAACATACCTCATCCAGCATTAGATCGCACGCGCCTGCAGGATTAGCTGTGAGAATGGGACAGGGTGGATTGACTAACCACTGCCATCAGTATCCTGCTCTTTGCACAACATTGTGTGAAGCTATTCTGGTAAATCAGAGAATCTGATGGGCAAAGGACAAAGACACAATATCAAGGCAGGAATTGCCAAGTAAGCTGGAAAACAATTTGTATTAAATCTATAATGATCGTGAAAAAAATGCACACAGAAATGTGAATTCATATGGGGGCAAATCAGGGCCTACTATGGCAACCAGTTTTATCAGGTCAGAGCAAAGTCCATCTGTCACCAGTGATAGTAGCTTTGCTTAGGCAACAGCATACAGACAGAACAAGCATGAAATAGCACTTGCCAAGAGTGTTACTGCGGACTTGAGCAGCTTGTGACCCAGGCCTTTTTAAGCCCATTGTGATGGTGTCTTCATATATAATAGCAGTATTTCTCTTCATAGAAGGTAATTTTTCATCCATGTATTTTTAACCCAAAAGAACGCTTAGAGCCTCCTGTGGCAGATTTGCACAGATTAACTACATATACAACTTAATTTTTATTTTATTCTTTCTGTCTATCACCTTCATTTGATTTTCCTTCTCAGATTAAGCACAATTGTGAGCAACTGTCTATTTGCTTAGTCTGTACCACAAATGATTTTGTAGATCTCCAGCATACCCTCTCATCATTCTAATTTTTTCAGCCAGAGGAATCATGATCTGTTTAATCGTTCCTCATGTGGAAGCCATTAAAACTTTAATTTTCATCTTTTTACTTTGCTGTACAGTTGCTTTCCTGATGTATCATTTTTCAGATGAGAATACTAAACTAAAGAAAGTACAGAAAAAATTAGTACCCTTAGGGCTGAAAATAAGATGTTTCTGGTTTATTCTATGAGAGTTTTTTAATATTTTCTAATAGTTTGTTTTAATGGTTACCAATTAGCCCTGAGCTAACATTTTCATAGATCTGTACATTATAATGCTTCCTAAATCCTTTCTTTGCCTATTTATTTCTGTCCTTTTACTCCTACAGTTTAAACAGTATTTGCCTGTTTGAAATCCTGCCCTCCCATTCATTCTGGGGTGGTAACAGCCAGCTCAGTGCCCTTCATCACAAATGTACTTTTAGGATATTTTTAAAAAAACATCACTAAGCAGAAGGAGAGAATTTCTTGCATTTTAATTTGTGCTCATTGCCACTTGTTGCTGGATCCTGCTGAGGGGAGTCTGGCTCTGTCTTCTTTACTCCACTCCCATCCGGTGTCAATCCACATTGACAAGATCTACCCTGAGCTATCTGTTCTCCAGGCTGAACAGCCATGAGGGATGCCATGAGGGATTCAAAACTTTCCTTTATCTTGATCTTTACCCATGCTAGCCTTTTCAATAATTCAAAAGCTGCTACTGACAGGTGGCTTACAGTTACTCTGAATTTCAGGTATTATGTCCTTACTATACTCTGCATTTCACCTCCATTCTACCCTTTAGTCATCTTTAAAGAGCTCTTCATTGGAGTTTTTTGAGGGTTTTTTTTAGGTGCTGGATTTTCCTCCTTCTGTTATTTCTGCAAGACTACTGAATACAGTTGTTACTCTAAGACTTTTTCATAGTTACATTTTGATTGCAGGTCTCTTCCAGCTCAGGACATTTTATGATTCTATGATTCTGTTCCCGTCATCCAGTCCAATATCAACAGTTGTTCTTCCTCTTGTGCTGTTTAGAGATGTGGTGGTGCCTTCCCTTTCTCCCTCCTTGGGGCCACTCCACGATCTCAGGAATTCTCATTAGGCCTTGGCTTTTGTGAGTTGTGAGAAGTGTCCATTGACCACAGCAGGATCTCTTACAGGGCTTAGGTGGGGGCAGCACTGATCATACCAGGTACTCGTGTTGCCTGACCACAGTGGGGAAAAGTGATAATCCACCACCCCGTGACAGCCTTGGGTCATTCTGTACCCAGTTTGTATCCTGAGTGGAATGGTACCATTGTGACTGGACTTTTGAATATTACAGTAATTATTGACCTGTATTGAGGCCGGGATGGAAATTTACTGATCACTAAAGCAAATTGTTTTGGGGAGCCTATAAACAGTGGCTCTAGGGACACCCTTTGAGCTTTCCCGAGGCGCAGTGGGCTGTGACCAGCATCTCCCTCTGAGTGGGACACACCTCTGAGCTCACCAGCTCTCAGTCTCAAAGGACAGCCACTGAAAGCCAAAGACAGGTCCTGGCTCATACTCCCAACCACTCCTCAAGGCTCATCCCTCGCCCACTGAGAAATAACAATGCATTTGATGCAAGTATTTCAAATGGAATTTTTAACAGGTATCTGTGGACATACAGTCCGAAGCATTTTTCTCCTTCTCATGAACTCTGTAGGAAAACAAGATAAACTGGAACATTTTCTCTCTTTCTAATCTTATGTTTTGCTAACTGAAGCTGTAAGGCTTCAGCCAATCCCCCTGAGGGGTGGGATGACACTGTCCAATCACTATTATGTAGATATCTCTGTATAAAAGTTAGAATCAAAATAAAGTCTCACACACTTCTGCTTTCTACGGCTTGGTGTGAGTCTGCTCTCTTTACTCCTGCGCGCAGCAACAGGTATATCCTTATATATTTATGTATATATGTTTTTATGCCTGGGTGCATGTGTGTGTGAATTGATTTAAATATCCTATAGCAAGTATAGTATGAATATTGCCATCTCAGATCTATAATAAAGTCACTGTTGTGGTTGTAGTAAATCCTGTTGAGTCACTTTGTAAACATTCAATTAATCCTTGATTAAGTGCTGCTAAATCCTTTAAATACAAACCACTTACCCCATCTGAGACTAAGATTGGACCTAGCTGTACTTAGACTCCACCAGGAGTTTAGGAAGCAAGGGGTCCCCTCTGAGCATCATGATTCACTGGGAGGGTCCCCTTTATGCTTTTGCATCTCTGGTCTCCATGTAAACCATTCTAAATTGATTATAATCTAATCTTCCTTTGTATGTTTTATCCATGTAGCAAGTAATAGAGTGAACCTTGCCACCAAACTTTGTTAAGTCGTGCTTTCATTAAATTTATATTAAACCTGCTTTTTCTAATTCCTTTGATGTCGATTCTTTAAGTGGTCTAAACTAGTCATTCCCAACAAGTGAAGAAATTATTTTTTTAAATCCAAACCTTTATTCCTAGGACCATGTCCAGACATTATATTTTAGAGCTATCTGAAGTTTTCATTATTATTTGGGTTTCTTGTCCTCTCCACATGACTGAGAAGCTCTTCACTTCATTGTCCCTGTGGTCACCTTGGTCAGGCAGTCCATTGCACACTCCTAATCCTACATGGTTGTTGTCTGCCTGTTAAGTAATCAGTTTCCAATTGGGAAAAGTCTTAATACTAATATTCATAATAACCATGTGGCTCAAAGGTTGCTCTAACACCCAAGACAGCTGATAAGATAGGAACATACAAACCTAGGAGAGAAGCCATGTAACAATTCCTTTATGGTACATGGTGAATGTGGCAAAGGGAGGCAGTGGGGTTGGCCATTTGGAAGAGGTTGGGCTATCTGTCTCTGGCAATATCTCCAGCAGATGGAGTACCTTCTAAGTTTGGGCTTCACTGTGAATGCATGGGCATTAGAAAGAAATTCAGCATGAAGAATGTGACATTCGTTTCTCCTTCATGAGCACAGTTTATTTCATCCACTAGCATACTTGGCAGAGGACCCTTGTTTGTTTGTCCAACAGAGGGCTTATGCCAAGTTTTGTGTAATTTGGCTTTGGTTGAAGCATGTTCCTTACTAGGTGGCCATGGCAGCATGATAACAAACATTGTGCATCATTAGGTCTTTCCTTATAAAAACTGCACCACATCAGACTTTGGGAAGGATTTGCAGTACTGTGTTTGAGTAGCTCTTTTGCACTTTCATCAGGTTTCTCTTGCACTTAGAGTATGCTAATATTTTGAAACATTCTGTTGAGACATGCTGATAATCTATTGCATCTCCCTTTTAAGAAGAGATGTAGTAGTCAGTTTTTACTGCTATCAAGTCTATAATAAAAAATTACAGTGATTATATAATATATTTGTATAATCCCTTTCTCCTGAGTGTTATCTGTAAAATTTGTAGGAGGATCTTTGGCATCCACTGAAGTGAAGCTCTTTGAGGTAGAAGCCAGAATCTGTGGGATACATCGACCCTGAAGACCAGTTTAGAAGACAAAGCTAGGCAAAACACAATCTCCATTTGAAACTGAAGCCAACACATAGGTGGACACAGTCAAAATGTAGTGATGCTAATAGTACTCTTCTACTGTTACAAAAATTGCAATGGGAATCTACAGCTCATGTTCATAATCTTTTTCCTTATTTCTCATCTGATACGAAACAGTGCCAGTAAATGAGCAAATCTCCTTAATATCAAGCTGAGGTACTGATTTCCTGTTATTTCTACATTTCCACTGCATGAATGCCTGGAGACTTTCATTAGAACAGAGCCCAACTGTATTCATTTCTGCAAAATCACAGGCTTCTGAAATTGCTGAAAGAGAAAACTATCCCTACTTACTCAGGCAGGAATTTTTCCTATAACAGTTTTTTGTGGTGATATCTGTCTTACGATAGTGATCAGGCTACATGTCCTGCATAGCAACATTAAGTATAATCTGCTGTCATCTCCTCATGACAACATGTAAGCTAAAACACTTGCAAATAAACCAAAATATTTTCTTCTGGATCAGGAGTTTGAATTAGATGACTGCATTTTCCTGGCATGAGAGGATTATTCCTTGTCTTTCTCCTAATCCTCCTCTGTTATACAATATATATAGTTACACATAGTTTTTTGTTTCCCATGAGTTTGAAAAGATTACTTTTCCACTGGGTTTCCTGCATCACTGTAATACTTCCCCTTGATTCTCTGGTTTCGTCTGCTCAACTCTGTTTATGGAGCGTCCGGTAACCTGAATGAAGTTACAGTTTTTAGATCTGTCATTGAGTCTTTGGATAGACTGCTAGAGGCCCCAAGGTCTTGTATTCAATCCTTAAGATCTTTTGTTCCATCATCTGCCATCCATTGTGTCGAAGTAGTTTTTCCCACAGGCATTTCAATTATGAAGTGATACTTAGTATTTGCTAAGGACTTTAAAGCCTTTGGTTTCCATTTGTCACTTGAGCTTTCCACCTCAGGTCCTAGAAGGGCACTGAACTTTGGAAGCACTTTTGCAGATCTCGTATATATTTGATCCTTTGATCTTAAGAATCCTTTGCATTCACAGTTGTTTTGACAAGATAATACAGGTTTAAATCACCTCCATTACTATTTGAGTTGGTAAGGCACTGTATGTTCACCCCTATTCTGAAGTCCCGTGATAGCAATAATTTCCTGTTTTCTGTGGCCTTTGAGTAATCTACACCTTCAAAAAAAATCGTTTTTCAAGATGCAATACCTGTACCCCTGTCTTGACTAATACTTGACAATGCACAAATACCTATTACTATTGCATTTCAGCAAACATGTTATTTGGCATTTCCACAGGCAGTCAGGCATCTGGACCTCTGTGAGCTTTTGGGTTTGTCTGGCTGTTCGTTTTTCCAGGAGCTTCATGTCCATAGTGTTTTTAGTTATTAGTAGACAACTCAGAGGTGCTTTTTCACCTTTGTTGCTGAGTATAAACACTTATGATCACTTCATATTTTATCTTTTTCTCAGCTCCTGTTAAGATCAGTGAAATTAATCTCATCTTCACTGAAATGTCAGCACGATAAAGTTCATATAGTTTTTTTACTTGCAGATCATTTCTGAGCTTTAGAGTCTGTTTCAATACATTTATATGCAAGTGTAGTTTGTGATATTAGAGAAATTCCTCAAATGGCATTAAGAAATTATTAGATTTTTTTTCCTTTTAGGGGCAAACAACCTTTGATGTTAAATTGCCTTCCAGGAACCTGGCAACTTTTTATAGAGCTGTTTAACCATGAGTTTCGTTATTTTGAATCTATATATGTCACAATATCTGAATGCAGACATTGAGCATGAGAGGATGTAAACTGCCACCGGTTCAGTACCAGACCTCTTGTTTTCATTCACTACCCACTTATACAGGGTTTGGTCCTGCTCCTGCAAAACTACTAATCTCGTGCTAATTTCTGTGTAATCAGAACTAATTCATAACTGTTTCCTCTCATAAATCATGCACTCTGCTTCCTTCACACTCTGCAGTGATTTCTTGAACAGAATTCCTGGGCATTTTTAGTCTTCTGTTGGTTTTGTCTCTTCCCTATTTTTTAATTTGACCTCAACTGTGATTTCTTTGTGCATCACTTTACATTGCTTAGTTTTCAAGACTCACTGAACAAGCGGCTGCAAGCATATATTTTCTGTAAATTTTTATTCATTTAAACTGATTTGGTGAGTTGTGTTGAGTGGAGAATGTTCCGGGCTATACAGAAGGAAGTATTTTTATGTAATGTTTTGCTATTCAGGATGTGTTCATGGACTTGTGTAGGCAGAAATGGCTGGAGACAAATTTATTAATGATAACCAACAGTCAGCATCTTGAGATATTTGAGATACTCCCATATTTCCCTCTACTCTTCTAGGAAGGGTGATGTAATTTATCAGAAAATGTCACCTTCTTAGTACAAAGAAATATGAACATGGTAAAGAATTAACGTAGAGCTGTTCTCAGGGGCAGAGTTCACTTAGCTGAAGGGATCTTGGAAATGGGAAGAGCTGTGACCTGAGGTCAGGATACAAGAGTGACTGTGGAGATTAATTTGTGGAGGGCAGACAGAACAGAGGAGGCTAGTCAGGAAACCAGAGGATGCTGTTCAGCCACATAGAAAGGTTTGAACAGATCAGAAACTCCTCCTGCATTGAAATCTTAGCAACAGCCTAATTTTTGGCCAAATAAAGAAGCACAGGTTCTATACTAATACCTTTTATATACATGTACAAGCCAACAGCTCTTAGAATTGCTTAGAGCTTATTATGTTGCCCTTTGTGTTCAAAGTAAACAATCCCTCCCCGAGCACGGCTACAGGATGTTTCATGATACACAACTTCCCATACAAACAACAGGTGTACCCCTCTGGCTGAGTACACACGGGCAAGGCTCTGTTATGTAGTTAGATCACACCATGGTGACTTGGTGACCAGGGTGCAATTTTGAGGCAGTTAATTGGATTACCTATAAAAATTAAATTACGAATTTATGTTATTGTTACCTTCCTTTCTTCAGCTGTAAATTCAGTACAAGAAAATAAGTTCCTTTATGGAACACTTCTGGTGATGGAAAGCATCATGGAAGAGCTAGACATTGCTATAGAACCATACTGTGAGGCAGAAACAGTGTGAAACTTTAGCTCTGTATGCTGCATTGTGCCTTACAAGGACTACAAAAGCAAAGAAAGGTGATATTAGGAAACTTCCTTTTGACCTTTAGGTACCTTAAGACAGGGCACATCTGCAGACTGGCTGACATGGGAAAGGCAATTCCGTATTACAGACATAAGCAGTACCATCCACAGCTTCATAGCTTCCTTTTATTCTAAAGTTGCATTGCCTGCTAAGATCAGGTTCCAGTCAAATTCAGTCAGGTCCTACCTCTTCCTTAATCCAAGCTGGAGGCATAGTCCTGCTGTGCTGCCTGTAACATCTAAAGAACAGCAAAAGGAGATTGTACATGGTCTCTACGCTTCGGGAGAAGATAGTGCAGGGGCACACTGCTAGGTGTTATTACTGTTAGGGAGAACAGGGCAGCCCCAGTCTGCCAGCCATTCCCTCACTGATTTCATGGAGTTGCAATAGATTACCTGCACAAGCCAATGTAACCCCAAGACTGCATTAGCAACATAGAAAAGGTTCATTTTTTCCCCACAGCTTCCATTAAAAGGCCCTTCCACCAGGATGAGGGATCAGGCTGAATGCAGTTTCCAGGATTTCAAGAAACTAAATTAGAGGAGTTTGTCTCATAAATATGTGCTGAATTAAGATGTATGGCTATTAGCAAAAGTATCCTATTGATTCAACTGGTATAAAAAAAAAGGCTGATGCTTTGTCATTCAGATATTCATATGTACCATTAAAGAAGCTGGAATGCTCTGCCTGGATATTACAGGGAACTACAGGCTTTAAAGGGTTATAGATTCTAAAGCCAAAACTAAATTAATTATTAACCTGTAAAAGAGATTGATTAGGTCCTGGGCAAAAGTTGAGATTATGATCATCTATAATTTAGGAAGCATGTAATATTATTATTCTCTCCCCTCTCAAAATGAAGGCCTCCTTCCTAATCCATTAACACTCAGCAGCACTTTTTCAGGATAGAAATATACTTGTCAATACAAAAAATTGGTATCTGACTGAGGGGCTGCAACATGATGAAAATAGTTTGCATAGCTTCTACAATCTTGTTTTGACTAAAGCTAAAGGGTGACTTTATCAGCTGCTCAAACTCAGCACAGGCACCCAGGGAACATGCCACAGGCTGCAGAAGCCTCTCGGAGACCACACTGCTGTCAGAGGTGGGTACTATTTCTTTATTCCCACTCACAGCTATGTGCCCCCACTGCCTCCTGACCATGAGCAGTGGGAAAGCTCCAACTCCTGATTGAAAACAAACTGTGCAGAAGGAAGGTTTCTGTCAGATCACTAGGTTGCTCTCCCTTCCCTGTGACTGCATTATGTGGGCAGAGCTGGCACAGGTGCAGGGGCAGGAGCACATAACCAAAGGTGTGAGGGGGTCCCCTCACAGTTTTAGGTCCACTTGAGTCACTCCTGCAGTCCCTACTCAGTATGAATTTAGACTACTTCAGGTTATAATTCAGGAAATTTATAAACTCTATGTCTGTAAGAAAATACCTTCATTTCTATAGCAGTCTACTATTAAAGTAGCTTGCACTTCTCTGTGTTAATTATGTCAATGAAGCAGGAAAAAAAAGACTTTTTATCTCTACCAATTTTCTTCCATTTTTGTTTATCTTTATTTCTGGGAAAACTTGTGAAAATATTTATACAAACAAATGGATACCACCAAGTTCTATCTTGAATCATAAACAGAACCTGTAAGTCAGAATCTGGCTTATAACAAAGATTATAGCCATCTGCTTCTAGTACCACTATTACAGATTCTGCAGACAACTGATGGAACCAACCTTTTTTAATGGGAGATACTAATTTCAAGGGTAATTTCAGTCTAGGAATTCCACCCACCAGCACTATGGAAACAGGATACAAAATTGCTAACATTACATCATCAAAATTATATTGCCTAATAATACCCTTGTGTACATGAAACAGGAACTAGCAGCTTTGGATAGTGGTTGACATCTTCTCCAGACATCACATACACTACTGGGCTCACTGCGGTGTCCTGGGAGTTCATAACAAGCAGATCATGGCTCCACAGGTGATACAGTCTTCCCTTGTTTTCAAATTGCTTGAGGGTTATATACAACTCCAAGCTTGTTGCCTCGTTTAATTTTTCCCTGAGTGGTGGTTTGGAGATGGATGCAATTCAAATCAAGAGAGAAAGAGAGAGAGAGAAAGAAAGAGAGAGAAAAAGAAAGAAAGAAAGAGAAAGAAAGAAAGAGAAAGAAAGAAAGAGAAAGAAAGAAAGAGAAAGAAAGAAAGAGAAAGAAAGAAAGAGAAAGAAAGAAAGAGAAAGAAAGAAAGAGAAAGAAAGAAAGAGAAAGAAAGAAAGAGAAAGAAAGAAAGAGAAAGAAAGAAAGAGAAAGAAAGAAAGAGAAAGAAAGAAAGAGAAAGAAAGAAAGAGAAAGAAAGAAAGAGAAAGAAAGAAAGAGAAAGAAAGAAAGAGAAAGAAAGCAAGAAAGAAAGAAAGTAAAGAAAGAAAGACAGAAAGGTTTATTTTAAAATTGCTCTAAGACTGATAAAATCTGATGACTTGGTAAGAACACAGATACTTCTCACCACTGCAAACTAGATCATTAACTTTTGTTTTGCTAAAAGATGTCAGAAGAAGAATTTAACTTTGAATATTTAAATATTTCAAGTTTAGGAGGCACACAGAATTCAGAAAGTTTGAACTAATAAGCCTCTGAAAAGGATCACAGATTATTTTCTGCTACAGCAGGACTCCAAAAGTATTAAAAGTATAGAAATTGCTTGAACTTTTTGAACCCTTGAGGGAAAAATTGAGGAATGGATAACAAGTAAAATAAGCATTGTCATCCTCTAGTAGTGTCATGTTTTATTTATTGTTTTTAGAGCTTTCAGACTTTGCACTTTTCTTCCAAAGCCGGGTCAACATGCATATTGATCATGCCACAGATAAGATGTCTGAGATGAGACATGGTCTGTATATAAATTCTAAGTAAGCAATCAACGGCTGAATGGCCTTTTTTCCATAGTTCTTCTAGTTTCATTACTGATTAAATGCAACACAAGATATTTCATTGAAAATGCATGGGATTTTCCTCTTAATTCTGTAAAGTCTGTGCTACATCCTTTTATCAAAAACATTATAATGTATTTTTTTCTACCCTATATTTAAGTCTGACTTTTTAGTCCTAGTTCGTGAACCTTTCACTGTATAAACAGTATCATCCTTTTTTTGTTGTTTTATGTGCCTCATGTGAAAGCCGGCTGCCCAGCACATCCCCTTCCATCGCAGCAAGGGGTGTGTGTGCGTGCGTTGGTGAAGAAACCTGACCATGGACTGTCTGTGTACTCAGCATTCAGTCTAGTGAAAAACAGAACATGATAGGTTCATATATTGTTTCCTATGACCTAAACTGATCTGTCTAAAGTCTGCTCTTTGGGATTGTGTTATAATTGCTGTCTGGAAGCTTCTTTCCTGGTTGCTTCCTCTCAGCCCTGGCAAAAACCCCATCTCCTGACAATGTCCTTCCAGCAGAGAAACACTTAAGAGTCTTTCACCTTTTGCTCTCAGCTTCATGCTGAGCACAGGAGGTTGGAGGAGGCTGCTCAGGGGCAATAAGAAGTCTTTCTTCTCCCTGGCTGTGTCCTTGTCCCTGCAGTTCTCCCACTGGCTGGCATCTGGGAAAAATCAGTGTCTCTGCAGTGCATCATGACACACTGGTGCAGTACTGAGATGCAGCTATGTAAGTCTAATCCCGTGTAATGTAGTTCATCTCCTTTTGTCTGCAAATCGAGCTAGATTCCTGCAGACATGGCATGCTCACAGTATAAGAACAGATAACCTCTGAACTCGTTTGCCAGGACGTGTGCCTGGTTTCACACTGGCAGAAGCTTGAAGTTAATTTACTGATGCTAAGGAGTTACTAAACAGCAGCTGAAGAGGCTACAGGAGCAGCCACAGGACCTTTCTGCTCCCGTGTGGAGGTTACATATATCTGCAGTGCACTGGGGCTTCCAGACACCCTGTAATGCCTGAGTCCAGATGGCTAATTGTCCCCTGCTGCAATCTCAGCCTGTATTTCCATAGATCAAATCTTTTCTCTTTATTAAGCATTCAACCCTATGGGCAAAAATTCCAAATGTTCTTTATGCTTGTGCTGGGCCCTCTGCCTTATGGAAATTCATGATGCATTATGGAATTACTAGCGGAAACCATCCAGAATCAACAGGAATGACAGGTGAAACTCACAGTTTCCCTTGTTTTACTGCTCTCCTATGATCTCTGCTTGCTTTGATAATTAGCATTGCTATTGATCTCTCACTGGCTAGCATGGAGAAAATACTCTTGGAGCTGTCAGTTTCTAGCAATGTATTTGACAGTCTGCCAAAAGTTTTGCAAATAGAGCAAACCTACCGGGTTTGGGGTTTGTAATGTTTTTTCAGTGGTACTAGTCCATACCCCAGCAGCGGCAGGAATAGTAGGAAAATAGTTATGAAAATACTAGGAAAGTGCACATTGACTGGACACTAGTATGGAAATCATTTTTAGTTCACTTGCTTTTTCTGTAATCCTACTTTTGAGGTCCTCAGCGGGCAGCAAAAAGCTCTGCTGCCAACCTGGCAGCATCAACCTGGCAGGCTGATGACTGTGAAGCACCAGTGCTCTGCTGCAGTGGATGCCAAATTCACCTCTGCAGCACCCACTGGTGGGGCCTCCTCATTGTTTAGATAATGCTGGTTACCAGATGAACTTTGCCAGGTTCTTCTCCCTACAGAAAGGAACTAGCCAATTTGAGGTGTGTGCACTGAGTACTTTTACTCCAGGTTTTCCTTCTAGCTATCTGTCTGGAAACTCAAAAAGTAAAATGGCAAGGCATAAGACCTTTTGTAGGATTGGAAATTCAAAGGCCTATCCCTAGGAGTCTGTTCTCCAAACTTCATAATCTGTGTGGGAAGAAGCTGCTCACAGCACCTACACTCTGCAGGCTGCAAAGCAAGTGCCATGGATGCAGGAAGGTGCTGTCTGGGCATGTTTTGAGTTGAGGTTGTTTGTGTCCTCGTGAGTCCCAGGACTTTGCTCGGTATCTCCCATTTCTTTCCTACATTTGCTTGGCCTACAGAGAAGGTCATCTGTAAAATTATTTGAGGATAAGGCTTTTTACAATCAATTCCCTGTCCTTCTCTGTTGAGCTGGACACTAGTCCAACTATTAAACAAGCAAGCTGAAAATAGGTCTCATTACCACAACCCTTAATATATTTTCAGTATAAGGTAATATTATTGAAGTTGGTGCTGAAGAGAAGAGGAATATGTGTGCCATTTTGTGTCATCCATGGCCAACAGAGAGGAACACGTGGCTGGGTGATTGAGGACTTGCTTTCTTTGAGTAGCAGTGCCCTAAACATCTCCTTCCCACACAATCTCTTTTGATCTACCTCCCCAGCTACATTTTGGTGGTAAGAGTTCACTGTGGCTGACAGCTGACTGAAAGAAATAAGGAGAAGTCTGTGGAAAGGAAAAGCCAGACAGTATTTTCACAGCCCTTTTTAAAGTGATACCTCCATTATATACTTTCAACATTGAAAAGGCCATTTAGTGGCTCAAATCTGCTCAAAACATCAACATCCAGGTAGCACCAAAAAACAAAACAACAAACAAACAACAAACAAACAAAAAGTTTTAGCCATAAACAGCAGTCATATAATATTATAATATTTACCATCATATATCATCAGCTTACCTCTTAAGATCAAATTAATAGAAAAGTCTAGGAGTATCATAGAAATCCTTTCTCACAGTACCAGGAAAATTGCTGCTAGATGTGTTCTCCTGAAGGGTCTACAGACTATCTGCTCCACTGTGTGATACACAAACAGTTCTTACAGAGGAGGCTTCCCCATCAGAGTGCCCAGCTGAGGGGTTGGGGCTGATTTTGCCTTCTGCTGTAGACTTTGTGTCAAAGATTTTCTGGTAAGGAATGAGTTCCTGCTGTTATCAGTCTGTCCCAGTGCCCTTGACAGCTTTGACAGCTCACTGATGTCAGCTTTAAAATGTGACATGAGGATGATTCTGTGAACCCCCCAGCCTGTTCCAGTGCAAACAGGTGGCTTCATAGCAGCCAGAGGTCTGGTTTTGTCTTGTCTTTCTCTTAGCATGAGAGAGCCCTCATGTGGCACGGATTTGTGTAACAGGTGTGACATTCCTTAGCCTGTCCTTTCATGAATTCCGTGGTTCTTCACAAAGACATCCTGAATATCCACTTTTTCCAGAAGGCACAATGAGCCAGGCCCCTGCATTGCTGTCAGTAGAGATAAGAGGCACGGCAGTCCTTAGCAGTGCTTACTGAAAGGTTCGAGTGTGCTCTGATACAGCCCTATGAGTGCCGCTGCAAACAGACTGATCCTAACCATGCACCAGCATTTAAGTAGAAGCTGTCATCTGGTCAGCCTCACCTCAGTGATCCTCAGGGGCCCCTTCCAACTCAGAATATTCCGTGTGATTCTGTGATCATACCTTGGTGCAGTATTGGACACAGAGGGTGAACACATGGGCAGTCCTTGCCCAGTATTGGCAGCGTGAAGCAGCAGCTGGAAATGCATCTCCTGAGCCAGGAAAGCTGCAGTGGCCTTAATGTGCTCTGAAAGAGCACCATTAAACACCTACTGCCTTGCCAGCTAATGGCATAGTAAGACTGCAGGGTCATTTCAACACAGCAAAACCAAGCTGAGTAAATCCTCTGCCACCCACCTAGGAGAGCTGAGAAGGTTGGTTTTTGAGGTATGCCCCAAAGAAGTTGTAAAATATTACGTCTATGGAAAGGTATAATGGATTTACTCATGATCAGCCTGTTTTGATGCAGCAACTATTTGCATGAGTTTTTAATTTGTAGCAGATACTAATCAAGCCCCAACACTCTCAATTTCTTGCAGACTTTGTAATCAGCTTGTAGAAATAGCCAGCTCTGTACCCTTGGTTTTCTCAGGAAATATATGGAATTACAAAAAAGAGAATGTTGCTGATAAAATCTGAGGCATGATGAACTTGGAACATTCTATGTAAATGTTTGTAGATAGAAAGATATTGATGTGCAGCAGGAAAAAAATGCTTTGTACTGCTTAATTATCTTTTAAATAGTAATTAAAGCAGCATTGATACACAGAGGAAAATTACACCATTTTGTATTTTTTTAATATACCAGCATGTTTATCCTTTAAATAGTTTTTGATATCAAACCAGAAAAGACCAAGGGATCAAGCTATTGAATCAATTATGTACAGACTTTCTTTTATCATTAAAAATAGTTAGTTTGCTTTTCATAGAAACTGCTTATATCTCTCCTTCAAGGGTTTTTTTCACTATTTCAGTTCCCCTATAAGTCAACTTTATTTAACCAATATCACTGGTAGTCTGCTAGTTCTATAGCAGGCCATGGTGTCTTTTCAGAAATAGCAGGACACTGCACAATTCTATTTTGGATGTACCTCTATGAAGAAAAGGTCTAAACCCAATGAAACCTTTGTGTATTTTAGTGTCTGGCCATAGCTCCTAAAGCAATCACAAATTTTTGATCTTGCAAGAAGCAGCTGGTGCAATAACATTTAAATAAGTTAGATGGGGAAAATATTGATGCAGTCTGACTCTTAAAAAAGAAGATGTGAAAATTGTCCTGGAATTGTATACAGTGACAAAGTACTTGTTGTTTTCCAAGTGGGAACCATATGTAAGATGCAATAAATGTTCTTCTAGTCTCTGACAGAATCAGATTTTGTCTGTAACAATTGAACAGATGCCTTTCAGGATTTCTATAGAAGAATAAC
This sequence comes from Melanocharis versteri, assembly GCA_013397845.1. Classification (NCBI taxonomy): domain Eukaryota; kingdom Metazoa; phylum Chordata; class Aves; order Passeriformes; family Melanocharitidae; genus Melanocharis; species Melanocharis versteri. The sequence goes on along the minus strand of VZTG01005432.1, from coordinate 21,181 downwards.
TCGATTTTCTGACACTCTAAGGCAATATTCACAAGCCTTTGAGATTATAGGAATATATTGGTTTCAAGCAGGACCTGTTAAATCCTAGAAGTTCAGAGAGCCTTGAAGCAGAAAGGAGTGGGCACCAGAGCAGAATTTGCCCTGTCAGCACCGTCAATTAATCCAGTGCCATAAAAGCTCATTTCTTTACAGTGACTTCAGAAGATGACTAGCACAAATGTTGGTACCTACAGCAGAGATGTTAAATGGAATCCATCCCCAGTGCACTCACTGCTTGGCCAAGCAGGGCCAGGTAGGGCCAAGCACGGCTGCGTGGTGCGAACAGCGCCAAACCCGGGCCAGCCACTCCCAAGCTGTGTCTGTGACCTGAAGAGGGGCTGTGGCAACCTTTGAGTGGAGTCACAAGACTGGCAGAAAGGCAGTTGTTCTGCTGATGTTTTGTGATTCTGAACCTGACACTGCAGATGGAAAAGTTGAGCACTGTGGCTCTGGTCCCACAGTGGTTGGTTACCCTCATCAAACACACTTATTCATCTAGAATGGAAATTTCATGGCTATTTCAGGAAACAAGGGCCCTCAGATTTCTTTGTTGTCCACTTTTGTCCTGAATGCTTTTGTGGTTGTATATTAAATGGAAAGAAGAAAACAGTGACACCAAGATGAGGAAGGAAGCTACTGTATGAAGGAAAATGTCTCTTTGTTAAAATATTCATGCAAAGAAAGGGGAGGGAGGTACTTGAAAGCACCCAGGATACACTGTATGTAGAATAATGGGACATAAATGGAAGAAAGAAAAGCCAAAGCTATTAAATTATGTTTTGTCTGTCCTCGATGTTAAAAATTGTTATTATTCAGCAGAGCCCAGTCCATGTTTGTTTTGTTTTAATGTCTGGAATACTTTGCATTTCACCCTAATAATCCACTCTGTTCTAAATGTTTATACAGCATGATTTACTACAATGTGGATGTGTAATTATAGTGATGATTAGACAAAACATCTTTGACAAGAAAGGAAAACAGTAGTTAATAATGTTTTCCATCTGTTTGGTAAAACCTCACTTAAAAAGAAAGAGCCCCTTAGCATATAGCAGGGTCCAAGGCAACACCTATGTGAGTACATGACAGCGGTATAAATGCCTAATGAATTCATTCTGATCATTGCTCACACGATTCTGAAAGCACTACCATCTGTTTTATACATAAATACTACAGTAATTAATGTCAGCACATGTTTATATTATATCATTTCCAGAGTCTTATTTTACAGTTAAGACCTTTTTCTTTTCAGGCAGAATAACGGCATATTTTAAGCTATTGGCAGGAAATGCAATGCTATTAGGATAAAATGAGTGAATTTCAGTAATGGCTCGCATCTTTATTGGAAAACCTTAGAGCATTTAATGCTTCTGTTCCTCATTAAAGGATAAATACTGGGTCAGTGCCTACTCATGGAAAGCCCAAAAGAAACTTAAGCGCTGCTGAATGAGGTAAAACTATAGCGAAAAATACCGTGAAACCTCTGAGCTCCTGAAATTGGTATTTTAAGTCCTCGTGGCAGCCTCCTGATGACTGGGCATTGAGGGTTTATAAATGCCTGGCATTGGGCTCTCTGGCTCCAGATTAGCAAATGAGCCAGGTTTAAATCAAATGGATGAGTTAGCTCCGGTAGGGTTACATCCCTCCAGAGCCCTATTGTTTCTTGCTGTTTATGAGGTTCTGGTGTTGGTATTGTCACCAATGCCTCATGAACATTGAAAGAAAGCAAAATTCTTTAATAAAAGTGTTTCTGCTCCCCCATCCAGAATGATAGCAATGTGTCTACAACAGTGCAAGGCAAAAGTATTAATTTGATTCTCTTTTATGGCTTCTGCTTACATGGTGTGCAAGTCACAGGTGTGGTGAAAAATCAGCTGAAGTCAATTTAAAGAATTCTGTTGAGTTCTTTGGGCTTCAAATGAGGATTTATCTTTACCTGTGTTCCAAGAAAAATACGTTCCAGATGCACAAAAAAAAGTGAATGACAGTCTTGAAATATAACTGTTTTCATTGTGTTCATTATATCAATAACTTTCTCTCCTTTCCAGTGAAATTGAGTCACAGCTGAACTTTTCTTGTTCTGTTGCCAATACCCCATGCACCTGTACAGGGACCTGCTATTTGAAAATCTTTGCCTAGTGACTGACATTGGTGAAATTTGTTTCTCATATGATTTCAGTTACATCTCTTTTTCTAGGTTCCATGCTGCTAGTTTCACCTTCCATTTGAGTATTGATACTGCACTTTAGCATGGCCTATTAGCATCTTAACTTTATTTGGCTTTTATCTTATTATTTTATTTTATTTTAACAAGAGCTGCAGCAGATGCTGCAGTTGTCGAATCTAGTTGAGATTTAAGCATCTCTGGAGAGACTTAAATCTTCTAACACTATTCAGTACAATCTGAGCCGCCAATAGATTTTCCTGGATGTCTTCCATCCTAGATTCCACTTAAGCAAGGTTCCTAAGTATCCGTCTAAGTTTCCAACCAAGTAATTGCTGCTAAGGATTGCTACTTCTTGCAAAGAAAGCTACTCCGTGTGTATTTCCATTACAAATAAATAACTGGAAAGGGAAACTTATTGGAGACTAAAAAGGGAATGAGAAATAAACAGCAGCCCTATCTACCTGCAGAATGAAAGTGTTTTCCCCTGAATATCAGCTACCTGATAGCTAAAACTTCAGAGAATCATAGAATATCCTGAGTTGGAAGGGACTCATCAGGATCATCGAGTCCAGCTCCTGGCCCTGTGCAGGACACCCCAAGAGTCACACCATGTGCCTGAGAGAATTGTCCAAATGCTTCTTGAATTCTATCAGGCTTGGTGCTGTGACCACTTCCCTGGGGAGCCTGTTCCAGTGCCCAACCACCCTCTTGGTGAAAAACTTTTTCCAGCTATCCAGCCTAAGCCTTCCCTGACTCAGCTTCATGCCTTTCCCTCATGTCCTGTCACTGGTCACAAGTGAAGAGGTCGGTACCTGCCCCTCTGCTTCCTCTCATGAGGATGTTGAAGGCCACAATGAGGTCTCCCCTCAGCCTCCTCCAGGCTGAACAAACCAAGTGCTCCTCATACAGCTTCCCCTCTAGACCCTTCACCATCCTCGGGGGCCTTCTTTGGACATTCTCTAACAGCTTAATGTCTTTTTTATATTGTGGCACCCAGAACTGCCCCCAGCACTCAAGGTGAGGCCGCCCCAGTGCGGAGCAGAGCAGGACAATCCCCTCCCTTGCCCGGCTGGCCATGCTGTGCCTGATGCTCCCAGGACAGGGATGTCCCTCCTGGCTGCCAGGGCACTGCTGGCTCATGTTCAACCTTCCATGGACCAGGACCTCCAGGTCCCTTTTCATGGCACTGCTCTCCAGCCTCTCATTCCCCAATCTCTACACACAACCAGAGTTGCCCCATCCCAGGTGCAGAATCCAGCATTTTCCCTTGTTGTCAAAGTTTCAGAAAATTTGCTTGTATCACAACTGTGAGTCTCCTGCAAAGTTCTGCTCAAGATTTAAACTGCTGCCAGTCATGAGAGGCGTTCACCCTGGAGTTACAAAACAAGCTTTTAAATACATATACATTCATGTACTTCTTCTGGCTTTCTATGTCTCCTTTTTTCAGAGGATGCTGAAGGATGAAATATTAAATGTTGTACAGTAGCCCCATGAGTTAGGGGTCCCACCCCAAGAAGGAGCACAGTAGCTGCCTAACAATGAATGATTTCGAATGTGAGCTGAGAGTTGGAAGTCGAGAAGGGTCTCATACACGACTGAAACAGCTCGGAGGCTTGACTGGGTGGAAAGCAATGACATGTGTGGCTCTTGGCCACAGTATTAGCGTTGACACCACAAAAGTAGTTTAGGCTCTCTGATGACCGCAAGCAGTGAGAATCTCAGTTTAATGTCTTATCTAAAATACAGCGAGTGCCTTCCTCAGAAAAGGCTTCTCAGTATAGAACTTGGATGCCCATTCAGTTTGCTCTATTGGTAGAGCCCAATCTATTACACCACCCATGCCATTGCCTAAACTTGTTCTCTAGAGATTTTTCCAGTCACGCAGTAACTTGGATTAATTCTGCCTATTATGCCTACATAGAGACTCCATGTAATGTCCCTTGGTTACAAAGGCAGTGTATTCTGCTGCTGATATCAAACAGTGTGCATGCAAAATGTATTACAGTGATCAAAGAAAATGTTATGGCTACATTCTGCAGACACTGGTGTGTGCAAATGGAAAAACTGGTATAGCCTTTGGCTCTCCTATGTTACATGCATAAAATGTAAAACAGATTAGCTTTTCTGACTCTATTATTTTGAGCATCTCCAATAAATGAAAAAGATAAAAAGAAGACAAAACAATGGATGTACTCAAATCATACAGAATAACGGATTATTTCTATATGTTTTTACACATATGTTATATTTCGATAACTAAATACGAACATATTAGTCAGGAAAGCAGAGTCTCTAGGAGAAAATCCAGCATTACAGTTACCCGTCTGCTTCTATTTCAACATTCAATTTCACTCTCTCTCTAATAAAGTAAAGATATGAGATTGGGCTCCTAAGTCAAAACTCCCATTAAACAGAAAAGTCTTAATTATGAAAAACACAAAATTCAGCCCAAAGGAGTTGTTATTCGGTTATTTCATTTCTCAAGTTAAAGAATGACAAAATAATGATCCAGCAGCTTCAGGTTAGCATTACCAGCTCTTCCTGTATGACAGCTGCTCTCTGCTATTTTCTGGTTAGGGTATGGCTGTGGGACTGTTGCTGGTGTATTTCTGTGTAACTCTGTTGATTCAGTGTGACAGCACCCTGGAAGAATAAGCAGGACATATGACAGTGGCTAAAGACTGCAATTCTACAGGACTACTGATAGAAAGGGTAGTCACTTGAGTGTTTTACCCTTAAGCCCCTGCTGAACTCACTGAAACAGGTTTTCTTGTGAACACAGCAGAAAGAGCAAATTGATGAGCACAGCAAATTACAAGGACATGCCGTAAGCAGGTGAGAGACTGTTAAAAGCAAGGCAGGCAGAGTGGGGTGATTTGGAGCAGGGCAATTCTTTAAGGAATTGAAGTCTGCTTGAGATCAGGATGGCAGGTGCACATATATGTGATATAAAACTCTGCTACTTAAATATTAATTATTAAATATTAATATTAGCACTTAGGCGTTATTATGCTGCTATTGTCAATACAAAAAAATACTTCAGTTAAAGAAATCTGCCTGCTCCCTCTGTTCCTCACAGCTCCTGCCCAGCTGAAGGGAAGAAGAGGACTGACACCAAAGGTACTGCACTATAAACCAGGAGTGAGAGTAGAGCAGAAATCCCTCCAGCTGGAGGGAGTGGAATCCCCTCCCCGGTATCTGGTCACCCGAGCCCAGGCTGCCTGGTGGTTCCCACTGCACAGATATTGGCAGGGTGGTCTGGAACAAACACCAGGCAGGGAAAGGCAGGCACAGAGTAGGATCTGCTTAAACTTTAACCTGACAGACAGAGTTCAAGCCTCTTGAACTCTGTAGTGTTATACAAACTTACCACAGGATGGCTAAAGAGACATAGAAGACAATGGAGTTGCTTCTAAATATGTGTAAGCATGCTGCACTTATTTCTCAATAAATATGATATATGCCCTACTAAATTCATGCTCACCCTATCTCAGCTATCACTGACCTACTATCTGTTGCAAAAGTTGATAAATTTACTCAGTCTCTTTACTCTCATATTCCCTGATGCAAGACGATATTCAGTATTCAGCAAGAGTTAGTATGTGTCTAGTATTCAAACTGGTACAAATGGTATGTGCAACACCCACGTCACAACTTGCGGGTGTGTTTTTGTCAGCAGTTTCATCCAAAGGATAAGAAGGCAAAAAAAGTACCCAAACTACCCAAACCTCCTCCTCCTCCCACAAAAAAAACCCCGAAACAAACCCAAAACAACAAAAACAGCACGACCAAAAATCAAACCAACCAAAAAAGAAAACAACTAAAAAACCAAACCAACCAACCAACCAACCAAAAAAACCAAAAACCACACAAAAAACCCCTAAACAATCTCCCCCCCCAAAAAAGAAACAATGCCCAAAAAAACCCCTAAGCAAACCCAAGGCCTTCTTTAGCATGTCCTAGAGATTGGAACGGGTGTTCCTGGAGCCTGTTTTCTCAGAAGGATGGATAGTAAATCATTTAAGCCATCAAGGGAAGAGGCCAACTAAATCAGTCTGGATGGTAATACTCATATTAGAAAGCAGCCAAGAAACTATAGAAGATTGTGATTAAGCACTTGATGAGTAATTTTGTATCCTTCATTGTAAAAACAGACTTTTGAAAACTTGTTTTTCTGGTAAATTATTTTTAGACTGTACCCTGTAAATTTTCATACATTTTCAGGCTGTTCCTTCTCCATTAGTGAAGATACCTCATCAGCAGAACACACATTCTCTTAGTTCTCAGAATTAGAGCATCCAAAAGATTTAGATTGCCAATGTTAGCAGTTCATGTATTTTTTTCCTCTTACACATTTTCCAATTTTTCATATGAACAGTTAGTATTCTTCTACTCAGATCCATTTCTTCTGCTAGGAGGATAAGATTTAAGATAAAAGGTCTTAGTATATTTTCATTTTCTGCAAATCACTTCGTTAAAAAGGCTTGACTCTGACACATGACTTTAAACTGCACAGAGACATTCAAGTAATTTGTAGGAATTATAATCAGAGATACACACGAATTTTGAGAAGAAAATGTGCATTATAAATACACAGTCTCGGTTCAGTGGTGCTCTGAGCATCCAGAAATAGCAGAGAGATCTTTGTACCCTGTGAGTTATGCACACACCATGTACCTGCTCTGACCTCAGACACAGCATACAATACCCTATTTAAAAAGTGACTAATATTATTTAAAATAAAAATTTGGCTTTCAAATAGATTAAGAGTATTAATGCTATCATTTCTTAACTAACTGGTTGCTTTGTTTGATTTTCCATTATTTTTACAAGCCTCCTGCCAATAAATCACTAGAAATAAAAACGAGGCACACTAGAAGCTGTACTACTATGCATCTATTTTGCCACTGTGTAGCAAATAGGTATAATCCATCATCTCCAATACCCCTTTCAGTAGTATCCTTCATATTTCAAATAATTTAATAGTCCAGCGACAGTCTAATTCCTTCCTTTGATAGCCAAGATGTTTTCAAAGGTACGTTTTTTTCCCCCAGTAGCACTTTCTGGATTCTCTACTAAAATAGCCTTTAGACGCAAAATGCCTCCCCTTTTTTGGCCAACTTGAGGAATGTTGGAAAGGTCTGGAAAAGACATTTTCACTTTTCAGGTCTGTCCCAAAAATCTTCACAATCTTCCTGTCATTTCCTTTTTCAATCCATCTGACACTGGATCCTCATCCAACGCCTGAAAATATTTAGGTAAAATGTTTTGTCAATGGCAACCTCAAGACATCAGATTGTGGGCTGAGTCTTGTCTTTCCTCTTGTCAGGTTCTATTAATGGAAAAAGAGTATTTTTACTAGCAATGGGCCATGTATGGCTTATTTGATGGGGCTGGGTGCCATCCTTAGTGGGAAGAGCATGGAATAATCTCAACATATTACTGCATGTTTGAGTAATGTCAGTACCTCTGTATTGCAAAGTCTCCCTAGTTTGTATAAATAATGCAAACCCCACTGCTTAGTACTAGGATAAACAAAGAGGGAAGAGCAAAAATAATTTAACAACAGAATATAATTTAATCATTCAACAACACAGTTCCTTTCACCACTTCAGCTCTCTCAGAGGCCCGTAAATTGACCTACTTGGAGCCTTCTGAGCAGGTCTATGCCAAGAAGAAAAGCTGACCCTGAATCTATTGTTTTTAACCTTTTTTCATAGTGTAGGATGGTTTAATCAAGTGTGTTTGTAACTGTGCCAACGGTGCAACTGCTTTGAAATCTTATATGTGTCTAACACTCATGGTTCAACACTGATACCCAGGGGACGTATAATGCTAAATACTTGTCATTCTCCAAAGGAAAAGCAGACAAATTTAGGACAGTATGTGCTTCCCATCTGTGCCTTGGAGCGAAGCTGCTTTTCTCTATCAGCCATCAGCTTTCCTATACTTAATAATGCAATACATTTTGCTGTTCTTTTAGGCATGGTGATGATTGCAGCAAGCAAGAATTCAGAAAGAAAGGGAGAGATTCACATTTGCTGCTATGGTACTTCATGTAGCCTGCCTGCATATTTGTCGTGCTGCTGTCTAATGGGGATTTCACGAGGCAGCTCTTTCTAAATGCTGTACCGGAAAAATCCCATGTATCCTATTTGTCAAGACCATTTCCTTTCTGCATCTGTACAGCGTCGGCGACCCACCTGCAGCAATTGATGTTGATAGGGCAGCACAGAGTATAGTATTTATATAATATCCATTCAGCCCAAGAATCCATATGCTTCTCACAAAGAGGCAGTGAAAGGAAAGCACTGGGAATTGGTTTTGAAGTTACATAAGTGGTCTGACAAAAGCTTTACTGAATAAATAGCCCCTTTCAAGAAGGATGAACATGCAGTGCTTCTAGTACCAGAAAGCAAAGCATTCAGGAGGGCAAGAAGTTCAACAGCACCAGAAAAAAAGTCTTTGAAAAGAAAAACAGGAACGGAAAATATTGCTGGTTGCCATGTGGAATAGTATTACTTTGAAGACTGACACATTTTTACCTCTCGCTTGTAAGGTAGAAGCTTTAGATTTAATCTAAGATTTTCCATGTTGAATTCCATACTGTCTGTTAAAAAAAAAAACCCAAAAACAACAACAAAAAAACACAAGCCAACAAACCAAACCCTTCCCCTAAAATAAAACTTAATGCTATAGGAACTCTGGGTCCTCATAATTCCTCCGCAGCTATTACAATATTCTTCCTAACATTTGTGTGCTATCATCCATTCCCTCATGTCATCACTAACAAGGCTCTAAACTATTAAATTATAGCACACTTAAAAGAAATCACTATAAATATGTGTTTTACATTAACCAAGCACTTTACACATTGCCTGAGCAAGAGCTTCACAACAGGATCTGCTCAAGGTTTTATACCACCCTTGGCAAGCAGAAAATCGCTGACCTTTTAACCAGCCATAGAAACGAGTTCCCCAGGGCCCAGTTTTTTTCCCCAAACCCACCCTCAGTATCGCAGGTGCCTGTGATACAGCCCTTGAAACAGCCACTCCAGCTTTCAGTGCTGCAGAATCACGGAATAATTTAGGCTGGAAAAGACCTCTAGGATCATCAAGCCCAACGTAAAGCTGACAGGTCTCCTGAGCGGCAGCGAAACGCGCTCCCGACACCATCAGCGCTGATGAGGATGCTCAGCGTGGCCGCCGCTGAGCCCGGCGAACAAACGCACTCCCCCGTGCTCGCACCGGTGCCCGGCCGCTCCCGGCCGCTCCCAGCCACTTCCGGCCCCTCGCTCCCGGCCCCTCCCGGCCCCTCCCGGCCCCTCCCGGCCC
>VZTG01005432.1:0-10922 GCA_013397845.1 Melanocharis versteri | reverse complement strand
CCCCTCGCTCCCGGCCGCCGCTTCCCGCCGGGATCGGAGCTGGGAATGCGGGCACGGGAACGCGGCCTGCGCGCGCCCCCTGCCGCGCGCTGCCGGGACTGCAGCGCTCCCGGCTGCGCCGCGGGAATGCGCCCGGATTGCGCCGGGATTGCGCCGGGATCGCGCCCGGATTGCGCCGGGATCGCGCCCGGATTGCGCCGGGATCGCGCTCGGATTGCGCCGGGATCGCGCCCGGATTGCGCCCGGATTGCGCCGGGAAGGCGAGCGCAGATTCAGGGGATGTTGTCGGAAAGAGCCTTCCGTCTTTTGAGTGGACAAGCTCACTGTTAAAGGACTCTATATACTGGATAATTATATGCGGTATTTTCATGCCCAGAGAAGGGCAACGAGGCTGGGGAAGGCTCTGGAACACAAGTGTGATGAGAACCAGCTGACGGAGCTGGGGGGTTTAGCCTGGAGGAAAGGAGGCTCGGGGGGGACCTTACTGCTCTCTACAGCTGCCTGAAAGGAGGGTGCAGCACCTCCGGATCGGCCTCTTCTCCCAGGTAACAAGCAATAGCATAAGAGGAAACAGCCTCAAGTAGCGTCAGGGGAGGTTTAGATTGGATAGAAGGAAAAATGTCTTCACTGAAAGGGTGGTCAGGCACTGGAACAGGCTACCCATGGAAGTGATGGAATCACCATTCCTGGAGGTGTACAAAGACAGAGAGATGTGGTACCTGGGGACATGGTTTAGTGGTGAGCATGGCAGTGCTGGGTTGAGGGTCGAAGTCAATGATCTTAGAGGCCTTTTCCAACCTTAGTGATTCTGTTCTGTAACACTGGACCACCCACAGACTCTTGGGGATAGATGTGGATTTAAAGAGCTGATTTGAAAGCTGGTTTCCCATCTACAGTCCCAGCATCACCAGAAACAATATTAAAAATCATTATTCAGAATTTTGCTTTCTGATATTCATGTCTTTGTTTGACTTTCAAGCTTTCAGTGTAAGTACCAGAAAATGGTTTTATTACAAAAATTGAAATTCACACATATTCTTTACAATTAAAGAAACTCAGACCCTTAAGAAAAAACAAAACAAAAAATTTTATGTCTTGATGTATGTGATGAAAGTGTAAATCATATCTACTTGAAGTTCACAGCTAATGGTTGTTTAATAAACCATAACCTGTGTCATATAGATGTTGAAACATTAACTTGCAAATTCGAAAATCAGTATCAGATTTGGAAAGGTCTACTGTACCCTTAATGAGAACATACTTGAAATGCTTTAAGGAAATACAAAGATTTAAAATATTGTCCACCTCATGTTCTTTCATTTCATGTCCTCTGACTGGCTTCCATTTTCAGAATTAAATATGAACTCAAACTCTCTCTCTCTCTCTCTCTCTCTCTCTATATGTTTCTGGAATCTCCAATTAGGGAAACTTCCCTGTCACCACTCCTTCTTTTCCAGTGCCAGAAACAGAGACAATAGATCTACTCCATCCTGTTCCATACTGTTTCCACCCTCTCCTCACAAGTGTTCCTGCTGCTAATATCATTAATGGACACTCAGAAAGCATTTGATGGCCTTGCAGATTTGACCAGACCCTTAAAAAGAGCAAGAGGAAAAACAGGAAAGAAGGTAACAGTGTTCAGGAAGGGCATCAATGAGGACTCTGGAAAGGGAATGATTCTCCTCCACAGCGAGAAAGTAAAGGGAAGCCTTTCCCTTTCACAGCTCTTTTTTGGTATGCATTTTGGAACATAATTTAGAATAAACTAATGCTCAGAAACGTGGCCCCACCCATGATGTCTCCAGTGCTGTAGTCTAGCAGACCTTTAGACAAACACCTGCAAGGAAGCAGCTCCTGCAGGCAGTCAAATTGACTGTATTGTCAGTGGCACTGCTGTTTTCTGTCTCTGTGGGCAGATGAGAGTGGGAATCACAGCTTCCTCCTAAAATCTCAACCCAGGAAATGAAGTGAAACCTAGCTGGATAAATCATTTTACTTTCACGTATATTTCTTTTTTCTTATCTCCCTCTCAGCCCTTCCCCCTGGCTTTCAAGTCAAAGATGTGATAGTGGCAATGTTTGAGGTGCCACGGTAACCAGTCTGTGCAAGTGAGCAGCAAATGGCACCTTTATCAGGTGAGTTAGGAAGGCAGGAGGAGTCTGAAGCAAAGAAAGGTTCCTGTCACAATGACGGACACGGCCCTGGGAGGAAGGAGAGAACCGAACTCAGGAGTTACTAGGTAGAAATGCCTTTATTTATTTATATACAGAAGGGTTTTATACTCTAGGTTATAGAAAGTCATTGGATCTTAGCTGACCACCCCCCAGGGCTATTGGCTAGATCCTAAAAACACACATTTCCTAAACAGTCCTTCAGTCTTACAATAACAACATGTAAAAACACCTCACAGGTGCAAGATAGAAGAATTATTTACAAAAGCTCGCTAGCTGTTTTGCAGGTAGCTCTGTGAGAAAGTGAGAATGCTCACGGACACAGGCAGATACTGAAAAATCTCTCTGCCACCAAGCTTTCAGTGTCCACAGGTTCCTATTTTCAGAATTTCAGATCTTAGTGTGACACTGAGAATTCCTTTTCAGCTGCCTGAAAATTGCAATTTTACAGTGAAAAAGCACCTGAGGCCTTCTGGCTTGTAAACTTGGTGACTGGTTTAATCCCAAGAGGTTACTATACAATTTAGCTAACTGAAGAATGGTAGGAAAAATTGTGAAAGGAAAATCCTTTTGGCTTTGAGAGAAGGCATGAATCATAAGGGAAAGCCAGGAATTATGAGAAGAGAACCTGAAGGAGATTGGTTATGGCAGAAAAAGGGCATGAAGGTAATCTGAGAAGAAACTACCATCTAAGGCCACCTTCCACAAAGACAAAGGTTTTAAAATTAAAATAAATACATAATGTTCAACTAGGACTCTCCTCTAAGTAAGTGCTGGCAAACAACAGACAACCAGTTTCTTCTCTAAGAGGACTGGGATAGCTTTTCCTCAAACAGCTAAAAGAAAGCCCAGAAAATTTGCCATTGATGATTTCTTAACATTTAATCACTTTAAGATAGTCTGTAGGCATCATTTCATTCAGCCTCCTGTTCATTCCTCTTGGAACACAGAGAGTTTTGTTCAGTTTGAGAGCCTTAATATAACTGCTGAGGTGACTTTAGCCTCAAGCAAGTCAGGTCATTTGAGCTTAATTCAAAATTTAACAAACAGCAAAGGAGGCAGAATGATACATGAAGGTAAATGGGAATGGACAGTTCTCTGCTTCTAGGTCCTGGGGTTCTTTGCTAAATTATAGAGTATTTAAAAGATAGCATATGTTTTTTTATAAGTACTATAACTCTGCTGCTGAAGATATCAACCAAAGAAACCTCCATATTAATCATGACAACAAGTTATGTATATCTTCCTGGGGGTTAAAATTTTCCTATCTTCCCTGTCCCTTCATTGTATATTACTGCTAATTACTCTTATCAGAACATAGGCTTGAAAGTGATTCCCCCTCAAAGAGGAATAGACAGCTTATTTGCTTGCTTCTTTTCTGCCATCTACACCTCAAAACAGCTTGCATTTCTGTGTGCATGCCTAATGGAAATCTGTAAGGGTTGAATTTGTAGGTATAAAATCACATATCTGTTCACACGGTGTTCCAACATGGGAATATCTCCTAGTGTAAATGCCTATGTAGACATGTGAAGAGAATGGTGATTTTTAAATCTGGCCTGAGAAGATGGCCCTTCAACCTTCCCTCTCTTTCCTTTGGAGACCAGCAAAGAGGAACTGCTCCTAGTAGATAAGTAAATATTAGTTGCTGCATTTCTCCAGAATTTTTGCTGTCTTTAGACTAAGAGTTGGAATGTCTTTTTTCTGTGTAAAAGGATGAGCAGCCAATGAGCTGAGAAATAACAGCTCTCTGTGTACAGGAGTAGGTAGCAGAGAGAACAGAATACCTTACTTGATGTGTCCTTACAGGCACTTTGTAAGCATCACCAATTTGACTTTTATAATTATTTTCTGATGAACTGTAATAGCAAGAAGCCAGGCATTGCCATGACTGGTGCCCAAACTGTGAATTCTCCCTGATTCCAGGAACAGCTCCCGTGGATTTGGGTCAAGTTCTGTGATGGGATTTGTGCCTGAAGTTAAACAAGCCATTTTCTATTTTAATCACAGGCCATGGCAAGCTGTTTATGGATTTTGTCGTCCAACCATGCTACTGTGGCTTAAGCCTTGAAGTGTTTTGCTGCTTGTGACTGCTGACAAGAAATGTATTGCAAAATCCTCAGATGATCAGTTTACAGGAGCATTTCCTCATCACACACATTGGTACTGAACTGACTACATCTGGTCTAATTTATGCTTCCAGCAACCCTGGTACAAACCTATGTGAGGACAAAAATAAGACCCTTGACTTGATTTAAGGAGATTTATTTTTTTAAAGTAACTTTAATTAAGTCAAGATAGGAAATTCTTACTTCTAAGTGAATGTTCATGCATAAACTTGCACTGAGGTATGTGCAGCTGTGAAGAAAAACAGATCCAGTTACTATTGGAAAATAGCTCAAGACAGTGTCAGAAGCCCACTCCTTGCACCTTCGCTAACAATATCCATGAACCTTGCTTTCCTAGTGTAGGAGCATACTGGGGGCACTGTGGCATGGAATGGGAGGAGACATTTGAATAGTGAAGCTGAGCTGTTTCTCTGGCTGCTGTTCTCAGCATCCCCCCTGCACCCAGCTGAACCTCTCAGAGTCAGCCCTGGGGCACCAGCTCTGTGGGGCTACTAACTCACAGTGTGGCTCCAACAGTGCTGATTTGCCCTGTCTCAGCTGCCACCTCGAGCTCATGCAAGTTCCTGCACTGAATCCGCTGGAATGCCTTTGGGAAACAATTCTTGAGAGACACTGTCCTGCCAGAAGACTGTATTATCTGAGGAGTATCTCCTTAGGTGGCAGGAAAGTGCAATCAGGATATGTCAGCTTTGAGAGACCTGCTCTGTAAATTAATGACTTAAGTACCAGGAACCTGGCAGGGAAAAGCCAGAAGTCATTGTCCCAAAACATTTGCTCTTCTCACAGTAAATCTTACAAAGGATTGAGTGTTCCTGTCAGGGAGAGATGGATATGTGTGTGTATTTCTAACACTATTCTTGCTGCTTGACTACCCCCATATATGCAAAGTAACTCAGCAGCACGCTAAAAGAAGGATGAACTGAAAGTTTTGCAAGGATGTATCTCCTCGTCTCTTGCCCTTTGGCATGTAGAAGCACAGGCAGACACTCAGTGAGGCTGAATGAAGGAATAAATGTTTTTGCCAGTAAAAACATACATCTCTAAGTCATTTCTGGCTTAGGGCCCAAGTCACTTTGGCATGACAGAAAACATTACTTAAAAATTTACAACTGTGTTTGGAAGGCCGAGAGTTGTAGCTTTTGAGAGGTATTGGCACAGTGCTTAATAACAGCAGAGCCCTTAACAATATGGCAGGATTGGGACTGACAATAGCAAGAAGCCAAAAGAATACTCAGCCCACAGGCTTATGTGATGAAAATTTTAAGTAGCAATTGGTTAAAAGTGTTGCTTACAGAATAATTTTAAAGCCTGAAGGATGAGAAAAAAATGGATGTTTCCTCCCTGTGCTGGACCCAGCAGCCTCTAGCAGACAGCAGCATGTTCATTCCTTAATGAACTGATGTGGAAAGTCCTCTGATTTCAGTTTAACTTGGCAGTGATTTAGGTCCTTTCCTTCAAAGCAGAAGAATCAAAGCCATTAATTCTACATCTAAGGTCATGATGCACTCCTCTTTCTATCTGAAACTAGACTTCTGTCCTCACCATGAGCAAATTCCAAGTACTTCCATGACCATCAGAAAGTAGGATATTTAGAAGTTTTCCATGCATGTCTTCTGTTTTGCTTTGTGAGCTGACTGCAGGGAAGAGAACCAGTGGTCTCTCTTTTTTTTCTCATGTATTGCCATTTCTCATTGTTTTGCTCTGTTTTTCAGAAAAAGAGGAAATTCCAAAAATTTCACCTTGTCATTGGGTAAAAGAAGACAGGTCCTCTCCCACCTTTTCTTTCCTTTTTTTTTTCTGTCTACTGTACAGTTAAAAAATATTGATTTCTGTTGCTTTCGCTAATTGTGCAGTAAGTGTATTTGCTACTTCTTTGAAATGTCAGGATGAACATCTGGTTTTGGTGCTCATTAGTCGGCCAAGTTGGGAAGCTCTGAATATTTTGCCAAAACATTAACCCAGCTCTGAATTTATAACTAATATCAGGAAAATCACCAGGGGAAGGTGTGCAGACTGTGTAACAGCCAAGGTCAATTCTTACATGATAATTTTTACTGTAATAATTTTATCAATGTGGTTCACAGACAGCTGCTTCCAGTTCATAGCAGAATATTTATATCAATGAGCAGCTTTAAAAATATTCAACCCGAATAGTTTCATAATGAATGTACATCAGTGAAATAATTTTGGGAAATAGAAACATATTTTGGAACCGAGTCATGAGCAAGTGATAAATATGAAACAAACCAAGTTGCCTCAAAGTTTTAAGAAACCAAAAAAAGAGCTTCAGACCTTCAAAAGAGCCACATAAAGAACCAAAATATTCTATTAGAACAGACAGAAATACAGCAGACAGAAGCATCAAGAAGCAGTTTAATGCATCAGGAAAAGCTTTCTTTACATTAAGTGTAATGAAGCACTGAAGGAAGTTACTTAAGGGTGCTGTGGAATTGTCACTGCCGGAATATTTCAAGGATCAGGACAAACAAGTGTTTGCCAAGAAAGGTTTTGGGAGAATACATCCTGCTTTGGATTGTCTCTTAGCATGTTTTCTTTGAGTTTGATCAACATGATGGACAGAAATAAAAATCCTCAAACAAATCTCTCCTACCTTCCTACACACTGTCGAGAGCTCACTGCTTTCACTTAGAGGTTTCATAGTTGTAAGCCTCTGTCAGGCTCCAATTTTGTTTTTGCTTCCCTGGTTTTGATGTTTCTGACCCAAGCCAGCATTTCAGTATCCACTTTTCATCTGGCTGCTGCGGTCATGGCTGTTACCCCAAACTTGAGCCAGCAGATAAAGTGCTGCCAAGGCTTCAGCAACAAATAGACATGGCAATTAAAAACAGCAAATGAGCCTTATGGAAAGAAAAAAGGGAAAAAGAGAAACCAAGCAGGCTGCTGGCTGCCGAAATTTTTCAGGAACTCTGTTTCCTGGAGCTGGAATCTCATCATGCTCCTGTCCAGCTGACAGGCTTCCATCCCGGTGCTGGTGCAAGGAAGAGGTGCAGAACAGTCAGGCCAAGGCAGGAGCCAAGCAGGGAATGTGGCAGGGACAGTTCACTCAGCATGGCCTGGCCTCTGCGGGAAGGGAAGGGAAGGGAAGGGAAGGGAAGGGAAGGGAAGGGAAGCTGCATGACTAAATATATTTTATGTGGTATCTGTCTCCTGCAGCCCGTTGCTCAAGCTCTCAGGGAGAAAGGAGGAACACCTGAGGAGAGCTGGCNTTTTTTTTTTTCTGTCTACTGTACAGTTAAAAAATATTGATTTCTGTTGCTTTCGCTAATTGTGCAGTAAGTGTATTTGCTACTTCTTTGAAATGTCAGGATGAACATCTGGTTTTGGTGCTCATTAGTCGGCCAAGTTGGGAAGCTCTGAATATTTTGCCAAAACATTAACCCAGCTCTGAATTTATAACTAATATCAGGAAAATCACCAGGGGAAGGTGTGCAGACTGTGTAACAGCCAAGGTCAATTCTTACATGATAATTTTTACTGTAATAATTTTATCAATGTGGTTCACAGACAGCTGCTTCCAGTTCATAGCAGAATATTTATATCAATGAGCAGCTTTAAAAATATTCAACCCGAATAGTTTCATAATGAATGTACATCAGTGAAATAATTTTGGGAAATAGAAACATATTTTGGAACCGAGTCATGAGCAAGTGATAAATATGAAACAAACCAAGTTGCCTCAAAGTTTTAAGAAACCAAAAAAAGAGCTTCAGACCTTCAAAAGAGCCACATAAAGAACCAAAATATTCTATTAGAACAGACAGAAATACAGCAGACAGAAGCATCAAGAAGCAGTTTAATGCATCAGGAAAAGCTTTCTTTACATTAAGTGTAATGAAGCACTGAAGGAAGTTACTTAAGGGTGCTGTGGAATTGTCACTGCCGGAATATTTCAAGGATCAGGACAAACAAGTGTTTGCCAAGAAAGGTTTTGGGAGAATACATCCTGCTTTGGATTGTCTCTTAGCATGTTTTCTTTGAGTTTGATCAACATGATGGACAGAAATAAAAATCCTCAAACAAATCTCTCCTACCTTCCTACACACTGTCGAGAGCTCACTGCTTTCACTTAGAGGTTTCATAGTTGTAAGCCTCTGTCAGGCTCCAATTTTGTTTTTGCTTCCCTGGTTTTGATGTTTCTGACCCAAGCCAGCATTTCAGTATCCACTTTTCATCTGGCTGCTGCGGTCATGGCTGTTACCCCAAACTTGAGCCAGCAGATAAAGTGCTGCCAAGGCTTCAGCAACAAATAGACATGGCAATTAAAAACAGCAAATGAGCCTTATGGAAAGAAAAAAGGGAAAAAGAGAAACCAAGCAGGCTGCTGGCTGCCGAAATTTTTCAGGAACTCTGTTTCCTGGAGCTGGAATCTCATCATGCTCCTGTCCAGCTGACAGGCTTCCATCCCGGTGCTGGTGCAAGGAAGAGGTGCAGAACAGTCAGGCCAAGGCAGGAGCCAAGCAGGGAATGTGGCAGGGACAGTTCACTCAGCATGGCCTGGCCTCTNGGCGCTCAGAGGTGGCTCTGGGACCGGGAGCTCCCCACTGAACCGAAAGGGGAAGCTTGGTGCCTTTAGACTACAAGCACAGCCCTGTGCCATGACCAACGGAGCTGTGTCCCTTGAGTTTCACAGTGCAGACCCCACCACACCAAGCTAACCCTTTGCCTGAAACATCCTAATTTGCTTCTTATCAGCCCTTGTTCATATTGTCAAGTCTAGCCAGGCCATGAGTTTCTTGTGATCAAATGGGTACTGGGGAACCAGCCCTGGGACACTCGGACAAATGATTCAGGGAAAGAGCAAATGATGCACAGAGGGGCTGCCAGTCTGGATTACACCCCAGATCAGGTTTGTGATACCCAGTGTTAGTGCACAAGCAGGAGTAATCCTTATTCTCTGCAGAGTGTCTGTTACACATCGTGTAATATTGAGGATGTGTTTACTCTTGTTTTTTCTCCTATTTCTGTGCTATTGCTTGCCTAAAACCAACACAGCCTCAGATTTTTTATGCATTGCTCAGTGACCTCCTCTGCAGAAGCAGCAACCCCAGGCAGTGAGGAATCCACTCCTATTTGTTTAAATTCAGGGGCTTTTCCCATAGTTTCTAGTAGTGGATTCAAGCTATGGAACACACCTGGGACATTTAAAAGATTAAGACAGACATTTCTTCTGCTGAGTGCTAAAACCAAAAGCACCAAAAAACTTGACATTTCTATGGGCAGGTAACCTGGCAAGTCTGGAGAGAGCAATTGATTTCTTGCTTTCAGCTGCTCAGCTCTGTTTTCTATTGCCCGTTTGAGACATTTGTTTCTGTAGTGACTCTACACAATTCCCCATTCCTCCGTTCTTTTCACATCAGACCCTATCTGTGTTGGCCAGCTCCAAATACTTCTCTACCAGAAAATTGACTCTTTTGGCCTCGTGTGACTCCAAGATACCTGCTTTTCTGAGATACATACTACCCTGAGCAAGGCACAGTTCTCTTACAACTGCAACCCCTGAGGCCACTAGTTGTCACTCTGTACATGAAACTCACATTGCAGCTGCAATGGGCTTGGAGTGTCAGCTGTGCATAAGGAGCATAACTTAGACATCTTTATATGGTTGATTTACTTACATTCAGATCAGCATCTGTCTTCCACTGCACTTTGTCCTAAGCCAGGAAGTTCGGCTCACAAAGAATTGGTAAGAGTCCTTGGTTAAAGAGGAAAGTGTGGCTCTATTCCAGATTATGCATTTCCTTCAAACAGTCTCTGAACCATACTGACTTTACTTTCCTGAAACTGCTTGTTTGGAATTACCAGAAACAGTGTTCTCCATTATGAAATCCATGGTCTCTTCCAGATTTTGTCTGCCACACTTCATTCTGTGATAACAAATTGGGGGAGTCCATGTCTAGGAAATACACAATTGATGTATGCTGCAAATGATGTGATTGGGAGTTTACTGGCCTCAAAGACTTTCTACAGTACACCTCTTCAAATTCACTTCATGTTTTTTCTAGGATAAGATTTCTTATTTCTTTTTTCTTTTTTTGGTGAGTTATAAAGTTTGCATTGAGGGGTTACCCTTTGCTAAAACTATCCATGAAAGTGATACAAGAACAGCTCAGGCTCTTTCTTCCAGAACCACATTCTGTTGTCAAAATTGTCAAAATTAACAGTGCAGATGAAAAAAAGCAGCCTGTCTGCTCTGTGAGGTATGTCAGCTATTCTCATCTCTGCTAGGGATTTGAGCGATTTGCCTATAATTGGTTTATTTGATAACCAGAATTGAACGGATGAAATCCCTTTTATGCTTGCACTGGGGACACACAGATGAAGAGCTGTGTGAACACTTTATTGCATTTTCAGAGCGGGAAACCTGAATGGCAGCAAATATCTGATATCTTTCATCTGAATATCATATGACCAGGGCATGTTTTCACTTAAATCCAGGATCAAGCCTTGTTCCAAGCTTAAATCCTGATTACATTGTCCATCCACATCACTGGCAGCACTTGGCTCAGTAATCCTGGAGGGACTCTAATTTCTCCTGAATAAGGTGTATTTATATTCTGATTCCAGTTTTGTTTAAGACAGTCTTCTGAGCTCAGAATTGATT
>VZTG01005430.1:0-20372 GCA_013397845.1 Melanocharis versteri | reverse complement strand
GTAAATTCTATTTTACCAATAATGTAAATTCAAAACTGACACAAGAATTGTTTCCTTTAAATTCTTTCAGAATTGTCTATGATTTCTATGATTTTATGATTTCTTCTTTTAATGTAACTGTTAAACTAAAGGTGCAAAGCCCAAAAAAGATACGTTTATTACAAAAGTACTTTTAAGCATTTTTCCTAAGTTAGCACTTAAATAGCAAGTAATAGGAAATTAAGGACCTTCCAATCATAACATAAAATGTATCTTTGGCATCTCTAGAGCCATCCAGTGAGCTATGTAACTTACCTTATATCATCCCAGTGGAGTGGAGTAATAGGCTCTCTGTGGAAGTCATTTATATAGGGTTCTGTGTGGTTTCTTATTGAAATGGGCATGCTAAATTGTTAACGCCTTTCAAAGGAAACATGAAAATTAGTCATGTGATTAGTCAGCGAACCTGACTAAAGTTCAAAACTAATTCCCTGAAGTAGTAAATTCTTGATGTCATAAGTTTTCACACCAAAACAGTAGTGAAATCTCTGTCTTATCTAACTTTTTACAGCTAGCAAAACAGCTAATTTGAGATATCTTGCCATGAAATAGCCCATAAAATCTTTATGATCCTAAGAATATGGTTTAAAAGAATCTGTCTTTAAAGTAACAACTCCATTTGTTTTGCTCTTAGTATCAATAAATATGGACAAGCATTAAAGCCACATCTATTTGTTGGAGGCATCATTAGTGAAAATGAAGAACTCTCTATAAACTTAAAACCCAAGCATCATGTTTGATTCCACAGCTGCTTTCTTTTACTGAGCATGGCCATTTAAATGCACAAGCACAAAAGCCTTGTCAAAAGACAAAAAGTCCCAACTTATTTCTGAGTCCACCACATTAAAGGCAATATTGAGCTTTCTTTCTAAAAACTGCCATCTTCTTAAAAGCCAAACAACAGTGGAATATCCAGAAGTAACCTCTGAAGGGATCGAGTCCAGTAGTCACTGCTAGATGTCTTTTTCACTCTCCCTCATCTGAACTCATCCCAACCACCTAAACTCATCTTTCTCCTCTTCTGACTTTGTAATGGAAACACAGGGTTACATTTACTTATGGTTAAAGTTTTCCTTGATGGTGGGACCCAACTCTTTCCATAAAGACAGCAAAAAAGCATTGTACTGAGAATAAACAGTTTATTCTGCCACCAAATAGCTTCATAACCTGCTCTGAAAAGTTCTAAATTCTGCTCTCCATTTCATAGCTGAATATCTCAGTCACTCACTTTTCTGAATTCTGAGGTTGTTGGGAGTTATTTAATGATTTTTTAACTTAATTAACCTACTTTCCTGATATCATTATGAGGCTTATTAACAAGATTGCTAGTCTGAAAGTCACTTGAGAATCTCCGTAATTTACGCATCTCTAAAGAGCACTCTTGTTAGTGCTGGTACCATTAACATTCCCTGGCAGAACAGAATGTGGATTCATCAAGTGAACTAGGAAAGCACTGTGGAACCTCTGTTACAGTTTCACTATCAACACCTGAAAGCAATGTTTGCTAAGCCATATTTTGAGGCATTGGTTAGGTATTGGTAGAATATTGAAATGAATCCTGCACATCTGTGGCCATTAATTTCAATGCAAGTTAAACCAATCTGAACCCCAGTGATCCAAACACAATATGAACAATGCGAACAGTAGTGCAGGGCTAAAAAAGAGCTGTTCATATAATTGGTCCTGAACATTTTTGTTTACAGTTTAGCAGTGTGTTGCCTGAGTGCTAATGACTTGCACTAGTCTCGTCATAGTTGGAATATATTAATAAACCCAAGTGCTTGCTCAATCCTTTTGAGCAATGACAGAAACAGAAATAGGAACTAAGTATGGAAGCACATGTAGCAATAATGGATTGAGTCTGTTCCTAACATGGGCAGTCTATTTATAATTGAATTATGTGTTGGTTTGTCATCAAGTTTATCACGCATTTCATCTAAATTTAAAAGTAAAAAGTTCAAAGGGAGACAAAGACCTGTCATATGGGAGGCACTACATTTGTTTTGTCTCCCATGCCATTACAGTGTTCACCTCTGAACCAAACCTTTGGTTTCTTCTATCCTGACCTATGTCTGATAATTCCAAAAAGACAACTAAAATACATGTGTATTTCCCCAAACAATTACATCCTACTGAGACTCAAATATAGGAAAATAGCTATTTATTTGCCTAGTCGTCATTATTTCAATCAAGTTTTTACTGTCTTGTGGTGGGAAAACATGCATGAGTGAAGTATCTGTGTGACTGTATGCCTTTCAAAGACAACACGGACAAAAAAAAATTTGAATGCTTTTTAATTCCAAGTAGATATTAAGACTAAAATACTTGTGGGTTCCCTGTTTCCATCAGGACACAAGAAGGATTACTACACAAATCACTAGATGTTATTTCTTCACTGAAGCAGTGCTCTGACAAGATAGGAGGTTGTGACACAAATATGTCATTCTGCATTATCATGAAAACCTAGTAAGAAAAGGCACTGACTTTTGGACAGAACAATTTCCAATCAGTCAAATCTCAAAAATTAGCTTTGTATATAATTATAATTAATGGGTATTCATGTGTCATTGAATAAGGGAGCAGTTTTTACCTTTTTCATTCTACAGCTATGACGTTTTCCAGTACACTTATTATCACTGTTGTTGTTATTGTTATAGAAGTTTTAATAACACCAAGAACAGCAGGGTTCTGCTATGCCAGGAGCTGTACTAGTCCATAGGGAGAAAAAGAACCCCATGACAAAGAGTTACATGTGTGACAACCCCTAGTTCTTTTTATTAGCTCTGCTCTATGGGGCTACTCAGGAGAAACAGAAGTAAAAGGAAGACCAGCTTGCTTCTGGCCTTTAAATTATTTTCCTGGAATTTTTTTCCGCTTTAATAGTAATCTCATGTATGATTGCAAAAACAAGCTTTTTATATGACAGTAAATGATGCAAAGCTGTCTGCATGCATTTGCTGAAAGCCTGAAACAATATCCAGGCCCTGCCTCATTCAGACCAGCTGTGGATAGTGTGGTGCCAGTGCTAATAGTCTGAGCATGGACAGAAGCAACTACTTTCCTGATGATCAACAAGTAGAAGAGAAGACATGACATCATAGTATGAAGATGTTTGCAAAAATTTCCTAAAATCTGAATGATAAGGAAAGGATGGAGCACAAGAGGATTTCTCTCAACTTCCTAGGGGTGGAATCTGGAAGCTGCATGCCTTGTGTAAACTCTGAACATTGCTGGGACATGGATAGGTTTCACCCCATTTAACCTGAGCTACCTAAGTGTTATGCACATAGTCTATGAAAACCATCTAGCATTCTTCTCCAAAGACAACAGAGAAAAACCTGCAGTGGGAAAATTAGATCAATTTAGATAGTTAAAGTTTTATAAAACCACATTTGCTGGCAAATGCAGTAGAACAATAATTTCCCTATACCTATTCAATATTCCTTTTCATGTTTGCAAGGATGAAATTAATTCTTTTTTCTATACAAAAATCTTTTAGTCTGAGATGTGAAATAAGATCATCATCTAACAGGACTTCCAGTTTCTTTTTCATAATTGCAGCTTCTCAGAAGGAAGTACCACATCCTGTCAAATCCCCGCTTTCTCTATCCCTGATTCATGACATTTCATTCAGCTATCTCAAAAAGTTCCTCTGACAATTCCACTATTGAGTAACTGCCTCTGGTATCAAGGCTTAAATTTATATGTTTAGGATGTCATTTTTTTAAAAAGATGGAACATAACTGTACATAAATAGATATAGGAAAAGAAGAAGGTAGAACAACCTTGAGTCATGTGTAGCCTTTATTGTAAATACAAACAAGCATATTCATAGTATCATAGAATGCAAGGTTGGAAGGGACCTCAAGGATCATCTGGTGCAATCTTTCTTAGAAAAAGCACCAGATGGCCCAGCACCCTGTCTAGCTGAATCTTAAAAGTGTCAAAGTTGGGGAATTCCACTTCCCTGGTGAGATTATTCCAATGACTGGTTGTCCTTGTTGTGAAAAATGTTCATCTTCTGTCCAACTAGAATCTCAACAGGAGTAACTTGTACTCATTACCCCTTGTCTTTTCCATGTGTCTCGTTTTAAAAATTGACTCTCCATCTTCTTTGTAGCCACCTCTTAAATACCAGAACCATTACCTCCGTCAGGTCTCCCCTGAGCCTCCTTTTCTCAAGGCTGACCAAGACCAGTTCTCTCAGCCTTTCCTCATGTGGCAGGCTTTGAGCCCTTGGATAATCTTTGTGGCCCTTCTCTGCACCCTCTCCAGCTGCCCACCTATTTTTTGCGTAGCAGGGACAAAAACTGAACACGCTATTCCATGTGTAGTCTGGCAAGTGCTGAGTGGGATAATGACACCTTTATCTCTGCTGGTGATGCCCTTGTCGATTCAGCCCAGGATCCTGTTGGCTCCTTTGCCACAGCAGCAGACTGTGCACTCATATTCAACTGCTTGCATCCACCCGGGCCAGGTTCCTTCCCACTGAGCTCTGAGTGAGCTGAAGTTTGCTCTTCTAAAATCTAAACCCTTTGTCTAAGTGCAGACCCTCATCATGCTCAACATGATCCCAAACTCCACAATGTTGTGATCACTGCAACCAAGGCTATCAATAACATTGCGACGAAAGCTATTGATAACATTGCAATATAACAATAAAACATTACAAGATATGACAAAGCAGTGCCTCTTTCCTTGTTGGCACATACAACATTTGTATAAGGAAGCAGCCCTCTATGCATTCCATGAACATGATGGATGATGTCAGCTCTTGTATTGTTCTTCCAACAAATGTCTGGGAAATTGAAGTCACCTGTAAGTACCAGGTTTTGTCGACCCAAAGCTTGTTTAAGTGACCCAAATATTGCTGCATCAGCCTTATCATTCTGGTTTGGAGGTTGGTAGAAGATGCCAACTATAAGATCTCCCCGGAGAAGATTTTGATCCAGAGGCATTCAATAGGACTTCCACAATTGCTGTAGTTGACTTCTACATATTCTGGTTTTCCTTATCATACAGCATGACTCATCTTCTTCTGCATCCCTGCCTGTCTTTACAAAACAGTCTATTGCCATCCATTGTAATTCTGCAGTCATGTGAGTTGTCCCACCATGGTTCAGTTATTCCTGTGATATCATAGCTTTCTGACCCATGCACGAAGTTCCAGTTCCTCCTGTTTGTTCCCCAGACAGTGTGCATTGATCGACACACACTTGAGGTGTCAGGTGGCTGCCTTCTGGTTCTATCTGGCCAGGCAAATAAGGAAATTTCGTCACTACTCTGTTGGCCTGACTTATTCCACAGTTGGTTGCAATGGCGTAAGTGTTGCCACTTTGGACCCTACCCCCAGAGTCCTCCTGTTTAAAGCCAAGCTCACCAAGCTGTCCAGCCTGCTACCACAGATCACCCTTCCTCTTCCAGAGAAGTGAATCCCATGCCTCCCAAATAGGCTACAGTCATCAAAGAATGTCCTGTTCTCAGGCCAGCAGATGGGTGCCTCAATACCCCTTAACAATGTGTCACCCACTATAAGCATTTGTCATTTCCTTCTGTGGCATCCACTGTGTGCTGCTGGTACAGTTTCTCCTTGCAGACCTTGTTCATGGGTGTCTACAGCAGCTAAAGCTTCATACCTGGTTTTGGTTGCAATGCTGGAGGGTGGGGAACGAAGCAAAATCAGGCTTTTGTGGGTCAAGAGGGTCAAAGGTGTCACATTCTCTGTGTTGTCTGCTACAGGTTCTGAACACACTTATCTATCTCCATCTCAGCCTCTCTAGTGCTGCACAGCCTTTTAACCATTTCCTGCAACTCAGCCAGCTGATGCAACACCCTGTGCACATCTTTTGCAGACATTTACCTTTTCTCCAGGAGAAGGATGTGGTCATTCATGGCAACCTACTGCCTCTACTGAAGTCTCCTTTCTTACCAGTCCTGTCTTCATGGAAGCCTCAAACATCTCAGAGGCTTTCTCTGTAGAAACACTGGGTTTATATCTGAGGCATTTCCCACCATTACGGCAGAGACCTAGAGCACTTCCCTGGGCTGTGGGCCCACAGGCAGGGTGCACAGCCCTTCTCACGTGCCCTCCTGTGCAAACTGCTGCACTCTCTCAATCTCTGTTTGCCCTCTCGATCCCCATCTGCCCATCCTGATTGCATCACTCCCCAGGGCCATTTCAGTCTCCCACAGTTGCTCCTGGCAAGGTCTGAACTGCAGAAGCCTCTCTCACGAGAGCTGCTGGCTGCAGGCAGAAGCGCCCTGCCCTGCCTTGGGTGTCCGTGGCATCAGGAACCTCCTGTACCCTTTGATATATGCTCAGCCATGCACCTTACTATTACCACCACTGCATGCCTCACTGACTTCCCCTAATATTCAAGAGCAGATAATTTATATTTTTCTCCAGTATTAAATTATTGAACAGTTAAGAATTTTAATGCAAATATAAATTGTGTACATTTTAATCTAGCCTGCAACCAAAACAATTATAATAAGGCAGAAGCTCTCTATTTGACACCTAATAAATTGCAGCCTGAGGCCTCGAATAACAGTTCAATCAACTCAAAACTGCTCCTTTAAGAAAAGCTGGTTTTCTTCCTGGTCCCTATAAACCTGTTAGCAGCCCTCAATTTAAGAGCATGTATCAGCCTTTGCAGATTGGCAGGCTGTTACAGGATTACAGACAGCAAACAAGTTTTCACAAAAATTGCATCTTCTGGCAATTCACAAGGGTCTTATGCAAGTGGTGAGACAACCATATAACTCTGTTTAAACATACATAGGTATTACTGAAGGGAGCCTATAGCTGGCCAAATGTACAGGTTGCTTTGTCAGTCTTGTAGGCAGCAAAAACATATTTAACTATTTTAATAAACTTCACATACATTGACACACAAGACATGCACGCCTCCCAAACATATACCAGGCCATGAAGTGCAAATGGCTAATGTTAGCCAACAGAGAGATAAGTAAAGTCAAAAGAATTAAATAATCCTTGCAAAGGACAAAGTAATTTAAAAATCCTTGCATGATCTCAGATATACAAATTACATACTTTCATACTAACAGTGAAAAAAAGCAGTCAACATGTAACTGGTCATGCAGATAAGCACTGCACTTTAGAGAGACCTCTGGGACTAAGAAGTGGGCAGACTAAGAGACAGAGCTTCTCACTAACAAGAGTATTCCTAAGATGTAATATGTGTTGTAGGCTCCTAGCAAAGTAAACTCAGATCCACCTCAGGCATTTGCAGTTCAGGGTACAGTTCCAGTATTTATTAATAATTCTTAACAGCATGATCACCGACACAGGGAGCAACAGGTAAACAACAGCCCAGAAGACTGTGGGTGACTCTTCTGTCCACCTGTGTGCCTGCTTCCCTGCAGGCATGACTAACTGGCATGTCAACAAAAGCTGTGGGAAGTGCAAGTTTTCATAGAATCACAGAATGGTTTAGGTTGGAAGGGACCTACGAAGATCATCTGATTGAACTCCCCTGCTCAAGCAGGAACTTAAAACTTGTCAACAGAGTTCTGTGAAAACTGGACAGTTGAAGTGAGGCTCCAAAACACATTAGTAATGGAAGTAGAAAATAATTACTAAATAAGTGATTCCATGATGTAGATACCAGCATGCAATGACTTTTTTATTTTCTGTACTCCATGCTGCACTCCAACAAAGATTACTTTTGCTCTCTGATTGAAAACATCTTACACAACATGTTCATCTACCATTATCAACAGGAAGGCAATACGGACTATATCCAAATAAAGATTTCCAGATCTATCTCAGGATTTCAGTGAGTGTTGGGAACATAACAGACAAATTTAATTAAAAAACAAAACCAAACCAACAAAAAGACCCCCAAACTTGCTCACCTAGCAGACCAGAATGTGAACTGATAAGATACCTCTGTCTTCAACTTAGAAGATCCCTGAGCTCCTGTTGTTGCCGTCCTGCTCACACCCAAAAGTTCTGTGCGCTGAAAAGGTAAGCATCCTGTTCCAGCAAGCCTATGAGGTTCCAGAGACACACTAGACACTCCTGTGAATTCAATCTGGTCTAACAGGCCCAGAGCACAACCAACACATGTGGATTATTTCAAAACATAGCCCTGATGACATTAATTTCATTTAGCTTTGTGAGCACTGAAGATGGTGACACATTTTCAGCCTTTAGCCAGAGCTAATAAATTGCCACCCAGAATGGTCATTTCCTCTTTTTTCCTGGTAGGTAGGACTTCTTCCCACTCCTTAATCTCTGCATTTCTTGTTGTTCAGCCTCCTGAGTCTCCCATTTCCTCATCCCACTGGGGATTATAGCCACCTACCTTTGGCTTCTGGATTCACTGTAAAGTCTTTAAGCCTATCGACCAGGTGAGTGCCCACCATCAAAGTCTTAAAGTGCACCTACCCACCAAACAAGTTTATCCTTTCTGGGTACAGTCTTCCTTAAAAATCCACAGTTGATTTCTTCTGAAAGCTGTAGAAAAGCTTCAAAGTGTCAAGTGAGATGGCATTTCTTGACAACCTATGACATAGAAAATTAGCCCAAAAAGACTCATTAACTAATCTTCATCTTCCACATATTTTCTCGAATGACAAAAAAAAAATCCAAAAAAGCCTGCAAAAACAAGAGAGGAACCAAAAAGCCCCTTTGGTCTTTCAAAATCACAGAGAAGATCCCATTCAGAGACAGGTATTATGCTCCAAATGAAAGCATAAAGACTGTGATGCACACTTGACCCAGTTATCCTGCAGCAGATAATTACCCTGCTTATTCCTGAGCGGGGCACTCCCCACCAGGATTATGTTCTCTTGTTTATCTTGCATGACAAGAACTCCCTGTGAGAGCAATCACAAAACAGAGGAAGGAAGACAGGTAAGGACTGATGTTCAAAGAGTCTTTGGGAGAGGAACAGCAATGTTCTGCTGTGCCAAAAATAACTGCTCCTTTGGTCTGCCTCTCTGCAAGAGGTTCTGTTGCACATCAACTAACAGTCCTCCCAATAAGGAAGAATGGGTTGGTTTCTTGGTCTTTTGTTTATTGATTTTTTTTAACTCAAGCCATTTCCATTAAGCAAGAGATCCCAAAGTGATTTGAAATATAATAATTTGGGTTGGAAGGAGCCCTTAAAGGTCATCTAGTCAAAGCCCCCTGCAATGAGCAGAGATCTCTTCAACTAGATCAGGTTGCTGAGAGCCCTGTCCAACCCGATCTTGAATGTTTCCAGGGATGGAGCACTTCACAGCCCTCTGGGCAGCCTGATCCCGTGTTTCACTACTCTCATTGTAAAAAATGTCTTCCTTATATCTACTCTTGAATCTACCCTCTTTTCGTCTAAAACCATGAGACCTTGTCCTATTACTACAGACCCTATTAAAAAATCTGTCCCAGTCTTGCTTATAAGCCTCCTTAAACATTGAAAGGACACAACAAGGTCTTCCTGGAGCCTTTTCTTCTCCAGACTGAACAGCCCCAACTTTCTCAGAGCCGTTTCATTGCTTTGATCATTTTTGTGGCCCTTCTCTGTACCCCCTCTAACAGGTCCATGTCTCTCCTGTGCTGAGGACTCGAGAGCTGAATGCAGTATTCCACGACAGGATCACAGATTAAGTGATACACTTCACCCATAAGAACGAAGTAGCAATATGTTTATGGATATAAACACGCAATTTAACAAAGTCTGATAGTAAATATGACAGTGGTTTAACAAGATTTAATTCAAGGTACGCTGTATTTTTTACTGCATAGAGGACAAAGTTAGACAAAACTGTCAGAGATGCCCTCCTGTTGAGTCACGAGGTTCAGAAAAAACCCATTGCTTTCTCAGCTGCTTTCTGAGGGGAGTTTAGATGGATGCAGACTTAGTCCCAGACTAGGTCAATGGTTTATGCCTCAAGGATAACCTGTGCACAATCAATCCTTTATATCACTCAGCTATGATTTAAAAGTTTAGCATGCTATTTATCACTTACCAAGAACCTGTTGCTGTTAAGAAGTCTCTCAGCCATGAGAAGTAGACCTGAGAGGCGTTCCTGCTCAAGGGGAGATGCTGGCATGCAGTTCATTCCTATGCAGGACAGCTCAATGGGCCCAGGCTGTCCACTGTTCATAGAATAAGAAGATTGACTTACAGTCATACTTACATGCCAGACGTATTTTGGGTTGTTGCACGCTCAACTAGCCCTGAGCTGTTGAGCAAAACTAACTGCCCTTAGTTGTTGAGCAAGATTTAGGGCCCTTAGCTATTGTGTTGTTATCTGTAGGATAACAACCATCAGACACAGCCATCACAACCACCACTGGTGGCTATTACTTAAGCAGAAAAAGGCTGGGTGGGGACCACAATGTCACAGTGGTGTCTCACGAGAGGAAAGCAGAGGGGCAGAATCACCTTTCTCGATCTACTGGCCACACATCCTTTGATGCAGCCCAGGATGCAGTTGTCCTTCTGGGCCGCAAGTGCATTGCTGGCTAAGTCCAGCCTCTCATCCACCAGTGTATTCCCAACTTGTCTCAGCAGGGCTGCTCTCATTCCCTTCATCCCCCAGCCTGCATTGGTACCAGAGATTGTCCCAATCCAGGTACAGAACCTTGCTCTTAGCCTTGTGGACCCTCATGAGATTTCCATGGGACTACTTCTCAATCTTGTCCAGCTCCCTCTGGATGGCATCCTATCCTTCAGGGCTGTCAACTGCACCACTGAGCTTGGTGTCCTCTGTAAATTTGCCGAGGGTGCACTCAACCCCACTGTCTATGCCATTGATAAAGGTATTAAATACTACTGATCCCAATTTGGAAGCCTGACAACACCACTGATGGCTGATCTCCATTTGGATATCGAACCATTCAGCACTAGTCTCTGGTTGTGGAAATTTGGCTCTCCCTAAAAACTTGTTTTGGTAACCGTGTTAGAATGAGACAGAAGAAACTGGACAGCTGAACTTTTACTTTACTGACAGAAAAGTTCTTTAGAAGACATTATTCTTCTAAACAGACTTCATGGAAATGGCAGACAGGCACATGAACTGCAGATTTACATACTAATCTGGCACACAAAGATTGAAGCCTCTTTACCTAGAACTGCCCACCCACTGTAGATGGTGACAGTATAAGGATCTACTTACATGGGAGATGAGTGTCTAAGTGCCTTTAACAATCTATGGAGATCTGGTGTGCTGGTTTTGGCTGGGATAGTTAACTTTCCTCACAGTGGCTGACATGGGGCTGTGTTATGGATTTGTGCTGAGCAGAGTTGATAATACAGAGATGTTTTTGTTATTGCTAAGTATGGCTTACACAGAGCCAAGGCCTTTTCTGCTTTTTGTACCACCACTCTGGCAAGGAAGTTGGGGGTGCATGGAAAGTTGGGAGTAGACACAGCTGGGACAGGTGACCCAAACTGACCAAAGAGATATTCCATACCATACGACATCATGCTCAGTATACAAAGCTGGGGGGAAAAAGGAGGATGGGATGAGGCAGACACAACACATTCGGAGTGATGGCCTTTCTCTTCCCAAGTAACCACTGCACATGATGAGGCCCTGCTCTCCTGGAGATGGCTGAACACACCTACCTGCACATGGGAAGCAGTGAATTAATTCCCTGGTTTGCTCTGCTTTTTTGCACAGCTTTTGCTTTCTCTATTAAACTGTCTTTATCTCAGCCCATGAGTTTTCTACCTTTTATCCTTCCAATTCTCTCTCCTGATCCTGCAGGTGAGGGAGTGAACAAACAGCTGCCTGGGGCTTGGCTGCTGAGTGGGTTTAAACCATGATAGTCCTTTTTTGTTGCCCAACATTGGGCTTGAAGGGTTTGAGATAATGACAGATCTGATTGGGATATGCTAGACTAAATTTATATCTGTTTAGTGCTGTTTAGCTGGTAATGAGTGGGCACCTATGCTTGCCATGGGGCTCGCTTTCCTGACTGCATGTTAGATCCTAGTGCTAGTTAATGACTGCTTTTTGCCTTTGCTGCTTGCTGTAGTGCTCTGCTACTTCTCACCTTGCTGAATTGTGCCTGGGAACATCTTGATAACGGCCATAGCGATGTGCTTGGGCTAGGAGGCAGCCAGGCTGCTCCTGCTGTTCCTGTGCTGCTGCACCGGACAGGCTGGAACATCGCTCTGAACCTGAGCTGAAGTTAAAAGGGAGCGAGTGGCTGCGTGGTACTTGGTTATTGGCTGGGGTTAGACCACGACATCTGGTGAACAAAGGCAATGAAGAGAGCAGGCTGTTGGACCAATGCAGGTGGTCAGTGCACTCCCACTCCAAGTGGATGCAGTGAACATGAGGAATGTCTTGGAAAGGAAGGAAAAAGACTCTTTCAGTTAGAGGATAATTCCTATCCAAGAAAAAAGTAAAGGGAAAGGAAGGCCGCCAGCATTACATTTATGTTTTACAATTAGTAATCTGAGAGCATTGCTAACTGAACAGGAGTGAGTTCCCTGGATCATATTCCAGTAGTTGACCAGTGAGGAAAAAGAAAGGGGTGAAAAAAGATGAAGGTACAAGGGGAAGACCAAGGTGGGATCAGGATGCACTCTGGTTCGTTTATGAGAAGTAATATTTAATGTGGCTGTCAGGGATCAAAAAGGTCTTTTTCTAAGGATATGAAGTCTCCATATGACATGTCAGCATTCTAAGAAACACAATCCCAAGCTGACAGGAATTCTAGAATCTCAAATTCTCTACAGGGTTCTGCTATTTGTATGTAAAGCAGGAACTGACGTCTCTGCAAACATTCTGACTCACAAAATAAAGTTTAAAACCACACGTTGATAAAAATATACAGGCACAGATAGAGCCAGACAAGCAGGCTTCCATATTTGCACCAGCTACAGAAGAAGATATTACCCTGACATGCACACCCATAATAAATAGATAGATGCCAGGAGAAACTGGATTAACCTGACAAGGAGACACCTTCTCTAATATCTTGTTGGCACAGAAACACTGTGGAGCAGAAGGGCGATGGTTACATTAGTTGTGTGTTTGCCAGAAAATTTCCTTGTCAGGGAAGTATAAAATTTCCTTCCAGTAAATGACATGGGGAGAGATTTGAAAGGTCATCTCCTCCACGGATAACAGAATAAATGCTCACATTAGCCCCTGCAATATCTTTGTTGTGTCTCTGAGCTCTAATAAATCCGAGTTCAGTTCATGTTCAGATGAGTATTCTCTGATACATAAATATTCAAAAGAATAAGATAGTGTTTAAAATAAAAGCTACCAAAAAATTTCAAGCACACATTGCCTGATCAAAGCAGGAGTAAAAGAGAGGTACTGTAGTTTTACTCTCAGGTTTTCTCCATAAATAATGTGCACTTACAGTTCCTGAAGATCTCCAAGACCTGACTGACCATTTTATGGAGAAACTTATAAACATGTATGCAAAAAAAAGCAGACTACAAAGATAACATACTCCCTAGTAATAACAACTGATCAAAGAGGTAAACCTTTTGCAGTTCTCATGGAAGCAAGTTGGGAAATCATTCATGTACATTAAGGAAAGTTAAATGTTATGGACCCATTATAAGGATGTGCAAGTACAAAAGTTGATTAGGTTCTTCGGTAGTGCCATGCTACATCCTATCATCACCTTCCAGGGTTTTATGAAGTCTTCATGGAAAACCTCATGATTCTGAAATCACTGTGGAGACAGGATTTTTTCTTTAAGTCAGCTTGGAAAGAACTATTCCCAGAATTAAAGTAATAAAATCTGTCAGCTCACCTTGCCTTTCTGGTATCCTGCAATGATAAGCTGAAAGTCTGTTCATCATGATGATATTCAATTGAAACAGACAGTTTCTATCCACAGTATCACCCAGACGGTTAAAACACTTAGGCACCTTCATTCTTCCCAAAAACAAAAATGAAAAATCAAATGAGCACAGACACCAGTCTCATCATACAGCAGAGAAGCCAGTCATCCTGCTTGCACCCAGCACATGGCAATTTCACAGTGTCACTGCACAAAACAAAAAGCAGCTCCTCAACACAAATAAACATCTGTTAGCTCTGGGTCCTGGTGCCAGAGTAACTTCTAGAGCTTCTTTGGAATCTTATATTCTAGACAGACAAGCCACCCCAGAGAAAACCAGGAATTCGCCTCCCATTCTGCTGCCCCCATCACCTGGCCACCCCAGCCCCATCATTCCTTTGCAGGCATTTTACTGAAGGCCAAGGGAAATGTGATCCTTTCTTGCACGCTGGCTGGTGAAGGCACAGAGGGCACACATCTCCCACTGGCAGCCCCCAGCTTGACAATTAAACTGCTCACTTTGGACATGGGGCTTTGAGGCGCTGCATTTCCCACATGCATGGAAAGAATAGGATAGCATAGCATAGCATAACATAGCATAGGGCACAACTTCTCTGTCAGGTGCTGTGGGGGGCATTGTAAACATCAAGTCTGTCAAATTCCCTTCAGAAATGGCACCAGCATAATTATGCTGCATTATGGTGAAAGAAATTGGATAGAAGGCTTCTTGATGTCACTTTGATTTACTCCAGTGTCCAGTGTGTCTCACCAGAACACAGCTCTGCATTTTGAAATTAAAATACACCGTGCCTTCTGAGACTTGGTTGTGTCGCACTTCACCACGGTCTACCACTGAGCTCAAAGACTTTATGAAAATAGACAAGAGGAATTCAGTCCTTAGCTTCTTGAGAGCTGCACTGGTGTTCACAGCTGATTTTACAAGTTTTCTAGACTACCTCTACAGTAAGAATCAGACCAAGACTTTTTTACAGTGAGGATTCTCAGGTACTGGAACAGGTTGCCCCAGACAGGTTGTGGAGGATCCACCACTGAAGATATTCAAAACTGGAGTGGACAATGTCCTGAGCAACCTGCTCTAGTTGACCCTTCAGCAAGGCAGGGTGGACTAGATCTCTAGACAGCTCTCCAACTGGAACTATTCTGTGAAATTTATTTTGCTTTACAATTAATTATGACATTTTGTTTTCCTATTTTTTCATGAAAGCAAACAGCTAAGA
Organism: Melanocharis versteri; assembly: GCA_013397845.1. Taxonomy (NCBI): domain Eukaryota; kingdom Metazoa; phylum Chordata; class Aves; order Passeriformes; family Melanocharitidae; genus Melanocharis; species Melanocharis versteri. The sequence continues at coordinate 5,324 of VZTG01005430.1, read as the reverse complement.
AACAAAAAGTAGCAAAAGAACAATATTAACATAACATGAAATAAAACACAGAAAAATTGTCATTTCTCCTGTGTAAACTAAACATTTCAAACAATAAAACATACAAGCAAGAATTCCTGACAAGATTTTCAAGAAATTGGGAAAACTTATATGAAATGCTATCTCATGGCATTTTATTTCAAATAACATGATTGCAAAAGATCTTTTCAGTTGTATAAGGACATTACTTTAGGCTAACAGGGTTTATTGAAAGGACAGAAATCACAAAGATATTTTCTACCCATGAAACACAGAGCAGATAGGGATTTTCATTAATGCACGCTTGGAAATAATTACTCACGGAGCTGAGAAACTAAAAAGTGCTAAGTTTGTTGACATCTCTTCCTCCTTATTTCATAAGAATTTACATGTCACAGTTTTATTTTAAGTCTATATTCATCACGCAGACAACTGAGCATGAGTTAGCAGTGTATGAACATGAGTCAACAACACAACCTCGTGGTGGCGACAGCCAGCCACATTGGGGGCTGCATTAGCAGGAGCATAGCCAGCACTTCAAGGAAAGCAATTATCTTCCTCCATTCAGCACAAGACCTCATCGTCACTATGGTGCTCAGGGCAGGGATCCCCAGCACAAGAGAGATATCTGCTCACTGGAGTGAGACCGGTGAAGGGGCACCATCATGGCTGAGTCCTGGAGCACCCAATGTACCAGGGCACAGGACCTAGATCTAGTCTGGAGATGACCATGGGTAGGGAGCATCTTCTTGCTGTCTTCAGACATGTGATGGGATGGTACAGGGAAGACACAGCCAGGCCACTCTCAGAGGTATCTTGGGGAAAAACAAGGACCAACTGTCACAGATTGTATCAGAGAAATTTCAGTTAGATATTGTCACAGGCAAAATCTGTTTACTCCTTCAGGGAATTTCCATTAATTTAATTTATTTGTCAATTAACAATCTATTAATTACAGATTCTAGTATCAAGGGAGACTGAAAAAAGCCAAACAACCCTCAGGAAAAACCCTGCTTTCCTTCTTACACTTTCCCCCCCCCCGCCACCTTTTGCTCCTTGGTGCCCTCACCCCAGGCCATGCTCAGCTCCTTTGCTGATGCAGTGGCCAGCACAGGAGGCTGGGGCCAGTGCACATGGGGCTGGTTCCTTCACTGGCAGCAGCTTCTCCAGGCTGCACCTTTCAGCTCCTGCTCTAGAAAAACCTTGGATCCAACCCCTGCCCAGGTATCCTCTTCTCTCTTCCCTCCTCCTGCTCCATTGTGGACTTTTTTCCTCCTTCTCCTCCCACCCTGGCCTTGTTTCTCCTTCTGCTTAGTGTTTGCCACCCTCACTTTAAGACACTTTCCCAGAGGTGCCGCAGACTCCCCTGAGGATGGGCCCGGCCATGCCTTAGGCTGGGTCTGTTGGATCCTGCTGGCATTGGCTGTGACCAGCTTGGGGCAGGCCTGGTCTCTCCTCACAGAGGCCAACCCTGCAGCCCCTCTACCAAAACCTTGACATCTGTGAGGGGAAAAATCATGATGAAGTAGTCAAACACTGGAGCAGGTTGCCCAGAGGCTCTGGAATACACACCCTTGGAAGTAACTCCCAACTCATCTGGGCAAAGCCCTGAGTGACCAGGCCTAGCACCCGCGGCAGCCCTTCTCTGGGCAGGGCACAGGTGAGATGAGTGCCAAAGGATCCTTCCAACCCAAGTCATTCCATGGTTCTACAAATCTGCTGGAATCACTTCCAGGCTCAGTAAATGTTTGGAAGACATAAGAATACAGAGACCAAGCAGAAAATGTTTGGCTGCATTACTGGGGACAGCTTTACCTCTCAAAATAAATAAATATTACCACAGAGTTTGTGAGCAGACACAATAGGCAGCCGTGGCCAGAGCAGGAGATGAGCCCTGTTCCAAGTAGAGGGAAATGGAGGCTGAGGGGGCAAACTGAAGAAGAGTTTTCAAACAGAAAAAGGCTGTGAAGCAGGGAGTCTCACCAGCCGGGCACACGTTGATTCTTAATTTCAAACACTGTGCAGAAGGTCACACATGCAAGAAACTGCTTTTGCTCTCCCTATCCTGGTATCTCTTCAGCTAGGAGCTGGCTCAGCCCTGGAGCCATTGTGACACTCAGGCCACAACCAAAGTCATGTCTGCATTTGGGAGCCTGCCTGGGCTGTGCCTGAAAGACACCTGGGCTGAATTATTCTTCTTGCTTCTTGCTTCTGGCGGGGTAAAAATGCCCCAGAGACAGAAGGTGGGCCCTGCTGTGGAAGAGAGAAGGTTCTGTCTCCACAGTTCCAGGGTGGGGTTGAGCCTGGGTCTCCTGCTCTCCTGAGAAATGATCTGACCATGGGTGCTGTGCAACAGGGACACAACTCAGCCACGTGAACAGGATCTGCTTGTTCTTTTGCTTTTCAGGTTTTTTCTTATAGCTGGTCTTGACTGGTTTATGTGGACTTCAAGTGGACAGTGTCAGGCATATTCTGACACCACCTAGAGATGAGGCCACTGGGAATATTAGAAATTAATTGATTGTATAGCTGGGTCCCCACAGATCTTGAAAAGAGGCAAATACAACATGCTTAAATGTGGGGCACCAGCTATCCTTCTCAGATCTCTTCTTGATAGGCATGTCAAGTATATATCAGCTTGTTTGACCATCCAATTAAAATGTCCCACCAATGGAGTTCCTCATCTTTCTTCACTTGCACCACCACCCAGTGGATTCTTCCACATGGTGATGAACAGTGAAGTCTTTTATCCTTTTTCTTGTGCTTGTTTCAATAGCAGCTTTCTCATCAAGGTGAGATTGATTCCAATATGGGTAGGCTGTAGATCATATATGTAATTAAATCATAACAACAGATAAAATATAACAGGAGCTGAATACTAAAATCACATCTTATAATTTCAACAAAGTTACACACACAAATAAGGGTGATTACTTGCATCTATCATAAGATTGTCTACAAGTACAAAGTCACAATAGGTTCTCATACAGGCACATCCATTCCCTCAGGCCAATACTCTGTTCTCCCAGGGGATAGGGTGCAGCTCCATTGTGATTCAATTCTGACACAAGGGTTGGGTATTTAGGATATGCCATAGAATTGCGCATTGTTAAAACAAAAACTGTGCCTATACTCTTGGTTGGGTTATGAGTGAAATTAACTAGTTAACACCAAGAGTGGAATTCCCTTTTAAATCTACTTGCATTATTTCAGGTTACCTTTTGAATTTCAGTGGACAAATTGCTTTCATCTCCTTTATCATTTCTGCCGCAGTAAATTGCACCCACAACTGAGAAGCATGTGTGGTGCAGAATGTACTAGAGTTGCCATACTGATTAGCACAAATAAAGATGTGAGGGTCTCCACCTTGTGGGTCGAGCTTGTTGATGTGTGAGCCAAATTTAGTTCATGCTGGCAGTGATTGCTCCTGCAAGTAGGATAAGCAGTCCTTCAATGGTTAGCTTGGTCTTCAGTGGAGGTGCATGGCAACCTTCCCAGTATCATTCCTGGGAAGAGAAAACAATACAAGTCGTGGAGGGGTTAGTCCAGAAAGTGGCTCAAGTTGTTTAACAGCTCGGGCTAGTGATAAAAGTCCTTTTTTCCCCTCTCGGGATATCTCTGTTCTGTCTCTTTAAATGCAGCTGAGTTGAATAGTAAAGATCTCTCTGGTCTGTCAGGGGTAGTTTGGCCTTGACATTCCTCAGGTAGAATCCCAACTCTCAATTCATTAAGTGCTTGCCATACTGCTGTTGCTGCTTCCTCCACCTTTTTGGTGGACGGCTCCTGCGATTAGAGTTGCACTCCACGAGTGAGATGCTCTCTGAATTTGCCTTACCAGTTTTGCAAAATTTAGCACAGCAGCAGTTAAAGGCACGGAATATCAAAACCCAGGATGTTTTCAATATGAACTCTAGTTGCAGAGTGAGTAGCTGACATCCGGTTCTCAATACCTCCTTCTCTTTTCTTTTTCCCGATCGCGCTCCGCAGTCATTGCCTCCGCCTGCAGCTCACTGTCCCTTTCCCGACTCCGCTGAGCCGCGAGCAGCCCCGGTGCCTGCAGCCTCTTGGAGCGCTCCAAGCCGGCAGCCTCTCTTCCTTTTCCTGACGGGGCTCAACAGCGAGCAGCCCGCAGCCTACTCTCCCTTTCACCATCGCACTCGGCAGCAGGCAACACTTGCTACCGAAGCCTATTTCCTCTCTCATTTAACTGATGCTGCAGTCCTTTCACCTGCAGAGATCCGATCATCTCTCCCCCGCCTATTTGTTGGCATACCTCTCCTTTTAGGCAAAAAATTGCACAAAAGGGATATCTTCTTTTCCCCTTCCCCTTTTCCCCTTCCACCTTTTGTTTGCTTAACACCACATTTATCCATTTAAGCCCTTCCTCAGGGCTATACGAATTTCCATTTGCACATTCTGTGCCCGTGACTTCTTCCCATGACTACCTGTCTGGAATTCACGGGTGATATCCCAAATGAACCCCTTTAACCGCGGCACCCTGTCCGAGATGCCAAAAAAGGGATGTCACACCCTTAAAGGGAAGGGAGCACCCAAGATTCGTAAATGCTCATGGTTGAAAGAAATGACAAAAGTTAGAGGGTCTTTGAAAAATCTCAAAGTTTTATTATACACCTAGTGTGGAAATTGGAATGTTAGTCCTTGACCTACTATACAAGCACAGGGAAGGGAGCGAGGAAGGAAGGCAGGAAGGCAGGAAGGCAGGCAGGCAGGCAGAAAGGCAGGCAGGCCCAGTAATTCACTGGAATCTCATTTTGAAACTTCCAGTAAATGCAACATAACAACAAAGGGAGAGATTGTGCCTTCATCCAAAAAATACCAGAAAGCCTGACGTGCTGGAAGTCCTATGAGCAGTTCCTGGCCCTGCCCCATGAAGCATATTCTATCTTATTAGAATAGACCAGGGAACAAGGACAAGCATTCAGATTCTGGGAGAAGACTGGCATGTATTACCTGCTTGAACACCACTCTGAACAGAGAGCTGGTGGAGCCGTCTTTCCATGCTGTAAGCCAGATTCCCAAGCCTCAGAGTTAACCTAAAGGCACTGGCCTGTGCCCAGTGGGTACCCTGACTGGGTAGCTACTGCCACCAGACCAGTTCCTAGGTTTCAACAAGTTAGGAGCTATAGGAAATAGCTTCAAAGTGCCTGTCTGACATACCTGTCTCAGAACACCTGCGCATGGAAAAGGGAATCACCAGGACCCAACCTGCCTAGGTGCTGAGTGCAGCAGGAGATATATAACGTTCCTCAGAGCCTGGCTGGCTATTTTACACTCACAGGTGCCAA
>VZTG01005429.1:773498-848625 GCA_013397845.1 Melanocharis versteri | reverse complement strand
GGAGTCCCCCCGGTCCGTGCGGCTCGGCCCCAGCGGGACCCGTAGTGCGGTTCCGTGTGCCCGCGGTCCCGTGCGCTGCTCGTCCCGGAGGGATCCCCGGTAACCCGTGCGTAGCGCTGCGCTGCCGATAGGGCCGCGGGAGGGGAGTGGAGCAAACATGGAACCGTGCGCTCGCTGCGCTGTCACGGCCCCGCGGCGTGCTCCCCGCGGAGGGAGGCGGGTTGTCCATTTTTGCCAAAATAATGACAACGCATTGCAAAAGCCGTGGAAATACACTGTGTCTAGGCTGAAGCCCTTCAGAGTTGGTACATAAAGCTGCAGGCAGCAACAGGTGGTGTGGACTCCGATGACATCGACTCTGATTTGGGATGTTAGATGTTTTTATTTCAGTTTTTGTACCAAGAATCACTTCAGCATAAATAAGTTTGCGAGGCATTATCTAATGTGATATTATAAAGCAATACAATAGGAAGCAGCTGTGCAGGATAACTTCCTCCAGCTTGCCAAACACCTGAAGGAAATTGGATTGGCAGCATTATCTGTAATAGAACAAGCCATCTTAGAAGTCTATTTCCAGACTCCTTGTCTTGTGCTTATCTCTCTGGTTGTGCTTGCCTTCAAAATTTTCCAAAAGTCAGAAGAACACCCACGCTGAGGTTGAGCACAATATCGACAGTGAAAGCTTAATTTAAAAAACATGTGGTTTTGTGTACAAATAATATGTACAAATATTTGTTTATTTTTCTTATAAGTGAGTGCAGAATGTTGTCTGCAGATTATTCCAGGACTCCGTTTGTTATGGAGTGCTGTGGTATGAATGGTGTTCCCCCAAATCTTGGACCTGGGTGTTTTTATGATGCCTTATGGACTCCAGTCAAGGGACTGGAGTTGCCGCACTATTTCTGACAGAAGCTGATGTAAAAGGGTCTTTTAGAATATATGTTTCTATTGAGAGTAATAGAAAGGGATTGATAGACACTTTCTGAACTCATTCGTGAGAAAATCCGTCAGGCTTGAAGCACAGGCAGCATTTGCCAGATTGAAAAGTGCAGGCCTTGGGCAGCAGGACAGAAACCGTACCAATATGATGAAACAGAACATGTGGTTAATTATGTTGTTGTGGCTTTTCAGGAGCTGTATGTGCCTGTGTTGGTAGTGTCCTTCACTGCCATCTCCATTTCTGTGTGTCATGATAAATTAACTTGAGGGAACAGGCTTTATGCAGTCGAAGAACCAGTGCTCGTGCTGCAAGACAGCTGACTGATGCTTTCCAAAGTGCAGTTAGACCAAAGACCGTATTTTCATGGTAAGCACAAAGGTCATTTTTGTCATATGCTGAGGTCACTGTGCTGTACAGGTGTGAAAGTGTCAGGTACAGGCTGGTGTGTTCAGGAGAGGCACGTGTGTTAGTCAGGTGTGGTTGGTGAATTATTTTTTTGATGCTGAGGTAACCTGATGGGTGCAGTGTGGTTGAAATAAAAGGCGGGAACAGAAATGTAACACTATTTTCCTTGGACAGAAAGTTACTGGCTTAGCACATTTCTTTTGTTGTGGAGTTTGCTTGTGTCATCTGGTGGCAGAATGGAGAATTTTGAGCTGCTGAGTTCCATATTTGTTATCATCTGTTCATAGAGTGACACAATGGTTTGGGTTGGAAGGGACCTTAAAGTTCGTGTCAGACCGACTCCTGCCATGGGCAGGGACACTGTCCACTAGACCAGGTTGCTCCAAGCCCTGTCCAACCTGCCCTTGAGCACTTCCAGGGATGGGGCAGCCACAGCTTCTCTGGGCAATTAACACACCTTCTTTTACTTTCTGCTTGCTGTTGTAGGGAATTTATTTGCAGCAGTATCTTAATGAACATTAAATAGTTTACTGTTTGGGTGGGGGTCTCCTTACCCCATTTTCGTGATTTACCGTCTTTATTTCCTGTGCTTAACAAGTGTTACTAAAGAAATATCTTGAAAGTTGTTGCCTGTGGATTTCTGAAATAATTTTTTTTAAAGTCACCTTGACAGGAGTTCTGGGCCTGCTTCTCAACCCTCTGGGTAACAGTCTTGATCTTTGTAGTTGCTGTGAAATCACTTGTCTGACTTCTACTGTGGTAGATTTTTTGATATCGCTGAAGGAATGGAGGAACCAGCTGCTCTGCTGTTCTGCTTCCAGTTCTTACCTTCCCCCTTGGTGACTGTGAGGTAGCAGTTCCTGCCCCGAAGAAGAGGAAGAGGAATCAGCATTTGTGCTCCTGCTGTTTTATACCCTGATAAGAGTTACTTCTGCAGCAATGTGCTGTTTCAGACCTGTGCTTGTGGCTGGCAGGTGTTTTGTGTGCACTTGGAAAGAGGATAAAATCTACTCCTTGTGGCCATGCCAAATTAGGATATCTTTTAGCTTTTCTGCTGTTGGTGGGATTAAGCTGCTTTTGAAATCTTTTGCAACCATGAAAAAGGATTTACCACCGCTAAAATTGGTTTAAGTCATAACATGAACTTGATGTCTGCTTTTTCTTACTGTTCCCAGAGGTAACTTTCTTCCTTAGGATTGTATGTTGAGTAAACACTGTGCAGTAAGAGTTTAAGTATTTTTCATTTGAGAGAACAAAACCGAGATACATTTTACAGAAAACTTTTGCTCTATTTTACAGCTATCAGGTTGTTTTCATTTTCATGTGTTTTTCTGTACCCCAAGTCCATCTGAGCTGGCATTTTAGGTGATTTTTTTCTCCCTGCTCAAGAAGAACTTGCCATTGCCTGGGAATCTGGCATTGTTGCAATACACATTGCTGAAGGACGTGTCATGGAGTAATAAAGATTGCTAAGTGGGTGGGACCCTGACATCAGAAATGCTCAGCATTGCACCTGGGTCCTGTGACAGGAAAACAAGTCAAGATATAAAGAGACAGAAGATGATATAAATATAGGAAGAGATATTTCATTTGGCTAATAATGTGCTACTGAGTGCTTCAGTGGTTGTGTGCAGGACACAGGGCTCCAAATGTGCTGGGCTGTTGTGTAGTCTGAGTTCATCTTTGTTGCAAAGATCTCTGCAAACTTTCAAGTAGGTTTAAAATTGATTACATAAAGATTTTTGAATTTAGTTTGTCAGGGACTTTTTCACACTTTTTGCATGAGGTCTTTAAGAACAAGTTGGACAAGGGTCTGAAATGACATACTTGATCCTGCCTGGAGAAAATGGGATGGATTAAATGGGAGTTGCCAAAGATGGCTGATGACGGTATCACAGGTTGGGTTTCAGTAGCAGGCACGTGCAGGAGGAGCTGTGCATCACATCCTGTGTTACACCTCATCATAGCCTAATCAAAATTAGGATCCAGACTTCCAACACTGAGCATAAGAACCTGGAAACAAGATGACCTTTTAAGGATCATTCCAGCTGTATTTTCTGTAATGTTATATAATTTGGTCTGATTGTTTTAAAGGCAGGTTGGTGTCCTGGTGTCCTTCAGCTTGCTCTTAAAAAAAAACCAAAGTATCAAAAATCTCACTTCTCATTAGAGTTGTAAGATATATCTCTGTGGCCCAAACAGGACATTACTTAAAATGAGGAAAACTAGATTTTTGTCTGCCTCAGTGTTTTGTATAACCGGTAGCTGGGGTTGAAATGAGAAGATGGCTACTGAGTGCCTAACATGTTCCTACATATGCTGCTGGATTTACATTAAGCAGTGCAAGAGATATGCAGTATTTGAGTGTATTGTCAATGTGAATGAAAAAAAAAAAGTCTTTTAATAAGAGTGCTCAGCCTGTCCTCGGCTGCTGTGGTGGTTTATCTAACTAGTTCTTCTGTCATGCTTGTGCAGGCTTAGGATGTGATGATCAATCTACTGGGGCTGTGTCTGTGATTATACTGTCACCAGAAGGAGAAATGAAACCAAATAAAAATATTCAAAGTCCAAAGTTCTCAATCCCAAGATCTGATCAGGTATAGTTTACAGCAGGGGAGGGAAAAATACTTGACTGTAATTACAGAAATACTTTAACAAAATGAAGGTAAACTAGTGGAAGGTAATAAAACTGTTCTAGGCAAAACCAGTTTTACCACTTGCAGTTGAAGAACTTGAGGGGAAATACAAAATTATATCTATCTTTAGTTTCATGGGTAACAATGACATTAATGGCTCTGAATGACTGTTATTCATGAGTATAATTGTCCCCGGCCTTTTGCAAGCTATGACACATTTTTGGGAAATCATCAGAGAAACAACTAAACAAAGATGTTACAGTTTTATAATTCTTCTTTCATGTTTTCCCATGTTTAGTGTAACAAACTGTGTTGGTCTTTAGCCCCAGTGCCAAAGTTGCGTCAAACTTTGAAGCCCTTTTTGAAAAGGGAGTCTGCCAAGAATAGGCCAGACATGACTTGAATGTAAAAGGGGCAAAAGTCTTGAACCAGTTACTACAAAGAAGACGTGAAACAAACTTAAACATTGAGGTTTTCAAATTACATTGACTAATTAATATTCCCAAACTTTGTGTGGAGGGGGTAGAAAGATTTCTGCACATCTGTGTTTGAAGAGAGATTTTTGATGGCAGCACCCAAAGTGGAGCTACCTGGGCCGTGTCAGCTGTTCCTCAGTTGTGTTGTGGTTTGGCTTCAAGCACAGTCATATGAACACCATGCCCAGTCCTGTGATAGCTGTGCAGAGCTTGTCTGAAAGGAACTCTTGTTTCACTTAATAGATTTTGCTGCATTTCTACATCTGAAGTACTTTTTAGTCAGAACTTCTTCCGATGACCCTGCTCAACTGAAGCCCTTTTCATAAGGTTATGAATTTCTGCTTTTGTAAAAGCTCATATATGTAAAACATACTGGCTAAAATGTAGTAGTAGTTCATTAACAGTTGATGTGTGAACATTTGAAATATTTTTCCCACCAAATTTTCCTAATAATATATAGGAAAAATATTTAAATAAGATTACAGTTTTCAAGTTGCTGCCTTCACTGTCTCTTTTCTTCCATGTAGTCCTCAGCTGCCTTTGCCTCTTTAACTGTCTTGGGTGTTTGGGATTTTTTCCTGCAGAGGTTTCTGGTCTGCTTTTCCTCCCTGTTCTCAGCCTTCTGCATAACTTGTGTTGGTGGCCTTGTCTTCTCCTTGCAATGCAGAGCACAGAGTACTGCATGACCTAAAACATCTCTGGCTATTAGAAGTATTCTTTGTGCCAGCAATACACACTGAATTTCTTGATTTTTTTGGGTAAGATAAATAGCAAAAAAATGTGCTTTTAAAGCTGCTATAGTGGTGTGTTGGTAATTTTTATGTTAGGGAATGTAAACACTGATGCATTCATCAGTGAACTCCAGATTATGGAGAGTCACCAAGTTGGTAAACCAAGGTAACAGAAGGTGATGGTGATCAGCACAGAGTTTTCTGTGCAGTTGACAGATTGTAGATGGTTATTAGGGATTTGATGGAGACTATGAGAATTCATAGCAGAATTGTGTGGGAATGGAAAAGATATCAAATAATTTTGCTTGGCACTACTGCTGGTGTGTCCCTGTTGCAGTGTCTGTACCTTTGTGGCTTATGGGTGAAAATAACTTCACTGATGATTAGTAAAATTAAGGACACCAAGACCTCCTGTGTTCACATGCATGTGTTCACATGTTGGCAGTTGTTGTATATTAAGTTAGACAATAATGAAGTAATTCATGTTTGTGTTAATCCCAAGCAGGTTCTCTGGAGTAGCTGGCACTTAGTTGAAAGTCATTACACAGTATAACCTAGGCTGGGTGCTTGACTGATGGACCTGGACTGAAATAGTTCTTTGTGTTTAAATGTGGCCTGTGGATCTATTCAGTTGTTCTGGAAAACACCTTGCACCTTCTTGGCTGTGAAAGGCTGCTGTGTTGCTTCGTACCTGCTGTAAAAACTGTAATTAGTTGTTTAGTCTAACTTAACTGTTTTGTTGTTGTTTAGAAATTCATTGAATTTGAAGATTCTCAAGAGCAAGAGAAAAAGGACTTACAGACCAGAGTGGAAGCATTAGAGTCACAAACTCGACAACTTGAACTAAAAGCAAAAAACTATGCTGATCAAAGTAAGTAAAACATGGTGCACTCCCTGTAAGTGATGTCAGTGCATTTTAAGTTTTGTTCTGTGAAGTGATAATACATATGCTAAATATCTGTGCCCTCTGATTCCTATACTTGGTCAGATAACTGGGTTTAACTCTTGTGCAAGTCTGTTTTCTTTAGAATTAAGGCAAACAAATCAGATCCAAGCTTGTGACTTGTAATCTGATTCTTCTGGTATTCTTCTTGTATTGTTTGCCTTTTAGACTGTTCTATTTTCACATTTACCAACTTCTCCAGGAGATGCTTAGATTACTTCCTTGTAAGTGATGATAAAGTAAGCTATTTTCTTCCTATTAAATGGTTGTCTGTGCTAAAATAAAGGTAATCTTCAGGTTTAGAGGCACAGCTGGGATGAGAAGAGCATTGGTGATTCTCATTAACTTTTATATAATTATGCTGAATTATTTATTACTGTGAGACATTTAGTTTTTATAGAAAAAAGTTGAGGGAGAACACTTCCTTTTTCAGAGATGCTCTGTGTAATTTAAAGGAAACTTATGGAAGCTTTGGAAAGAGATGAGAGTGATCAGTTGTCTTGAAAAGCTTGGAGTTACGTATATTGTAGTTTAGACATTCTGCTGGGCTGCTTCTTATCCAGCCACACAGTCATTGAATGAAGCTCCATCATCAGTTTTTCTGCTTTTCTACTTCGAGCTTCTAAGTGGCCTTCTGTTGATGTGAGACTGGTGTGTTCATCAGTTAATATATAGCTTTTATTGCTGGACCCTGCAGGAATGTAAAGTGAGACTGTGCCGAGGCTGAGAGAAGATCAGTTTCTAAAAGCAGTGCCAGTTGTCAAAACAGCCCCTTTTCCCTATTCTTTCTTCCTTTATTTCTGCTCAGCCACATTTCCTGCCCCTAACATAGCAAGTTATAGCTCTTTTCCAACTGAAGCTCTAACACTGTTCCTGTAAAGTTTAATTTTCAGTGGCATGACTGAGTCTATAGCAGGGCAAGAGTATTAGTCTGAGAGTGTTAAGATGAATGTCAGTGGCATCTAGGGCAGAATTTTATTGAAATTCCGGCAGTTGAGAATAGTGTTGGCAGATCTTAGAGGCATCACCTGCTTCATATCCACTGTTCAAATATTCCCAGATTCTGTCCAGGCAGGGGTGAAGGAACACTTCAAGCAATCTTTCCTAGCGATGACCACGGTGATTATTTCCTAGGATTGTCTCTTTGTAGATGAAGTCAGGCTAAAATGGGTAATTGTAAAGCAGATTGTAGAGACTTCTACCAGAAACGCTGTGATTCTTGTGAATGGCGTTGTGTGTGTGTTTCAGAGCAGCACAAGAGGGGAAAAGAAAACATTGCAGCAGGAGTTAAGTGGTCTGTTTTGGTAACAAAGACACTGTTTCCAGAAGGCCTGTGCTCTAAACCCACAGCCCAAAAAGCTCGTTCATGGGAGACCCTGCTCTCTGACAACAAGATTATGGATCAAGACTGCATCATGTCCTATAGGCCATGGCTTTATTCTGTTAATGCAATCCAAATGACAAAGTAATTGCACAAAAAAGAAAAATTAGTTTGATTTCTGACAATGTATGTGGCAGCATACCTGGCGTTTCTCTAATAGAAATTACATTTACCATGTATTGATAACACCATTTTGTATTGCTCTGTGAGTCTGTTGGTGTGAAATTCTCTTTTTGCTTTGAAGCTTCAAATATATGTATGATTTTAAAGTTTTAATTGTATATTGTTTGTATATGTGTGTGTATATATGATAATAATGGAAGTACTTGCCCAAGAAACTCAATTGTTCCAGTAGAAGCACTGGAGGTTGCTAGAACTACTTTTTTGTAAGAAGTAATGTTGCTAAAAACAGTTATTATAACTACATGAAGCTCTGGTGATAGAACCATGACTTTTAGACAGTTCCAAAATCTATTTATTGGAGAAAAAAATCTTTTTATTAGAGAAAAACCTCCTGTGATGGCAAAATTGTAAATTTGGAGAAACAGTAGGGCTGGGCTAAACCCTGAGTTTGCTTATGCTTGGGTTTGATAAGATGTCTGGGACAACATGAAAGGCTGCTGGGAAGATTTGACATGCTCCTGATGCAGAGCAAGATCAAAGGGGACATAAGCACATTTGTTGAACATCTAATGAATATTATGCAAGTGAACTGTTTTTTTTTAGTGCTCTAAATTTCTAAGGTATGAAAACCATGCAAGTGTCTATATTCTTGAAGCAGGTTAACCTTGCTGCATTACCTTATTTTGTTTTATAGACCAGGCGACTGGCATGTTGTATGATCCCAATCACTGATGTGGCACTTTAATTCAGTTCCAGGTCTTTTAGCTATATTTGTTTTTCTCTTCTACTTCTTATAGTACTGCCTATGCATCTAAATTAGGCTCTGGTATTGCCAATTGTGTTACCACGTCGACATTCAAAACAGTGGCAGTGTTATCACTGGTGATGGGAGTTGCAGATGTCTGGCACAGAGCAAGTAAGCAAATAAAACCTGGCTTTGGAGTGCAGAGTGAGATCACAACATCGATTCGTGACATGAATAATAGATTAGAATAAAGAACAGGTAAAATGGGGTTCTGTGTCGTACTTTAACTACAAGACTTTTTACTTCTTGTAGGCTGCCTGTGCTGTGTTTTTCCTCAAATAAGCAAAGCTCGTGAGAACAAGTTTTGTCTGTTAAAAAGTTTTGACTCATTCTCTTGAACACTGTCAGTGCTGAGCATTTAGTGAAGACTCGTCAGCTGGGGCAGCTCTTAAATTACATGGTTTAGTTCAGCTTGATTGTATGTGCTTAAACCTGTGTGCCAGTTAAAATTGCTCAAGAAGTTACGGGTGTTATGTCCTGAATTATACGTGATTGTTTGTGCAGTCTAAGTGATTGTCACGCTAAATCAAAAGAAAAAAAAGTATTTCTTTGCACTGAAGTTTACTCTGTGGGATTGCATCCATAGCCGTGTATTCGACCAGTTAGGTTGGACTAAAGCTGCCGTTTGAAATTACAGAAGTGAAGTCAGGAGGTTAGTTTGTGTCAACCAGTTGTTATGTTCCTGTGGTTCCCTTACTTCTTCTCCCCCTACCCCATCAGAAATTGAAACAGTTGCTGCCAGATGAGTGAACTACCTTGAAGTGCTCTGTTCTTTTTTAGGAGGAGGTGGAAGGAGGGGGAGGTGGCAGCAAGGCCCTGCTGGGAGGAGTGTGGGCCCAGCAGGTGATGGAATCCCAGGTGGTGGGAGCAGATGCACTATGGTTACCATTCCTGCATGATGTGTAGCACTCAGTCCTGCTGGTCGATGGGCTGTGGTGGTTGCCTAAGTCAAGTTTGCTGCCAAAAAATGGTGCAACATGTGGCACCCTGGGAAAATTCGTTAAACTTTACAACTGCTTAAAGGAGAGCGGAGGCGTGCAGGTTTGTGGCTTCTATTTGAGCACAGGAACGTGCAGCACTGCTAAAGCTCCTGGGGTTGTGATCCAGCTTTTCATCTCGTTTTGCACTGCTTCTCTTGGCAGTTGCTTTCTGTGGGTTGCCCCTGTCCCTTGTGTGGCCTGGCCCTCAGCAGTACCTTGACAGAGAGGGTGGAGAGGCAGTGCCTGTGCTCTTGGGGTCTGTGCTGTACGGAAGGTCGAGTGAGTTAAATAGCACAAAGTTCCTGGGGATTTGTTTAGGAATGGTGTTGGTACAGGCAGAGTTTTTAGAAGTTCTTGCTGTGGGTCCGTAGTAAACTTTTACTGAGTGTCGGCAAATGTCTATTTTTGGGTTTATGACTTATCTAGAATTAATGTAATTTTTTCCTTCTTCTCAGCAGCAGAGGGCACCTGTGAACATGACAATGCCAGGTGTTCAGTAAATAAGATTCTTCTGCTCTGCAGTGGTGTATCTGAGGCCAATGCCAGTCTTTGATATAATCCTAAACATTTCTTACTTGAAATGAACTTGAAAAGAACTTGAAAATACCTGACTTCCACATTATTTCAAGTCTCTGCTGTTGTGAGACCCCCTAGTTCTACTTGTAATTTGTTTGCAGCATTAAAACGTTTGAAATGTCAACCCTGGACCTGGAAAATAGAGGTCTGTTAAAAGCTTGTAATAGCAATACATGGCTTGTTTGTCCAGCAGTGCTCTGTGAAAGCTGATGATACTGCTGGGATAGTGCTCAGTCTCCAGTTACAGGAAGGGATAAGATCTTCCCAGAGCTCACGGGATGTTCCACTGAGTTCTGGGGAGGCTGCAGGGGTTTATTTTAGTTTCCTTCCTTGCCTCTCTTTCTGCGAATGTTATTTTTCTTTATGTATTACACGCTATAAGTTAATTAAATTTTTGGGAGTAAAAGATGACTAATGTATTTTGACTTACTACAGGAATGGAACAGCTCTGGCATAGGCTTTCTGGAGGAATCATTCTTGGAGTAACTTATTTATTAGAGAATCTGAAAAACACAATGTCTGCATAACTGAAGTGCTTTCTGATGGAGGTGGTAGGCTGTGGGAGTTGAAAGATTTGCTTCCTTTTCTGGATCTGCCTAGTGCTAAAGTACAACCAAGATAACAAACTGCATTTGACAAGACAGCAGATATATCTACATACCTCAGTTTATCAAACCTGAGCTTTGTACACAGGATAGATTACATTTGTAAAAGAAAGCCAAGAAAACAAACAAACAAACCCCAAACAAGTATAATCCCAAGGAACAGCTCTTGGGTTTTGGAGCTCTAAACGTTGTGATACAACTGTTGGGATGATGGTATTTCCTGTGTCAGGTGACACTGTTCAACTATTGCTTGCTGAAGGTTTTATTTGGGATATGAGACAAACACTTTGGCAGCTGACTTAAAAACATTTGTTTTCCTCAGCAGCTAAACAGAACTATTGCTTCCATTGGCTTCAAGAGAAAATGCAAGACCAGGTTTTGTCGCGAATGTTCTGCAGATGTTATTTGATATTTGGTTTTCCTCTGAGCTCTCAGAACACCAGCATTGCTGTAATGTACACCCAGGCAGCCAGCCTCTCATGGATAATCTGAAGGTATCCAATATCTGAGATATCCCTGTACGTGGGATATCATGCAGCTCATGTGGATCTGTAGTTAACAGGGAGACTCTGATGTGAACTTTCATCTGTGAAGTTTAACAGAAGCAGAAACTTCCCAGAAAATTATTTTGAGATTTGATTTGTGTGTCTGCACAGATGGTGGTGTGAATAACTAAACTGGTATGAAGTACCTCTGTCAGTAAATGGCGTTTCTAGGGATGGCTCAACTGGTGTTTGTCTCAAGGAATACAAGAAAGCTTTTCAATAGATCCTGGAAAGAAGTTGAAAAGTTCGGGTTTGTTCAGTGGTGGTCTGGATTGTTCCTACTTCATTTTACAGACTGACAACAGCAGAACTAATCTGCTTTCCAGCAAAGGAGGAACAGAATGGCTTGAGTTCTTGTATTTCTCGCTGAGCAGATGTGGAACTGAACTGTTTGATAGTGTTTTCTCAGTGTGGACATTCCCCATCTCTGATGATGTCCATCATTATCATAGGTTTGTTTGCCAGGCAGATTCCCCCTGCCCTTTGCTGGACTGTGCCTCAGGTATCAGTCACTACACCTGAAAAATCCTTCTGTAAGCAGTGTGAATATCAGGGTGTGCTGGAAAGGGAGGCTCTCCTCCTGGCTGTGCATTCCCAGTGGCTTTCCTGGCTGCCCGATGGTGCTCTCTGTGTGGTTTTGGGAGCCAGCAGCCCACTAGATGGAGCAGGGAGTACAGCTGTCGCCAGAGCAGGCACCTAGCCAAGCTGCAGGACTCAGGGCTAAAATAAAATGGAGCAGGAAATTAGAGCAGTGATTGGCCTGCTTTAAGCTTAGCTATTAATATACCTGAGCAAAAGTGGTGAGAGGAGCTTGAAATCACTGGTGTATAATTAACTGCTCATGTGTGTTTTTAAATTAAGGGAGTATTGTAGTTTGCGTGCTGGAATTTGTTTGTTGTGATGGTTCTGTTGCTCAAAATATTGCAGTAATTAAGAAAATGACTTTAAATGTCTCTTAGAATCTTACATTCCTGATTTTTCACTGGCTTTTAAAACAAATCCAGTCTGCTAAAGCTTCTGTGTCCACACTGACTTCATGTGGATTTTCTCAGACAGGGACTTGCTTCAATAGCCAAGTGTATAAATGGAGCATCCCACTGTTTGCAGAGCAGTCAGTCAAAAGTTTTCTCAGTGAAACACTTCTTTGTGCAGAGACCGGGCAAGAAGTTGGATTTTTGGCTTGATTTTTGTGTAGAAGTTTCTTGTATATATTCTTGATTGTTTGAGTTTCAGCCTATGTGAGGGATGTCCTGGCATGTGGTTGTCTTTATATTAAATGTTGTAGCAGAATGTTTAAAGAGTTTTGTGTCAGGTTTTTGGTAACAAATTGCAGGGATTTTGTGTGCCTGAAACGTAGTGCAAACTTGAGCAGTCCAGAAGTGTCAGGGATAAAACCATTGCTGCTGCATGTGTTGATACTTGCTATCAACAGAGCATTCTTAACAGCTAAATTATCTTCATAATTACAAGTGCCCTACTTACTAAACTGAGATCTAGACCTGTAGTTCACAGTGTAAGAGCTACTTGAAGGTGTTGGTCTTGTCAAGGGGTTGAATTTTTCGCTTGTTTTACAGATCAGTTTTCTGTGCTGGTTTGATTTGCAGGTCTTACCACTTCCAGGTTAAATGCTTGTTTGATAGCTCAGTCCTCTTTTCAGTCCACGAGTGATGTGTGTGCTTTTGGCAACTACTTAGGAGGTCATAAGGTTCTTCTGGATCTACATCTTAACTTGGGTGTGGGACCTGCATTAAAGAATGGAGCTGAATGAAAGCTCCAAGGAGAGTCTTCAGACAGTCCTGGTGCCAGGAAAGGCTCATTAAAGAGCTGGATCTCTGTCCTGGCTTGTGTAGGAGGAACTTGTAATTCCTCTTGAAGGCATCACGCTGGTTGGATTTGCCATTCTAGCAGGTCTGTTTCTCTTTCTCCCCCTCAGGCTTGTCAGGAGTTTGAGGCAGAGGACAACATACAGATGAAGGGTGTTCCAAAGTTGGTAAAAGCCATCAGACTTGGGAGGTAAGCTCTGACTTTTGAACAGGCAGGGTGGGCAGCTTGGCTGCCTAATTCCTCATAATGCTGTCAGGAGACAGAAACTCCAGTTTCTCTGGCTTACCATTATATTTAATCTCCCATTTTTAGGCTTAATTGGTTTTCTTTGAGGGAACTTTGATCAATATTGGTACCTCAGGTGATTAAAGGTGTTAGAACATTGACAGTGCTGGAGAGGTTTGCACTAGGCCTTGGGTTTGAGTTTGTGGTGATGTTCCAGGGGGATGCCTTCTCATCAGCCTGAAAGCACTAGAATATTGGCATTTTATGCTCATACTTATGATGCTTGAAGATCTTTATATTTTTTTTCCACATAAGCTTCTAAGAGTGAGTAGTGCAACTTTTTTGTTGCATGTTATATTTTGCACATTTATTATCTTAATGTAATCTTACGATGTAAGACCTTCTTTGATTTAACAAGGCTTTGTAAAGACACATTGCAACAGAGACAATGGATACTTTTGCTTTTAGGGTGTATATCATCAAACTAATTTTATCATCCACCCGTAAGAATTTGACACCTCAGTGGAAAAAAGTCTGAGACTGAAATATCAGAGGAACTTTTTGTATTGTTACTTTAGTCAAACTGATAGGAACTATGTCTGGTTGGCACTTGGCAGGCCCAGCATGTGGCAGGCAGTGCCAGCACACAGCTCCATTCCTCTTAGGGTCTTATCAGGGCCAGCCTTCCACTCCTTTGTATGTTGGTGTATTAAAATGGAACTGGCAACAATTCATTTTAGAATGTATTTCTGGGTGCCAGTGAAAGGCATTTTTGCCCTCCTGTTTAGTTTCCTGTTCCTGCTGATGGGAATGTTGCTTTAATAGTAACTTAAGTTTCTGGGGTGAGAATCTGGTGGTCTTCCTCAAAATTCTTCTGACTCTGTGTTCAAGTCAGTGGTGATCTCTGATCCTCAGGGAATGTCTGATCTCTTGCACAGTGTTTAATTGGAAGAATAAAGTGTCTTCTGTAGGTTGTTTTGGCAAGATCTTGCCTTGATGGGAGGCATATTTTGGGTAGAATAGATTTCTGGTGCTGTGTCTCATCCTGCTGGTATTGGTAAAACCAGTTCTGAGAACTGTTGATATGGTGTCTGTTGAGGGTATGTAACTTAGTGTACATCCTCTTCTGGCTGAAACTTCCAGCTCTAGGACTGTAATGTGTTGCACAGCTGGGAGTGACTTCCAGAAGAAAGTGCTTAATGTCAGCTATATCATCTTCTGGGCCCTTAATCATTTTAACCTTGGTACCTAATGAAAACAGTGGTCAGATCTAATGGAGATATCCCTCTTGACTATGCAGCATCATTAGCTATGTCTTCAATGACTTGATTCAAGGAACTATTTATTATAACTGGGCCATTCAAATTTTAAAACATTTTAAAGCATTCCTTTCTTCACAGATGGAGAAAATGGTGTGCTTCTTTATGGAACCTCAACCCCTGTGCAAGCATGTGTTGTATCCACAACAGTGGGAAATGCTTTTGTGGATTTCCTGAAGGCTGGTTATGGGCAGCTGCAAAGAAGGATGTTGGTAACACCTGATGTGGTGTTAATCTTCATTAAATGCACTGTTGAGTACTTTCCCAGAATCCACTTGCAGAATTCATCCCTGGAGTTGGCTGCAGTGTCCAGACACGAGCTCGCTGCAGGCTGGTGGGTGCATCACCCTGGTTTGTGTGGGAGCTGAGTTGAGCCATGGCTTCAGCACCCCGCAGGGAGGCTCCTTGGACACTGCTTGTTGGAGAGGGAGCTGGCTTCAGCAAACACAAGGCCCATCAGTCGTGCAGTTTGCACTTTCTGATTTCCTGCTTTCCCAAAGCAAGTTTAGCACAGTGGCAGGGTTACGAGGGAGATCCTCTGGGAGCTGAGGTACACAGCCTGGGCACTGTGTGCTCCCGTGGGAGCTGCTGAGTATCTCTGATGGGCAGCTGTTTAACATCTCATGACTCATGACTAGGATGTCAATCAGGCAAAGATAGTGGATAGAATATGGTCTGTCACATCATAGCTTTGTTAATTGTAGGTTCTGACTCTTGTTTCTGTAGTCTCTTACCAAAGGCTTCCATAAAACTGCCCTTCAAGTGTACAAGGAGACTTAAAACACCTTGTGCCTGAAAACAATAAACTGAACTCTTCTGTTCAGTAGTGTTCTGCATCACATAAATATGCATTTTTTAGATGCGTGCATTGTGCTGTAAAATACATTTTTCTCTATGTTGTGTTACAGATACTTGTGCCTTCCCTGCTGCTGTTTGATCCAAAGAGCCTTTGTTGTGTTCGATAACAGGGCAGAAATGGAAACGTTCGATCTGGCAGTGTTATAAATAATATTTGATGGAATATTTTGGCCAGATATTTATAGGTGGACTGCAAAAGGTTGTGTCAAGGAACTTAATGTTCTTATAAAAGCAAGATTAGATCAGGAGTTCAGAATGTTTACACAGATTTGAGTGAGTAGACAGTTATGTATTTTGGTTCCAGCATTTGACTCGGGCAAAGACTTTTTTCCATTAAAACATACTTGTGATAAAATACTGTGCCAAAATACAGATATATGGATCAAAAAGAAATGGTATATTGAGAATTAATTTTCAGGAGACCCAGTTGGCAACATGAAAATATGCAAATGGCAGAGAAGATCTTGGCATTTGTCTTCAGATAACGTGTGTCTGGCAATGACTCCCTGGAAACATGGAACTATAAATTTGAACTTTCCCAGGGGTATTTAAATATGGCAAGTAGAATAATGTCAGTTACACAATTTGATACGCATGCTTATGTCACATAAATATTGTGTTCAAAAATACCTGAATAAAAAGATGGAATTCTCATCTAAGCAGCAAAAATGTTTTTTGTTTGAATGACACAATAAGCTTAGTTTTCCTGCAAATTAATTGCCTTGGGATATCACGGTTTGTTTCGGCTCAGTTTTGTCTGAGCTGAAACACAGCACAGATGAGCTGAGCTGCTCAGTTTGTTTCATCTCCCTCTGATAAGAACTTACTGCTGAAAGTTCTCCTAAATCTGCTAGATGTATTTTTAATTTCTTGGAATACCTACAGAAGTATTCCAGTGTTTTCTTTCTTTAGATCTGTTGCCTTAATGCTCAGTGAAATGTGAGTGAATGCCAGTGGAAACCTTAATTTCTGTACCACACAGGACTAGAACCTGTTTTAACAAATACCTTGCCTATGTTTGTCCTGGTTAAACACCTCTGGAAATTGTGTGAATGAGTTTTAGGGAACTGATGTTGGACCTTAGCTGGAGCCCATGGCTTCATCTGGGATTGAGTGACATGGCCTCTGCCTCTTCCTGCAGTTTCCATGTTAAACAATCTGGATTGGGATTAGCAGTAAACTGGCCTTGAACAGAAAAATCCCCTCTCACTGGCCTAGCAATCAGCAGGGGAAAATAGGACTTGGGCTCTTTAGGGAAATGCAAATTGCAAGATTGTGCTGCTGTCGATGGACTTAGAAAGCTCAGTGATAAGAGCTTAAAAACACAAACACTGACATACTTTTTATCCTGCTTTGTGCTATTCACTACTAGGAATACTCTGATCTGCTTGCTTAGTCCCAGGCAAGTCAGTCTCACTTACTAGAACCCTG
The DNA here is from genome assembly GCA_013397845.1 of Melanocharis versteri. Taxonomy (NCBI): domain Eukaryota; kingdom Metazoa; phylum Chordata; class Aves; order Passeriformes; family Melanocharitidae; genus Melanocharis; species Melanocharis versteri. The sequence goes on along the minus strand of VZTG01005429.1, from coordinate 831,822 downwards.
AATTTAGTTTTAATTCTTTTATTTTTTTTTCTTTTTCCAGTTAGCAGACTTGAGGAGCGGGAGGCAGAACTCAAGAAGGAGTACAATGCACTTCATTCAAGACATACAGAGGTAGGTTGTTACACCGAAATGATTTTGGGGTGTCTGTGAAAATGTAGATCTGTGGAAAACCTTGTGTTGTGAGCAATTGGAAAATTATTGAATGTTTTGGTTTGTACACTGAGTTGTAACCAGGCTTCATTTGGTGATGTAGTTTTCCTCATTCACATCTAAGTGTCTATTTCTCAATGTTTGGTTACACATCTGTCATTTTTATAGCTTTGTCAGATATTGAGAAGGTTTAAAAAGGAATTTGTTCTTCCATATTTCAAAGGCAGTTCTTCAGAACACACTAATAAGCTTCAAAGAAATAAAAATGAAATTACATTTTCATACTCTTTCCACCAATTTTCTCTGTTGGTTTTATTTGTACCATTGAAGGAAAAAATAATTTCAAAACCTGGCCTACTGGGATTTGTGATTAAAAGGGTACCCTGCCATACTTTATTGATAGCTATTGAAAATGGGATTTGCTGAATAAGATGGAACAAGTTTGAATTTGTTAATTTAAATAAGTAAGAGCCACACTGTGTAAATTGAGTCCAAAGCATAAAAACAGGACTTGCAGTGCTTTAGTTTTCATTAGCAGGTTGTCTTTCCCATGCAGAGATGTTTTACTGCCTAAGTCATATACATGTTTTAGTGAGGAAGTCACTAGGGCCTTTGAATTATTCTGATTAATCTGGACTCCCACTATTGAGCACAGTTCTCCCTGCTCTCCTTGCTTTGCCTTTGGAAGGTCAGAGAGCTGTTTTCAGATCCTTGCTACCAAAGAGGGCAATGCCATACTGACTGCTCCCAGTCCAAAAGACCCATGTGGGGAAAGGGGAAGCAGATACAGATGTCAGATTTGGTTATCTTAAATACTTTCAGCAACCTTAAGTGTTTTATACTGACAGCAGCTAAAAAGTGACTTGGAACCACAACCAGTCTGTAGCACTTGTGTGGCAAGACTTCTGAAGCGCGTAAAAATATTCATATATTTACTGAAATCATAGCATTTTTAAAATCACATTTGTTACCAGATAGTTGCTTTAGAATGGCACATCTGTTGAAAACTGGAAATCTAAGTGACATGAGAAGTGATAAATCTAAATGCTGCCCACTGAGGTTTGGCATCCTTTTGATCTGGAAGTACTTCAGCGTATTGGGTGCTTGCAGAGTTCTGGTTATTGTAATTAGAACCTGTGGGTTCTGTCACGATAGAACTGGCAGGTTTTTATTGAATCCTGTTTCACAGAGTTCAAGATTACATGTATTGGGCACCATTAATTCAATGAAATGCTAATGACATGTTCTGAATATCTTTTCGCATAGGTTTTGCTTCAGAATAGACAACAGCCTCTTGCTGGTTTGGTTCCAATTTATTAAATGCTTTTGCATCTTAAGTTCACTTTCTTTGGTGTAGGGAGAGATGTTTCCTTGGGCTTTACTATTACTGGGGGGACTGTTCTTTCTTAAATTTTTAATAATTTGTAGTACACCATGATGTATCCATACCTCTGTTCTCCTAAGATCTCTTGTTTTCTGTACTCCTCCCTTTCAATATGATTGCTTCCTTCTTTCTTTGTTTTCCAGACCATAGTGAATCTTGCAAAGATGCACCTCCTTTAAGGATAGAGCATTTCAGCATTTTAATGCTGTATCTGGTGTGTGTTTCCCAGGGATTTCAGTCCTTGAGTCTGAAATCCCTGGGAACTGGAAAGGACTGATAATAATGCCCATCTCTCCATTCCCTTTGTGATTTTCTGCTTCCCTTCTCCCAACAAATTCTAACACTTTAGGTCTGTGTAGTAACTTTTTTCTTTTAATGCAACATATTTTGGCAGATATCCCACTTCCTTTCAGCATTTAGGTTTATCGGGTTTATTGGATCAGATATTTCTATCAAATACTTGTTTCTGAAACTTTTCCCTTCCGTGTTTTACTAGGAAAGGATACTTCTTTCCTTCTGAGTCCACTGTTGTCTTTACAAGTGATCCATCTTTGGTACTTACTGAAATGGCAATTGTTTTTCTTTCAATTGACCAAATAATGATCAGAGCATTAGAAAGATTTTTATTTTTTTAAATTTAGCTCTAAGATGCTTACTTTGGCAGATGTCATGTTAAAGATGCAATGTGACTGCATTTTGTGCAATCCTTATTTCTAGCAATTTTTCTCTCTTCTATCTTCAGTATGTTTCCTTCAACTTCCCACTCCCCCTTATTATTTTATTTCACAGATGAGTATTTCAGAGTTGGATGTCTTTCTCTTCCAGTTCCTGACCTGAGGTTCTGTATCCATGTCCTTCACAATACCCACCTTTCAGCCCTGCCTGTGGCTGCCTTGCTGGAGTTCACTGCCCAGCAAAAGTGCTGGCTCAGCCCCCCACGGAATGTCACCCATTTTCAGTCCCAATGGAGCAAGACCTGCTGAAACTGAGCCACCCTGGGGAGTTCCAGCAGGGATGTGAAGCAGAGAGCTGAATCAATCCCTCTCTGCAGTGTGTGTGTTGTGGTGAGAGCTGGGAGCTCTCCTTGGAGCTCAGCCTGCCAGAGACAGGGTCTGCATTGCAGTTCCAGCACCAGCCTGCCCAGCAATGGGCAGAGGTAGCAGGGCTGCCCTGGCTGGGGAGAGCTTTGGGTCAGGCTTTACCCTCCATCACCCTTCTGTTCAGTCAGGGTCTGTCTTGCTGCTCTCTGAAGAGGGAGGAGGGCTGGCTGGTGTGAGTGCAGGATTTCCCATTAAGCCTCCTTCCCACTAAGATTGTACTTGGGCTGACTGGCTTGATTTTAAATGGATTAGCGTACGAGAACCTGAGCAGTTGAGATGGCAGATTGGAAGGTGGAGTGTAGCAGGTAGTGAAGAGGATAAAATGTTCATTCAGAACAAAATGGATGGAACAGCCTGAACACGTTCTGACTTCTGTGCTCTGGTTCTTTGTCTTTCCTCTGCTTGCGGTGGGTTTTGATCTTATGCTGATCATACTCTGCTCTAACACCCAGACAAAAAGAGTGACAAAGCAGTGTGCTGGAGTTCCTGAGGTGGAACTTCTGGAACCTAGCTATGCAAAGTCTTGTTTCCATCTTTCTCTGAATCTAAAGGACCAGATGCAGGAAGCAATATATAGCCAAGGGCAGTGTGCTGGAAAGCAGAATGGTTGACAGTGGTCTAACACAAAAGTCTTCACATCTTTGCTCTTTGACTTAGAAAGGAATTTTGTCAGTTGCCTCTTGTATCTCAAATACTGTTCTGGTTAATAGAATCTGGCTTGTTTTAGTGCCTGGATAAAAGCAGGCCTGTCTGCTCCATGTACCTGTGGGGGCTTTTTTGCCTTTGCTGCTGAGATGGTGCACTGCTGCTGGTACCTCTTTCAGAGCAAACCATTCAGGGTGGTTTTGCCTGCTGAGTAGAAGGTAAAGGATCTTGCTTTCTTTTTTCTGCAGAGATAAAGGGCATAACTTCATAACTATGGCACTGGCTTTTTAACGGCTTGCTGAAGGCTTTTATGTTTATTACTCAGTTGGGAAACTGAGGCAAAGCAATACTTGAGCATCTGCTGGAGAATTGACTAATACCTGTGGCCTCTCTGCACAGGTTTCCAAAACAAACCTCTTTTTTTCTCTATTTGAGGAAGTTATTCTTTTTCTCCTTTGGGAAACACTAGGCTGAGGTGGTTCGATATCTTTCTCTGACACACAGAATATGGGCTTAGTTTAATGAAGCATAATTGGGCCATGGAAGTTTCTCAGTGTTCTGCACTGATACAATGTGACGGAACAGAGAGCCTGGCTCTGGCATTGGGAATGGACTTTGTCAGGTTCATTAGGATAAACATATCCCCAGCAAGTCTCTGGGCAGGGGACAGGAAGAGAAGGTGTCTATTTACAATTATAGCTAAGCATGGGCAGCTGTCACATTGTCTGTGAGATTAGACTTTGGATATCTGTTCAAGCAAATAGTTTTTCTAAAGCCTTATGCTGAGCATTAACAGCTTGATCTATAAAACCTGGATTTAACATCTTTACATACTGATGTATCTGCCAGCAGCACCATCTTGTGTGTGGATAAAGATGCATCAAGCTCTCCAGTGGGAATGGTGCTTTTACTTAGGTGAGAAACTCACCACAAACCCTGAAAGGAAAAAAGGTACTTACATGGAAGCATGTTTAAGACTTTGATACTGAATCAAGGAGATTCTAGAAATACCTGTTACCTCAATAAATCTAGATTATGTGGGACAGAGAAAGATCTATGTGCAACACAGTTGAGTGCACATTCCCAAAGGGAGGAGCTGCTTGTGCTGAGCCTGATTGGATCTGCAGGATAAGCAGTGAGGGCTGTAGCACTGACCCTGGTCTGACAGCCAAAGAATTACTAAAACCTGTCCGGGGGGAGCTAAAGCAGTGACACAAGAAGGAAGGAGGAGCAAAAGAGCAAGGAAGGTATAAAGGAGATGCTCTCAACCTGGTTAAGGTAAAGGTGCAGGTAACAATATCCCCAACATGGCATATCCACATTTGTTTGTGACAAGTGCCAGGCTTGTGTTCACCGGGCGTGGTTGTGTTTGTAAGGGTAGAAATGGAAATGAGTGCCAGGATGTTCATGGTCTTTTACTGAGTGCTGAAGTTTAAGATGTGGAAAAACCTTGTAACACTTCTGCAGTTGTAAAACTTGTCATGTGCCATGTGAGGAAACCAATCTGCATATTTTTATGAGGTGGAAAGACATTGCATTCAAAGGGAATGGATCTCATGTTCATGCTATAATGTGTTCAAAAGCGTGTTGTAGTCGGTTTGTACATGTGCCCTAAAATCATTAACACCTGAACTGTGAAAGGTTGTTAACTAAGGTAATTCTTCCAAGTTCTGAGTTTATTTTTAATCCCCTTAGCTAATGGTAATTGAGCAATGTATTTAATTACAACAATGCTGAAGTGCTCTGTGTTTGTCATGTGTGTTCCTTGGAACAACTGGTTGTATTCAGAATACTTGTGGACTGCATGGGCAGCAGAGAGAACTGTCCGTAGTGAAAGGTTATGGATGATTAAATATTGACTGCAGCTTGTATTGAAGAGGAGATGGGTAGACATAGTCAATTATTTATCATCTGTCCCCAAGCATAACTTCAGTAAAAATTGTGCTGAGTGGAGAGCAATTCAGTCCATTTAATTCTATTTAAAAATTGTCAGTAATATTAAAACCTTTTTATTTTGACAGCTGAATAATCTCAAAACAGCAGAATTTCTAATCAGATTTTGAGCCCTCAGAATTCTAGTGCATTAATTCATTACACGTTTTTGGATCAGAATGGCACTTCATGGATATGCCAAGGCTCGAGGGTCATTTAGATTGAAAAGATTTTTGGTTGTCATCTGGTTCAAATCCCAATGGTTTTGGAGCAAGTCTTCAACGTTTTATCGCAGATGAGCAGTTAGAGTGGGCTTACTTCCCAAGAAGCTGCTGTATTTAATTTATTACTTTAACCTTCAAATTAAGTTTGTGGAAGTTGGGAATTCACACACCATTTCTTACAGCACCAGCTGTGGAGCTCCCCATCCCATGGGGAGGGAGGGAGGGTGAGGAACTCTTTTCCTTGTGGACACTATTCCAGTGTCAACTTTTATCCTTGGGACTCTGGGTTGAGGCAGAGAGTGGGCTTTACGTGGTGGTTGCACTGTTCTGATTTTTTGGACACCACGGGCACATATAGCCTGGATCTGTGGAGAAATTGCCGTGCAGCACTGCACATGCACGTAGAACCTTATGATTCTATGAATCTTAAGTGGCCATGCAGCACTGCATATTTTGTTTTTCATTTCATTTTTGGGTTCCTGTAGCTTATATGCATTGTGCTGAAGTGTGTGATCTACAGATTTGCTTATTTTATTATCATCATCATAATTTTCAGCTGCAGAACAATATAAACTGAACAGTCCTTTAAATTGACCTGCCCTCCAGCCTCTGTGGGTAATAAATGTAATGAGACGTTTCAGTAAACAAAAGAACAGACTGAGAGGAGGGAAGAGAGTAGGTTAAAACCATGTCCTTTGCAAAACGTGAAAGTTGTGTGGGTTTTACTGACCCTATTCCTTTTTCCCATGTGTTAGCAGTTCCCTGGAGAGGTACTAGACACTCATCTTCTGTTCACTGGCTAAAAACACAACAGTTGTTCTGTTTAAAATTTTACTTAGAGAAACCAATTGGTGTACTGCAAATGGGAGCGTTTGCAGGCAGGTCAGCAGTATCTTCCTCCTGTGATGAGGGAATACATGAACAGGATACAGAATGGTCTAATGTGCATTTCAAAGTTATGCACTTTTGGGGCTTTTTCCCCTCCTGGAATTTCTAAACTATTTGCATTATAATACATTTGTGTAAATCTATGCAAAGGAACAATCGGAACACCTAGTCCTGGCTGCTTGGTTAAAATGGAAAAAACCAAATGTGAATAGTTGAAGGTGGAGCTTTCAATCCTTTTGTTTGCCTCTGTGTGTGAGCAAGCATTAAAAATCAGAAAACAAATGGGATGGTGTGGTGAAACGCTGTGTTTTGTTGGAGGATAAATTTTGTAAGCTTTTGACAGCAGTCCAAGTATATTATATAATGTTTCTCTGAAAATAGCATGATATTTTGTTCTGGTCTGAATTATAGTTATTAGTTCAGGTGAATGCTGGGAAAACCAACATCTGTATGTAACCAGCGCTTAACATAAGTTACTGATTTGTAGAATATCCAGCAGTCTGGATGTCTTAAGCCAGTTTGTTTGATCAGAAAAATCTGAAACTAAGAATATTTATTCCTATGTAGCTAATGCTGGCAAGCAGTATTTGAGGAGAAGCTGGCACTAACTGAGGTTGGTGGCCTCTGAAGGTCAAACTCGGATACATCAAACCTGACTTGAGAGTAACACGTAGATGTAGGTTTCCAGGTCCTGCTGAGTTCAGTACTCATGTGTGCAGCTGCCCCCAAAAGAAAAGATTACATAAACCGGTTGTACAAATGCCTGGTAATGTCACTATTCTGAAGTGTTTGTATACCCTTTGTAGAGTAGCAGAAGAAATTACAGTTTTAAAGAATAGGGTTTTTTTTTTTTAGAGGAAGCTGTTAAGATGTGACCTGAATATGTCTCAGGAAAAAAAAGTACATTAAATTCCTCTGCAGTACACCTGTGATTTCTTTCTTCCTTTATTGTTGCTAGAGCCCTATTCATCTGTGAACGTGAATGTTGAAAGTGCTAAATGTACCAAATTGCACATAGGCTTCTCCTCAGGATTTCCCAGTTCTAAATTCAGAGATGTGTGTCCAAATGAAGCCCTTGGAGTGCTGCAGTGATACCTGGTCCTCCTCCCCACACGTGTCCTGGATCAGTTACATGCTGAGAGCAGCATCCTTTGGCCACGGGAGCTGGGGCTCATTAAATAAGTCATGACTGCAGGAGTACCTTGTTGTCATATGCTTGTCTCTTGTGAGAAAGAGAGAGTAAGCAGAGCTCGTCTTGAGTGCTAAAAATCCACAGCCACTCTGTCCTTTTAATGAGATGTCAGCCTAGATAATTTAAAACCAAACTTCCCTTGTAGAAAATACAGAAAGCTTAAGTTTGTTTGTATTTTAGAAGAAAAAAGGAGAAGAAATGGGGACTTCATATTTCTGCCTACAGAAATAATCTGATTATTAGCCTGTGGATTCAGAGTGTTTAATATTTGAGGTGCATACTGTCTGACCTTCACAGTACTTTGCAATTAGGCCTATAGTGCCTATTATGTATCATGTAAAAAATGTTAATATCTGCTGGACATAGAGGTCTTGGACTCCAAAATGGATTTGAACATGGTGCTTCTTTCCAAACTCCTGTTTGAAATATTGCGTGCACTTTCTTTACCCTTAGGATGTGTCCTGTGCACGAATGCACAAGGAAGTCCTGCAATATTTTTAATTTATTATGGACTTCTCTTCTGGTTTGTGGTTTTACACACCGTATAATTTTTCTTCTTTCTTTAATGTCTCTAAATGCTTTTACTCTTAAGCATTACAAGGGGAGAATATATTGGTCAAGAACTATGCAGTTGTAGTACAAGTAAATGTTACTAAATATTTCTTGCTGTTTCTGTCCTTTTAAACAGATGATTCACAATTATATGGAGCACTTGGAAAGAACCAAACTTCATCAGCTAACAGGGGGTGATCAGCTAGAATCCACAACATACAGTAGAATTAGGTAAGCTCTTTATTGCTCTCTCACCCTGAAATGAGAAAAAAAAAATCCATTCATTGGTGTTTGCAAGACTTTGTTCTTTAATCCTACAACAACGGTTCGGCTGAATTGGAAAGATTTGTTGTATGATTGGAATGCGATAAGAGAACAGCGTAGAAATCCGTAGAAAGAGGCTTTTGCTGTTGTGCTGCTAAGCGTTGAGATATACTTTGTACATTAATTAGCCTTAAACAATTCCAGCTTTTGGGAGCGTTTGTGTTGGGGCAGGCAGGGAAAATGTCAGCGGCTGTCCCAGCGCGGCCGCGGCCTGGCCGCAGCTCTGTGTGCAGGGCAGCGGAGGTGCCCGCTGTCCTCAGGGCTCGCTGCGAATAGATTGTGCAGATTTGGGAGCTTGGGAGCCTCTGAGCCCTGCGTGGAAGGAGGGCGAAGCACTCCTGGGCTGGCCGTGCCTCTGCGCTGCTGCATCGATGCTGCGAGGAGCGGCGAGGGGGAGGAGGGTGGTGATGTCATTGCTCTGGAGCTGCTGCAGGAGAGTGGAACGCCGCCGCTGCTGATGGCATTGTTTTTGTGGCGGTGGCTGAATGACAGACTTTGCCTACAAAGATCCCCCCTCGGCCCCTGCGTAGCCTTCTCGGAGCCGGCGTTCCACCATGCCAGCGCAGCGCCATGAATCCGGGCTGCATGCTGCTGTTTGTGTTTGGCTTCGTTGGCGGGGCGGTGGTCATTAACTCGGCCATCCTGGTGTCGCTCTCTGTTCTGCTGCTCGTGCACTTTTCCATTTCCACTGGGGTGCCGGCTCTGACGCAGAACCTCCAGAGGATCCTCAGGTACTCTGCCCCGCTGAACCCTGTCTTTGTGTGGTATTGCTGCTCCCCTGCTTTCTGTTCTCCTGCTTTCTCAAGCAGGGACAAATTAGAGAAGTAAATTACGTATAAATGTCAGATTTTGTTGTAAATGTGTCTACGTACAGAGATACGATCTATTTTTTTCATTGCCTTTTATTTAAGGTCAGTTTATGTATCTCATTTCTGTGCAAAGCTCTTAACCACAGTTTATTGTAACCTGCTGCAAAAACTGCAGTGTTAATGGCAGGGATAAAGCTCATGTTCAGTGTATTGTCAGGTGCTTGGCTGATCTTGTGTAGCATAAATGTATGCAGTCCGAGGCTTTGTACTATTAAACTGCACCTGTTTTCATCACAAGGCTTATGTAAGATCAGTTAATTGATGTTAAAACCACAGTAATTAGCTGATCACGTTATTTTCAAAGAATCTGATTATTGGTTGGTGGGGAAAAAAATCTTCCATTATTTAAGCATTAGAGCTCTTAAAGCCTATTCACTATTGTTCAGCCAAATGTTACCCTCTTCTCTGTTTTTGCACTTGTATGGCAAGTTGCCAGCTGTTTGTCCCCCCCTCAGGTTATGTTCTGTTTGTCCTACGTGCCTGGAGCAGTAGCAGACAGAGATGCATTAGAATATTGTGGGCCAAAAGTAGTCTTGACATGTTTTAATGCTATAATTACAGATGGAAAGCAGCTGGAAAAGTTTTAAAATGCAGCTTTCTGGCCTGAAAACTTGACATGTTTTACCTGTGATTACAAATTTAATAATAAATTTTATTTTAAATGGGAAAAATGCTGGAAATTAGTGTTCTCTGGAACAGCTATTTGACTTTTTCCTCCTTAATACTTGGTGCACATAGACTTAGTATGGTAGTATGCTTTTAACTTGGGTCTGTGAGCACAGAAGTGTTGTTCCAAAGGTTTAAAGGCAATCAATAGATGAAAGAAATACCAATTTATACCAGTAGCCGATAAAAAACTTGAATGAATGTTTAAATATGAAGAAATAAAATAAATTTCAAGTGAAACTGTATCGATTGATCTAGTTAGTAAGGCTATGTTTGTTTAAAACGGGGGGAAACTCAAACCCACAACAAATATTTCCCAACTCTAAAACCAAACAAAACCAAACCAGAACTTCATATTCAAGAACATATAAGATATTTTTAAGTATTAAATAGTCAGATGGTTTAAGAAATAGATTTTCTTTTTTTTGTAATGTATTTTTGCTCCCCTGGAGTATTTAATGGATTTGAGGGGTTTGGGGAAGCTATGCTTTTTCCTGCCCTTCTAATTTGCTTTAGGAATTACATGAATTAGAATTCACTTCCTTAGTCTTTATTCATCTAAAAAAAGATAAAAATATAGGGTGAAGGAATCTAATCGTAGAAGATTTGTTTCTATTTTTTTAACACTAGTCAGATTTTAGAACTGAGCATCTGGTTGCTTATCCTAAAGGTTCCTGTAAATGCTTCAGTGCATCACTTCAGAATATTAGTTTAGGCTTTTAGAATACATGTTTCCATTCTACTCACTGTGGCATTTTCAGGTATTTTTTGGGCACTGGGGAAGCAGAAGAGGTTCTTTGCTTTCTGCTCAACAAGCAGTGAAATAAATTGAAATTGCTTCAGTCTAATTGGATCATTTCTTTTAATGCAGACACTCACATAATGAGCTTCATTTCTAAAATTAGCCTCTTTTGCAAACTTCATTTACTGTACAGCCTTGCGATGCACCTGACCTCTGTTCTAACACATCAAAATATGTTTATTATGAAATTCCTTTCAAACTAATATGGAAAAAAACCCGATGCCAGGTGTGAACTGTTTTGGTAGCCATTTAATATTCTCCCTTTTGAGGATTGCAAAGCAGATCAGCTTTGTGGCATGTCCTGCAATAAGGAAATGTGCTGGAGCCTCTGCCTCAGGCCAGGCCCCTCACCGTGCAGCTCCATCAGCCACTGAAGGGCAGCTTTTCTTCCTCCTTTTTGTTCCTGCACTTCTTATCCAATGACATGGTCTCAGCCCCTCTTTTGACATAATCTCAGCTTCTGTAGCATGTCTTTTGTTCCCTGCATGTCTGAGAGTTGTGGGAAATCTAAAGCAAAGCAGGACCTGTTACAATAGTGGGAATCCTTGGAATCCACTGGGGGGTTTCTCATTCCAGCAGTTGCAGATGCTGGAACATTATCTGGTGTTGAATTTTGTAACCCAGACTGATTTTGCTTTACTCACTTTGCTGCCTGCTTTGTTGTGCTAAACTACTTCACAATTAATGACTTAATTTGGAATAATATTTCTGAAAGGCCAAGATACTTCTAATGTGAGAATTAGGTGCAAAGGTTTTTGTGACAAGGAGCATCTTTGTACACCTGGACTGGAAAGGTTCATGCCAATTAGAATTGTTTGCTGTTTAAACATTGTGATTTTGATAATATAAAATTTACCAAAGGGAGTTTACTGATGAATTGGTGAATAAAATAAAATCCCTTCTTCACTAAATTTTCTTCAAGGTAAATAAACAAAATCAAAAATATGTCCAAAAATACTTAGCTTTTGGTTTTCAGCACTCCCTGCCATATATTTGCATGTATTTTATATACAGATACTAATTCTGCCTAGGTTATGTTTAATTTGTGAAGGGCCTTGTGAAAGAAAGCCCATGGGGTTGTGACTTGACTTTTTATAATGCTAAAATGTGAAAACTGTGCCATCACTTGTGCACACTTTTATCTTCTGCCTCTACTATCCTTAAAGCTGTGCTAGTTGATTACAGTCATTTTTTTCTGCATTACATTGTTCTGCCTCAACAAACACTTTGCTTATCTCAGTTCTAGGCCTGGCTGATATTTTTCCTTTTCAGGGCTGGCCACAGCATCCTATGAATGGCATTGCACACAATGGTTTTGTCTCTTGCTAGCAGGAAGAATGAATCCTTTTGTTCACTGAGCACACTACTGACCTGGGGATTTTTTGTTTCTTTTGAGGGTTAATACATAAACCATTGGAATTTCCAAGTTGCCATAGGGAAGTGAAAAGAGTGAAGAAGTGAAAAGTTGGGATGAAGTGATTTGCTTTGCTGGCACAAGCTTTTGTGCAGCTTTAGGGTGAAGTAGAGTGTTGAACTGATCTTGGGTAAAACATCACAATTTTTGGCTGAGCCAGTTGTAACATTGGTAATTCCCTGACCCAGTTCTTTTCTCTTACACAAATCCTTGTAATTTCTGTGATCTTCAGGAATAAAATACCCAATGAATTGAGAAGAGTTGCTTGAGGCTTACTGTTTACAATTTTGCAAATGCCTCAGTTGATGATTTAGCTGTTTGCTGTTGTAGAAGTTATGTGGTTATATCTTGGAGAAAAAGGTGCAAAATGGTGTTTTTAATAGTGGCTGCTGAAAACTATTTTCAATATGAAGTAAGGAAACACTTTTGTCTTACACTTCTGTTGGTGTTTCATTTCTGTAAAACTTTTGTTTGCTACAGATTAGCTGCAGTGCAAATCAATAAGTGCTATTTAAAGCCGTGGAATTGACTGCTGGCAATCATGTGAAATGAGGAATTATTGGGTGCGGTGGCACAGTGTGGCACGTGCTGCACTGTGCGTTTCATGGAGCAGTGTCTGGATGTTTGAACCCAGAATTTCACCACTTCCCTGCTGATTTCAGAGGCCTGCAGGAAAACAAACCGTGTGACATCTGAGATGGCTGATGAACCCTGCCTGTCTTTCCAACAGGAAGGAGCGTCCGATATCCCTGGGCATCTTCCCATTGCCTGCAGGAGATGCTCTCCTCACGCCCGAGGCTCAGAGGGAGGCAACGGAAACGCCCACGGCAGAGCACTGGAAATTCCACGAGCTGAGCCAGCCACGGTCCCACACCAGCCTCAAGGTGAGCACAGCCTGCCTTGTGTGGCAGGAAAAACTCCCATAACAGATGGTAGATCTTTGGGAGGATGAAAAAAAAAACAAAACCAAATTGAAAGAGAGGAGGGAAACCCCTAAAACATCTCTGTATAAGCCAAGTGTGTTGCTTACTCCAGTGAGCTTTGAGGAAACTTTCTTAGTGCAAGAAACAAAGTTTTGGGGGCATTTTCCAGCTGAGTGGTAATACAGGTTAGTTCTCCTGTTATTCTCAGCAGTGGGTCTTTTCTTTCTGACTAAAGACCCTTTCCAAAGGTCCCAACTTGTTTTTACACACTAGATATGTCACTAGGTAGTGGGAACAGTCTGATTAGCTCTATTAATGCTTTAGAAGGAAAGCTTTGGTTACTACACAGGCAGTGCTCTTCAAGCAGCCTCTGCCTACTACCAGCTGTGTGGTGCAGGTAGACCACAGAGCTGAGAATGACCTAACTTTCCTAAATTAGTCTGTGATCATGATTTCCCTTCCTTGTAGCTTGGCTGTAATTCCTGCAATTGTTCTGTGTTCCAGCAGTGAGAGGGTGGAATAGAACGATATGCAGGAGTGGAGGGATGGGGGAGTGGTGTTGGAGTGGGATGAGTCTGGCAGTCTAGGGTGCACTCACAGCGCAGCAGGAGGAGGATCTGCAGGGTGAAGAACTCCAGAATGTGTAAATCATCCCAATATGTATTTCTTGATGAGGTTTTTTTGGAAGACTATGGATATACTGTTATTTCTGAAAAGGCATACAGCTGAGAGGAGTTTCCTCTTAAGTGAACTTAATATCTGCCTAGCAAGGGACTATTATCTGATCAGAACTAAAAAAACTATTTGGAGGTAATAGGAATCCATTTATTTATCATGGAGGTCATAAGGAGATAATGGGAAGGGTAAGTAGTGGTTAATTCTAGGGATATCAAAGTGACAATGTGAGTTTGCTTCTAAAAATTTGTCACTTAAAAATGGTGCAAGGCAGGAGGTTGGATCCTGAATTTGTCCAATTCGCTTTGTCTTATGCTGTTAACATCAGTAAATTGGCAGATTTTAGGAAAGCTGACTGAAATATAACTTATGTACATTAAATACAAGTTATGAGTAAAAGTAGGTGGAGATGAGGTGGAAAGGGAAGCTTCTGATTCCATCCTTTCCCCTCAGAAAACTGGCTAATGCATATTGTCAAAATAAACTTTTTGGTATAATTCTACTAAAAATAATGCACTGCTAAAATGAGAATTCACAAAATGGCACGAACTGTAGTTATTCAAATCTATTTATTCAGAATAAGTTCCTTGAGTCCAAAGCAACATCTTTACTTTGTACCTGTGAGTGTAAAGTACTTCTGAAGTGAACCTGTTGAATAACATGATATATTGAAGTCAAAACCAGCATTTCAAACTTTTTTCTCTAATGCTTTTCTTCTGAATACTTTTAACATCCAGTACAAGGCACTGATTCTGCTGCTTTCTACATCTATTTTCCATTCATGCCTGAGCCTTTCATTAATGGTCAGTGTTTCCTCCAAAAGTGTCACAAAGAGGAGGTGGCAGAGATGAAAAAATCTGGGTATTCTGTAGCTTGTGCAATAGTGACATTGCTGGATATTATTGTAAGATGACACACAATTATGTACCAGTCATTCTTTTCTACTCATTCCTGCGCAGCATTGCAGTTGAGTTACTCCTTCAGATTTAATTATTGAATTTTTAAACTATTTTTTCTTTTTTTTCAGGAAAAGTCTTTTGGCACCATGACCAAAAAAGTCAATTTTGCTAAGTCAACACAGCACTGGCTTTCAAATGTTTAGGCTTTGAGATATTCCAGTTAATTCAGTGTCACTTAATGAAATTGCTTTTAATTTTCTTTAGTTCTAGAACAAACATTCATAATAGTTTAATCTGTGTGGTTTCCGAGAGTAAGCTAAAAAAATACTGTAGATAATAAAGTCAGAAATATAAAATAGATGGGGTGATTTGAAATTCTCTTAGGGAAAGGACCATTCTATTCCCTGTTTTTTCTTGTGCTATCAAGCTATTTTCCTTGAGCTTTGTGTGTGAAAGTCAGTGATCAGTTCGTTCTGCATCAGTTAGTGGATGCTCTTGGAATACAAAGATGTAGAAATGTTTGAACAGAGCCAACAGCTCTACTGAGGTTTTATTCCTCATTTGTGTGAGCTCTGGATGCCCTTGGTAAGGGGCACCACTTCCTCCCTTCTGTATCTGCTCGTTCGAGTATGAAACATTAGCCACTGCCTCAACTTCACCCATTCAAAAGGCAATTGGGTAAATTGTAGAGTGGTTTTTTCTTTTCTTTTATTCCTTTGGAGGTGTCTGTATTTTTGAATGCTTTTGACAGAAAATCAAATGTTAATAATTGGTTATTCTGCAATTTACTATAAAACAATGAGAACCATCAGTAATTGATAGGCAATTAGTGCTGTATTTTTGTTTCTAGAGCTTGCAAATTCGATGTGGAGATGTTACTCTAGGATGCAAGCTTTAGAGTTATGCTGATATACATAAATGTGCGTTCTGCTCCCTGTCCCCACACAAATAAAAATTTTGCTTTAGTAAGTTCTAAAAGGAGAAATCTGTAAGTTACAATTCATAGTAATCTTATGCTAAGTACAAGTGAGGGAGTGTATATCTACGTGCAGGTCTCTTCTGTGTTTTTTTTTAAATGACCTTAAAATTCAGTTTCATTTCCTTCTCAAAAAGGCGTGCTGGCAATACAG
This sequence comes from Melanocharis versteri, assembly GCA_013397845.1. NCBI lineage: Eukaryota > Metazoa > Chordata > Aves > Passeriformes > Melanocharitidae > Melanocharis > Melanocharis versteri. The sequence continues at coordinate 816,053 of VZTG01005429.1, read as the reverse complement.
TGAATTTGTGCTTTGCAAAATCTAAACCTGTTTTGTTCTTGACAAGTTTAAGGTTTCCTGAGATAACAGTCACGTTCTCTTTAAAAAGTCAAGTCACAGACTTGTCCAGGAGCTTTGTTTTCACCTCTGATTCCCAAACAAACGCTACAGGAACTTTTTATCAAAAGTTACCATCCTGCCTTCATTTTGCACATAGCAGCCTCAGGTTTCATTTTCCCCAACAAGATTTCTCTAATGGTGTGTGCTAGGAACTGTTGGCCTGCACAGGCAGACTTGTTTTCCTCTCTGCAGTGAGCTGTTGTTGGCTGTCATGTGCTGGTTAAGTCATAGATCAGACATCTGCTGTGGGTCTGGGCATGGTTGGGAGGTAAGATGTGAATGATGGAGTTGAGAGAAGGGCGGAAAAAGGGCTGTTGGCATATTCAGGTAGTGGCCTCTGGCTGTGTCACACACAGGCCACTCTGCCTTCCCACCCAGTGCCTGATGCAGCTTTGAGTAATGGTCCCAGTCTGGAGTCCAGCAGCTGGATTAATTCCATAATTAATGCCATGCTTGTGGGTCTTGACACAGTGCCGCTGTAAATTGTTGCCAGGAATCAGCTTCTGAGGAGGAGCTGTTTACTGATGTTCCATGGTTGATCTGAAATCTGCTTGGACCAGTAGTGGCTGCAGTTCCATGTCTCATTCCCAGTGCCAGCCAGCTCTCACAGTTCAGACTGGAAAGCACATAAAACCTGAGAGAAGTGCTTGCAAATATGGAAATGTTCAAGGCCAGGTTGGACAGGGCTTGGAGCAGCCTAGTCTAGTGGAAAGTGTCCCTGCCTACAGCAGGGGGTTGGAACAAAATGATCTTTAAGGTCCCTCCCAAACCAAATCATTCTGTGATTATGATTCTATGAATTACTACACTTTTATATCAGTTAAATCCATGTTTGCATCAGTGCTTCAGTGTGTGCTTTTTAAGGTACCATGTATATTCTGAACCATTAATTTTATAACAGATTTGGGAAGATTAAGCAGTTCACTGTGCAGCTAGAAGGACTCTTAGAATGAGGATGCTGCTTATTTTCTGGAAGACTTCACAGAAAAGCACCCTGAAGTTGTGACTAAAATGATCAGCTGAGATCAAACATTACTATTAAAAATAAAGGCACTTTTATATAGCTATAACCGCCTTAACAAGAGTGAAACAGCCATAGGCTAAAGATGACTGTACTGGCTTAAAATATTCTTTTTATCCATCTTTCTTTGTATTTGTGTAATTTTCAGTAAAATACAGTGATTTTGGTGTCTGTTCCTTAGTTTATATGCCCAATTCTTCTAATTACACTTTGTGTTCATTTTTTACTGGTGATGGTGCAATTCCAGGATGAGCTCTCTGATGTTAGCCAAGCAGGCTCCAAATGCACTACTCCAGCATCCACAGCTGCTTCAGATGTTCCTGTGCTGCCTGCTGAAACTCCTCAAAAGGAAAATGTTGAAGGGCTTGCAAAGGACACAGAGATGTCGAATGAGAAGCTGGATGTAAGCAGGAATATTGAAGTACAGGTAGCTCAAGAGACGAGAAATGTCTGCACTGGTGAGCTGCTTTAACTTCTTAATATAGGGTTACTATGGAACTCATATTTGATCACTTATTAATTATCTCTTATTGTGCCACAAATGAGGATGGGTTTTTTTACTCAATATTTTAAGGAGTACAGAATATAGGTCAGAGTCTGTTGTTTATTGGTGACTTTAGTCCTTTTTTCTTCAGAATCAGAATTATTTATGACATTTCTTTGACAGTAGAAAAGGCACAAAGAATCATGAAGTGTTGGACATCTTGGTTTCAATTGCAGAAATAGTAGGAAATAATTGCTGTTGTATAACTTGTGTTAAATTCAGGAGAGACCTAGAAATTCCAGTGTCTGCACTGGAATATAAAAATCTCTGAGTCTTTTCATTAATTACCCTCATAAGTCTTTGAACAAAAGTATTCTAAGTATCCTAGGTTGGTGATTGATTAAGAACTACTACATGTAGTTAATATGCCATGATGATTTTGTTTATGGGTGTGTACCACTTGCTTTGCCCCAGGGGGAAATGAAAATGAAGAAAAATCTGAAGTTCAGGCAATCATTGAGTCAACTCCAGAGTTGGATATGGATAAAGATCTGAGTGGATATAAGGGTTCCAGGTAAATTGTGTGTTGTGATTTGAGGAAGAAAACAAATTTTAGAAGGTTATTTAAAGATGCTGTGTACAGGAATTTTCCTTTTTCCTGTCTTTGTTTCATTCTTGTGATGACAAGGATAAAATCACCCTATATGGTGAATGTTAAGGGTGTAAGAGGTTTGTGTGAAAGGAGCCCCTTCTCTGACCAGAGGAATATTTTGACCTCCTTCTATTTAGTTCTCTTGCATTCTTGTTATATTAAATGGCTTCCAGTTTAGCTGAGCTTTCTGTTCTTCAGGCATTTGGGCTAAGTCCTGACACAACTGAATTTCTATAGGCCAAAACTTGATATGCTTTAATTTAATAAAATCCTGTCCAGCTCAATATCAGCAACGGCTTCAATTTTGGGATCTTGATGGCAAAGCAGTATTTGAAAATAGAATCTAGAACTTGTAAGCCAACTGAAAGCTTGTGGGGTTTGTTTGAGGGGACAAATGAACTACTGGTAAAATACAGAGAAAGCTTTTCTTCATTGTGGGAATGTTGTCTCCCTGCTTTTTCATGCCTTGTTTTTAATTCTCTGCCCAGCACTCCCACCAAAGGCATTGAGAACAAAGCATTTGACCGTAACACAGAGTCACTCTTTGAAGAGCTGTCATCTGCTGGTTCTGGCCTCATTGGAGATGTGGATGAAGGTGCAGATTTACTGGGTAAGAAAGGTTGTTTAAAGATGCTGTATACAGCAATTTTCCTTTTTAGGAAGTGCTTAATTATTCTTGTTTTATTAAGTATTCTTGATTTATTGTTAGGCTGCATTTGCATTAAAATTGTTTGAGTAGCATCCTAAGGTAGTCATTGGAATGCAAAACCAGAAGAAAGTGTTTGTTCTTTCTCTCTGTAAAACTATGTCAGCCTTAATCTTTTGGGGCACTTCCTACACTATTCTCCATTTCTCCCTGTATGTTCTCTTACATAAGGATTTTTATCTCAAGGAAGATTTTTGTCTTGAACTAGTTTTAGGTAGTTTTATTCAGGTCGTGCCTTATCTGTATTGGCCTGGCTTCATCACCTCTTTAGGGATTTTACCTTGAAAGAGAATTGCAGCAAATGAAATGGTGGTAATTTGAGAATCAAACTGTTAATTGATAGGGGAGGGGAAACCCACATTTCTCCTTCCCCTAAGCAGCTTTCTGTTATTTTTATGCTGACTGAAAAAAACATGAGTTTTGAGTTTGAGTTGACCAAGATCAAAAAGGTCATCAGAAAAATAATCTTTCTATAAACAATATAGCAAGATATTTTTTGCTGTATAATTGTTCAGGCCTCATTTTGAAATAATGAAAGCTGGTACGATGAAATGTATAAAATGCAGATGCCACTCTCAGGTGCTTTAGAAATGGATTGTGTACAGACAATCTGCAGCTTGTTTGCTTCTGTCCTCTGACCCTGCAAAAATACAGATTGCTGGGACTGTTAAAACTCCAGTGTGCAATCTGGATTCCTGGTTGTTCAGTGTTCCTCTAGAAACTTATTTTACATCAAACAGGTGACATTTCTGCAGGTATTACTATCTGGGAGTAATGGGCCTGTCTGCAGTCTGAGATGGTTTTCCTTTGTTGTCACTGTGCAGTGAGGCTGTCTACATCTTTACTGCAACATACTTCATCCAAAACTCCTGGATGTCTCTCCATTGTCACAGGGACAACAGACACATTCTGCATGCAAAAATACAGATACTGGAGAAGTATTAACATGGAGCAACTCACAGGGACAACAGGTGATAAAAAAAACCTGTGATAAAAAACTGATTAAAGAAATCAAACTGTTGTCAGGATGTCCTGATTCTAATGCTTTTTTTTCCCTGGGCAAAAAATAATATACTTGTTAGTATAACTTATTAAAGGTTTGTCAGTGAGTTTATTACCATTTTCTGTAAATATATTCTGGAAATACCAGTATGTGCAAACTGAGCCTATGGTTATACCCGCGTTTGTTATGCAGAATGTGTTGGTCTGAAAATTATATTTTAGAACTGTCATTTCACTTTGAGGTCAACCATAGTCCAAAACCTGAAAAGCCACACCTGCATCCAGGATAGTCTGTGTGTTTCAAGCATTTGGATCTGTTCTAAGTGAGCATTAAATTTCAGTATGGAGTTGTGTAAAAATAGTTAATTGGGATTCTCTAATCTGTTTTCTCTTGGGCTGCATACCCAGGGGAATATTCTGGTGTGTATGCTTCTTTTTTCAAAAAATCTTTGAAATCTTTTGCTTCTCCAGTTAGGCATTCTTGGCTGCTGCTCTCATAAAATACATTCTCTGCATTTTTTCCTTGCTTGGTACCTTTTTTTTTTGCCGTTGCACTCTGGCTTTATAGTTTTTGTTCTTGTATTATAAAAGATCTTGAAACCTGTTAGATGTGATCCTACATACTTTTATCTGTGAATACTGAAAATGCTTGAAAAGCAATAGCAACTTTAATAAAATCTCTTGATGGCTGTAGTATAGGAGATTTCTCCAGATATTGATAAATTAACCATGACTGGTCTAAGATACTTCAGTAAATGTCATTTACTTTTAATCCAAAACCAGAGAGGGAAATGTGAAAAGAGGGAACTTTGACTTGCATGTCTATTTATAGATACCTTTTTTCTTTGTTATACAAGTATCTTTTAAGTCTTCTACTGCCAAAGTTGCTTAGAAAATTGTGTTCCTAAAGTATTTTAAAAGGCCTCCACCATTAAGATACCTTCTTCATTCATTATGTTAATCTTGAATTAACATAATTTCTGCTGTTATCTGTGTGGTTATTAGTTTGCTGTGCAAGATGCAAAATAATTATTCTCTCCTGAGAATAATATTTTTTAAAATTCTGAAAATTATATTAGGTATGCAAAAAATAGGGCAAGAAAATAATTTCCAGAAATTTAAGTAACACTGAAGTAGTTACATGAAAGGTTATGTTCATTTTTTTCCATAATAGCATATTAATTGGAAACTTCTGAATGGCTTAGCATTTCTTCCAAGGACTGTGCTTCTAAATTATTTCACAGAAAATGAGAGACTTTTGTTGAGTTACTGATTTTTATAAGAGGTTTAACCAATGGAAATGGTTGTGACAAACTTAAATTCTTCAACATCAGTCTTCTGTATAAATCCTGCTTCTATTCACATCACATCCCACTTCAGACTTTTGGTGGTGGCTTTGTTTTAATTCGCTCTTACTTCCTAAGTCTAAATCTTTTATTGCTCTTCGCTCATACTACACCTCACATGAAATGTTTCTTGTTCTTGTTTTTGCTGTACATGGAATGCATGGGCTTTAAAGACCATAATTTCTTTGGTAAGGTATCATTTGCTCTGGGGAAATCTGCAGGGCTTTCACAACCTGAGTTTTGTTCAGCATGTCTTGTGTCTATAACTGGTACGCTTTGGTATCTAACATGGTGTAAAAGACAGTTGAGCATTTTAAACTTAACTTTTTATGGTGTAACACTTCTGCAGCATATGCTGTGTTTGGTTTTTGACTTAGTACTGAAACATCTTCTAAATATACAGAGTAGCAGCACTGGCCTGTGCTTAGTCAGAGATGTCTTTGGGCTTTAATTGAAGTCAGACTGGGAGAAGGTGGAGGGGAAAGCTAATTGTAGAAGGTAGGTTGGATCTGAAACTCCAGATAGCTCACAGTTCTTTTGACAAGTTTGTCATACTTAAAATTCAGTTGACTTTAGATAATGGCAAAGCATAAGTTTTGTAAAAACATCCATTTTATTTGCTAATTTCATGTGTTTGTTTCCTTTGGAAAGGAATGGGGCGTGAGGTTGAAAACCTTATTTTGGAAAACACTCAGCTGCTGGAGACAAAGTAAGTGAGACTGTTTATGTAAAAAATACCGACTTCCTGTTATTTCATTATATCTCCAATATCCTGATACAGAATTGAAACTTTACGAATGTGCTTTCAGTTCTAAGAGTAGCAGGGGTGTGAGTATTTTGAATTTCTGGGTGTATTTGTCTGAGTTGGTTGTCTTCTAGAAATTAAGGACCTAAGAAGCAAAATCTGCTTTTATCCTTGTAAGGCTCCAAGAAATGCATTACTGTGTCCTGATGAGATCAACTCCCTGGCAGAAACATAGCTTTAAGTGCAGAGACAAATCCATAGGAGCACTGTTGAGGAATTTATTCTAAGCAAACTGATTTATCAGTACTTTTTTCTAATAGAGAGAATGTGAATGTGTTTGAATGTTGGAGATTTGGAGGGAGATGGTTTGGCCTCTAAGAAAGCTGTATCTTTTTACAGCAGCTCTGTGTAAGAAATGTGTGGGTCCTCAAAAATAAAACCAGGCTGAAGCTGAACTGGGAGACCATGATCATCCTTGTAACTATGTGTTTTCAATGTTTGTGTAGAAATGCACTGAATGTAGTGAAGAATGATTTAATAGCAAAGGTGGATGAATTGACCTGTGAGAAGGATGTACTACAAGGTGAATTAGAGGCTGTAAAACAAGCAAAACAAAAGCTTGAAGAGAAGAATAAAGAACTGGAAGAAGAGCTGAGAAAGTAAGTTTAATTCCATGGTTGTAGAAAGGGAAAAGAAGAAAAAACCCTACTGTGGTATTTAATGCAGCTGGTTTTTATTTTGTGTTTAGAGCTCGTGCAGAAGCTGAGGAAGCAAGACAGAAGGCTAAAGAGGATGATGATGTAGGTGTATATGTGTGCATGGTTTTGTGTGTGTAATTCAATGGGACACTAGACGTCCACGTGTTTAGTGAGTGCTACTAAAATTTACTGCTTAATAAGTAGTGGTAAAGTTCCTCCCTGTATAGAAAAGACAGAAGATCTAAAGAGCACAAGTAAACTGAAATTGACAGTGATTAGTTTGCTTTCTTTCCTCTCTGCCACTATTATCACACTCTTGTTTTGAAGAGCCGTTTTCATTCACATTATATTGCATACAAAGGATGGGAGGAGAGGAAGGTAAAACTCGGATTTCCAAAGCCCCAAACGATTTGAAATCTGGAATTGTGCCGTAGCCTGGCAGTTTTTGGGAGGCAGAGGGTGGCTCTGCAGGGCCCTGTGGTGCTCTTTGTCCCTGCCATGTTTGTGTACGTGTGTGCCCAGAGCGATGTCCCCACGGCGCAGCGGAAACGCTTCACACGTGTGGAGATGGCGCGAGTGCTGATGGAGAGGAACCAGTACAAGGAGAGGCTGATGGAGCTGCAGGAGGCTGTCCGATGGACGGAGATGATAAGGTGAAAAGGCTCTTTTGGAATCATTGACAGAGCTCCGTAGGATTTTTAGCTGCAGAGTGATCTGGTCAGCAGGCTCATTGCCTTCTGCTTGTTTTCCTCATGCCCATGAGGAACACTGTTTTTAAGTTATGGGCATATAATTCGTCAGAATGGTTCTTGGTGAGACCTCAGTGAAGATGTGTGACTTCATATGATGTGAAATACACGCATTTTTTCAAGGGATGCTTACTTTGGAGCAGTTCCAAAAGTTGGTAATTGTAAATAACATTAATTTGGCAGGCAGTAAAAATTGCTCTGTGTGTACACATACCTTGTGATGTCAAAATAGGGATAATGTAGTCTTCAGACTGAGCATAATTCCTTTGGAAAGACTTGTGTTGTTCAGGATAAAACAGTTAAAGCTGTGCAAGGTGTGTTAAATAGAAGCAATAAAGATGGTGATTTGGTCTCATTTTTTTCCTGAATACTCAGTCGTTTCGAAGGTATGGGTTAAAAACTCAGGTCTTCTGCCTCAGACCTCAGCCCAGCTCACCCTTGTCCCTGACCACAGGAACCAGAGGCTGTGGTGCTGCCTGCTGGCCATGAATAGCAGTGACATGTGATTGTTCCCATTGTCCTCATGCCTGTGAGCCTTTGGGAGGAAAAATGCACATTCCCAACAGCCATGGCTTGTTTTTCTGTAGCTATTGTCTGCTATTTCTGCTGGAGAAATCCTCTCCTATCTCTTATCTATGGCTATGGGAACACTCACTTTATCAATTATTTACTGATGTGTTGAAGGTTAATAGACTTTAAAACAAAAACCAATGGTTAAAATATTAAATAGGGGGCAAAATGATTTAAAATGATTTGCTGCTTTCTTTGAGCTGTTTTCATTACTAAGTGTTATGCAGACTTGTCTCTTCTGTCTGAAAAGTTGTCAGTTGTTTGGATGCAAAGAAATAGGGATGAAGTTTATTATGTAACTTCAGTTCCTCTAGTGGGAATTTCAATATTGTGCTCTGATCGGTAAAGAAGTAGCAGTGTGAAAAAAACAGGCTTTGTTATTTTCAAGCTGTTATGCTTTTTTAAAAAAATAAGAGATACACTGTTCTGTTACTTTTCCTTTTTTAGCTGTTTTTTACTCAGTAAACTTGGAATTCATTTCTTGTAGAGCATCAAGAGAAAATCCAGCCATGCAAGAGAAGAAGAGATCAAGCATTTGGCAGTTGTGAGTATAGAAACACGACTCACTGGCAGAAATCAATAAAGACCCTAACCAATTAGCCAGCACATTTGTGTATGTTAGCTAATTATTTTTTGGCAGATGAAGATGTCTTAACCCTTCTCCTCTTTTTGCCCAGCATGCCAACTCGGTAAGACTGGTCTGGAAGACAGAATGTATTGTAAGCCGCAGCACGTAGTGAGTGGCTGTGCACTTTGTGAAGTTAAATGCCAAAGTGCTGGAATTTTTTCTCTAGCTGAATATGCACCAGGATTCTTGTTCTGAACATTTTTTCCGGATTCATTTTTATGATGAAAAGTAGAAACCTGAAGAGCATGTGTGGATTACATTTATTTCAGCTTCCTTTCCCTCTGTGAAGTACAGCTTACTGATTGTTACATTCTCCTTGCTGACTTCAAGCTCTTTAAATCTAAACCAGTGTTTTTCACAACAAGATATTTGTCATTTGATGTCGTGATTTGCTAATAACTGTTTTATGTTGTTGCCTAGAAAATAGTGGGGTTTTAAAAATGCTCTCTGCATGCACTATTGTCCTTCATAGAGCTGTCTTCTAGGTGTGATGTTCACATCCTAATTTTGTTGGTTCCCTGTAGATGTTAATTCAAGATGAAGTTCCCATTGAAATTGATAAATAAATGGGATAATAATCCTTTAACAATTTTTCTTACTGACATGAGGTTTTGTGCTTTGAGAGTGTTGCTGAGTGTGTGGTGGCTGCTGTTATGTTGGGCTCCAGTTTATTACTTTAACTGTCTTGAGCAGGCTGGCATATGCTGTGTTTTGCTTGCACAGTCAAATTTGGATGTATCTGACAAATCTTGACTGTTGTCTTTTTCTCTTCTAGTTTTAGCAGGCTCTTCAGTTCATCCAGCAATACAGCAAAGAAACCAGAACCTCCTGTCAATGTTAAATATAATGCTCCAACCTCGCACATTACGCCGTCAGTCAAGAAAAGAAGCAGCACCTTATCTCAATTACCCAGTGACAAATCTAAAGCCTTTGAATTCCTCAGTGAAGAGTAAGACATTTTGGTTTTGTACTAGTAGATATGCTCTATCAAGTGTTTACTCTTTTAGTCCTCTGAGATTACTAACATGCTGCTAAGTGAAGTATAATGTTCTCCTGAAGTGAGTGTTGATTCATAAGGACTCAAGATAGTGTAGAGTGAAATGTGCAGCAGTGGGTGAATGCTTTGAGCACCTGGCTGAAATATTCTGCTTGGTAGATACCACTGTCTTTCGAGACAGTGCATTTAGGCACAGGAGGCAGCACTTGGTACGCCTTTATATGCAAATGTTGTAGCTGGGCAATAGCTGTACAGGTACTTAAGGAAGAGTCAGGCTGACAAGTATGTGTATTGTTTTTTCTCTTGTGCTTTGTTTTGGCAATATATCCTTTTGAGTTACAGCTTGTAAAGCTCCTAGTAGAGATACACAACCCATGGTAATTTCCTTTAAGGATGCTGGCAATAGATTTTCTGGTTTTGCCTGTTTTTCACCAGTCCCTTAAAAACAGCCCACAGGAAACCTGGTGATTTGATAGGTGAAAAAAACTAGAGATATCCTTGGTAACCCAATGCTTCCACTGAGATCTTGGTTACTGAGTTTAACAGCAATTCCCATTGCACAAGAGATTCTAAAGAGCATAAGTAAGAAGTTCCTCAACCCTGATTCTTGCCCAGAACTGAAGCCAGTTTAGCCTCGCGCCGGGAGCAGAAGAGGGAGCAGTACCGCCAGGTGAAAGCTCACGTCCAGAAGGAGGATGGCAGAGTGCAGGCTTTTGGCTGGAGTCTACCTCAGAAGTACAAACAGGTATGATGTTTTCAAGTGTGATGGTAACAGCTTCATGTTTTGTCACGTTTGATTAGGGTATGATTTCACGGCTTGTGTTTGAGTGATTCCCGCTTTTTTTTGTTGAACTTAGCAGTAAAGAATCTTTCTAAAGGAAACAACAATGCAAAAGTCTTAATTGTGTTTCATAAATTCTGAGCTACTGATTCCAAAGATTGTAAACCTCTTTTAAAAGTAAAACTTTTCCTGTTTGTTTGTTTGTTTTTTACCTAGGTGGCAAATGGTGGACAGGGTGAAAATAAGATGAAGAACTTGCCTGTACCTGTTTACCTGAGACCTTTGGATGAGAAGGATTCCTCTATGAAGGTAGGCTATTTCCAGTGATGATAGAGAGACTTGGGCAAGCTATAGCTTCAATATTTTTATTTTGGACTCAATTACATTCTTTTTCAAATTAAGTTATTTATTTTTAAAACATAATGAAGAAGAATTTGTCTCAGTAAAATGTACGTGACTTTAATTGTAATTAATAACTTAAAATGGACTGTGGATATATAATAATGTTGATATCACTTAGCGTATTTAACAATGCTTGTGTCTCTTTCTTTAGTTTGAGATTCAAGTGAAATATTTCTTTTTCTCCCAAGCTGTGGTGTGCTGTAGGGGTGAACCTGTCAGGGGGGAAGACACGAGATGGAGGGTCTGTGGTTGGTGCCAGCGTGTTCTACAATGATGTGACTGCTGGGGATGCAGATGGCAACAAGCAGCAAACAGGATCCCAGAGCAGCTTAGATAAACTAGACCAGGAGCTCAAGGTAAGGTCACTGCAAGGCACATTTAATAAATTATATAGTTGTACATCTTTACCGTGTAACTGTAGAGTAATAAAGTATTTTCTAATCAGGTTCATTGGTAACAAATAGATTTTTCTTGGTTAGTCATTAGCCCAGGATATTTGGGTTATTGAATCCAACTACAAAAATACTTTGATTCTTCCCTTGCTGGCAAATCTCAGGAGCAAATCAATTTTATATCAAAATGATGTACTGCTTATGCCAGTGCTGCTTCCTTTAAAAACCATTTGAGACAGAACTGTTTATATTCTAACTGCCACGAATGGAATTCATATTAAGGGCATAAAAACAAAGTCTTAATTTTGAAGTGCTTTGGGATATCACATTAACCTGTGGTGATACTGAGTATGGCAGCCAGCATGTCAATAATGTTCTTATTTTATATTGGTCTAACTGTATAATTATGCAGTATATTTATAATATTTTCTCTATTTTTAATAGAAGTATGAAATATGAGGGAGCTTTCTACTTCAGATATATAGAGAACAAGGAACTATGTGTTATTTTACAATGGCATTGAAGATATTTAACTTCCCACATATTTATGTATATTTCTGTAGGTGAAAATGTAAGACCATAAAAGATCAAAGGTAATAACTCTATTCTTGTCCCCCTTTCTGTTGTTAATTTCTGCCTTTATTCTCATTCAGGATCAGCAGAAGGAACTGAAACATCAGGAAGAATTATCCAGTCTAGTTTGGATCTGTACTAGCACACATTCTGCTACAAAAGTTATCATTATTGATGCAAATCAACCGGGGAATATTCTGGACAGTTTCATTGTTTGCAATTCTCACGTGCTTTGTATTGCCAGTGTGCCAGGTAAACACTTGGGCTGGTTCAGCTCCTGCTCTTTTAACTGTTTCTTATTCAGCTTTTCTTATGCAATGAAAACCCACAGATTTGTTACTTAGTGTGATAAAATGTTACTGTAACACAGCAATAAGAAAGTGTTTAGTTGTACATTAAACTATTGCGTTTCTGCCCTACTGTTTCACTCTTTAGTTGGCTCTTGTCCTAAATTAACCGAAAGTCAGAGAGATGTCAGCAGCCAAGGGGAACTGTTTTGTTTGATGTACTATGAACTGTGCAATAGTGTCAATTATTTCATGGAATTGTGAACATCACAAAAAGAATGATATGTTGGTTGCTTTTTTGACCCCTTGAAGATAAGCAGCAAGTCTTAGAGCTTCCTGCAGAGGGAATCCTTGTTGCATTCGAGTGTATTTTAAGTCTTGAAAGTATAAGAGGGTTGAACATGAGAAAACCAGTTTTTCTTCCAGAACAAAAGATCTATTGCACCTAAATTCTTCATAAAGATGTAGATAGGTGCCATTGCATACATACACTGTTATGAAATCTAATTTTAGAAGAAGATACAATTAAAACAGAAATAAGCTATTTGGAAAACTGCAGATTGAAATACAGTGAATGACATCGTAATGCAGCATATGTCGATCTTGCTTTTGTTTTGTGAGCTTTGTGACAGCATCTTCCACGTTTGCTGAGCATGTTAAAATAACCTTGTAGATAGGGGCTATCTGCATGTTTAATCTCAGTTGCTGGAGAGCTCATTCAGTTTGAAGCTTAGTTATTAGATAGAGAAGTGATTCAGCTTTATCCCTATGAAAAACACCCAGTGACAGGGCCCAAGGGAATGGCCTGAAGTGGGTCAGGGGAGGTTTAGGCTGGATATCAGGAAAAGATTCTTCCCCAGGGTGTGGTGGGGCATTGAAAAGGCTCGCCAGGGCAGTGGCATGGCACCAAGGCTGCCAGAGTTCCAGGATGGTTTGGACAATGCTCTGAGACAAAGGGTGGGGTTGTTGGGTGTCTGTGCAGGGCCAGCAGTTGGACTGAATCCTTGTGGGTCCCTTCCAGCTCAGGGTATTCTGTGATTCCGAGTTTAATCTCTTTCAGGGGCAAGGGAAACAGACTACCCTGCAGGAGAAGAAGGGTCCCAGGAAGCAGATTCCAGCCAAGTGGACAAATCCTCCCTGTGTGGCAGCATGACCAGCAACAGCTCTGCTGAGACAGACAGCCTGCTGGGGGGCATCACCGTGGTGGGCTGCACTGCTGAGGGTCTCACGGGAGCTCCTGGTGCCCACGACACCAACGGAGCCTCACTTGTGCCAGAGAAACAGCCAGGTGTGTGATAAACACTGCAGGTGTGCCAGGGCTGGCCAAACACCTCGAGGTGCAGCTGGGAACGAGTGGTGCAACTGCTGAGCTTAACAGCGTGTAAGCTGTGATGGCATAAACTCTCTGTAAATCTGGAAATTGTAGCTGAAAATGTGGTGGGGGTGACATGAAATGGGAATTGGCAGCTGCTTCTTGCAGGTACTTTTGAGAGAGTTCTTGTGCCTGCTCTAGAGAGAGGTTTTAATGTAATATTTGAAATGCAGATCTTGCCAAAGAGTAACTAAAATAAATGTGTTGGATTTTGTCAAGTAGAGATTTAAGTGAAACTGAGTATTTAATAGATATTCTTACTGTTTTCTGTCATATGTCCTGCAGAGCTGTATGGTGATATGATTGTCAATGGATATGTGGTGGTTGGCATTGTTCACTGCTATCCTAGTTAATCATTTAATGGCCAACCTGAGCCATCAGTCACTGGGTTGATACTTAAAGTCATCTGACATTTGTTTATACAGTGCTAAAATTTGGGCATTTCTGATGTGATTTTTTTTAATTCTGATGTGGAAATTGTAACTGTCTGGCTAGAACAGCTATTCACTTCAGTTTTAAGTATCAAGTTCTGGCTGTTTTAAACAATAGCAAATTCTGTCAAATTTGTTTGTTTCATAGATATTGCAACTGAAAATAATTCAGTAGATGAGAACATTCCAACAGCAGAGGAGGCAACAGAAGCAACAGAAGTCAATGCAGGGACAGGAGAGGACACAGCTGATATTGCACAAACTGGAGTCTACACAGAGCATGTCTTTACTGATCCCTTGGGAGTGCAGCATACAACAGAGGCATCTCCTGTGTATCAGCCTAAGTACATAGTCTCAGTCCTCATACCTCTTAAAATGTATTTAAAAAAACAAATATAATGTTTGTAGGAACATAGCATGGGGACAAAATGACTACTTTTTTTTTCTTGTTAAGTGTGTTGAGGTTTGTATAAGTAGTCTTGGTACAAGACTCTGCTTTGTGACTCTCTTCTGCCATTCCCCAGAGATAACAGTACTGACAGGCTTGAATGGAACCTAGTCTTCCTTGTAAAAGTAAATGTCCACTTGAAGAAATTCATTGTTATTGAGGTTTTCATCTGTGTTGTACTTTCACGTGTGGTTACTGTGTTTTTAAACACCTCATGTACTTCAAAAGCCAGTGTAGGAACTCTCAGTGAAGTAAACACCTGGGTTATAGCCTGAGTAATCTGTGCACTCCATTAAATGTATTTTAACTGGTGTTTTTTTTCCAGTACTGAGTCAGAGTTATATAAGGATGTTGCAGTTCTGCCCAATGAGCAAGATCTGGTGAGAGAAGAAGCACAGAAAATGAGTAGCCTTTTACCCACCATGTGGCTTGGAGCACAGAATGGATGGTAAGGAAGTGCTAATCTTGTTACATTTATTTATAATAATTACTTTAAACTTGCTTCTTGTGCCTACAGGCCTGATAACTGTCTCAAGTCAAGATTAAGTGCAGGAATATCTCAAGAGAGCCAAACCCTTGAATGCTTTGCTGCATTTTTAGGCATTATAGAGTTCAAAGGAAGTATTGTAGGTGATTAGTAAGCTTTTTTTTTGTTAGGTAAGGCTTCATCTGCAGAGAAATTCTGGGTTTTTTTGTAGTCAGAGAAGTTGTTATGGTCTGTTAATTCCATAACTTTCAATATTTTAGTATGCCAGAATAATGTGTTGTACTTTTTACTGCAGATGGATCTGCAAGGGACTTTGTAATGCTTTAGGCCTCTGAAAAAGCCATTCTGCTGCTCATGTAGTTCTTCCTTTCAGTGTGTACATAGTTTCCAGTGGAAGATGAAAACTTATTTTCCCTTTGATTGTGGATTTCAGTTTATAAGGGTTTTGCTTGTGGTTTGTTTTTGTCTGGTAGTGCTTTTAATCCCTCCTGATTTGTCTTTGCAGCCTGTATGTTCATTCGTCAGTGGCCCAGTGGAGGAAATGTGTTCATGCCATTAAACTTAAAGATTCTATTCTCAGTATTGTGTAAGTCCTGAAAGAATGTCATGTAAATCATAATGAATTTCTGATAAAATACTTTCCAAAGTAGTTTTGTATTTTCTCCTCAGATGTTGGGGATGTCACTTGCCATAACCGCCTGCATGCTCTTTGAGGGACAGTGGAAAACTTTTGGGGAGTAAGGAAAATAAAAGGAATCTGGTACCTGTTGGAAATACGTAGCCCAAATGATGAGCTGTAGCTACACAAAACAGTTATAGGTTGCTTTCTTTGCTGTTGTCTTCAGACATTGCAGTCAGATGTATTTCATGGTCTCTGAACTGGATTTTGACCGCTTGTTACATCCCTTTTCTTGAGCTATATTGTAGAAATCAAAACACTAGGGCTAATGTGACTGTAAGAAATATGCTGAAATATCAGATGTTTATACCTAGCTTTAAACCTGCCTTCTGAGCAGAGCAGGCTGACAGAGGGTGTTGTTGTGCCTCCTTTTTCTCCAGACATGTCAAAGGAATAGTCTTGGTTGCACTGGCAGACGGGACGCTCGCAATCTTTCACCGGGGAGTTGGTAAGGATTCTGTCACATCTGGAAACCAGGGAATTTGTAGCACAAGTCAGGAAAGAAATGTGCCACTTACAAGTAATGTTTTGATAATGTATTCCCCAATGACCTTTTTTTGGGTTGTCATGAGAAATATTTCATGTTATTTCAGTTGCAGATTTAAGTGCTGTTTTTGCACTGTTCTGGTGGAATATTTGCATTCGTGGAATATTTTCTTACTCTGAAATGGAGGATGGGATAGATCTGAGCTGAATAGGGAAAAGCCATCTGCAAGTCCACTTTGATCATCATCTCTCTTGCTTTTTCATCATGCTCAATAGTCATGTCTTCTGTTTTATTAGTGTTAAAAATTGGCTCTGGGCAAGTCCTTCAGTGAGAATTTTGTAAGCATCCCTTCAGAATTTCTGCCTAAACTGCTCTTGAACCAGCTTCATTCTTCAGCCTCCAGAAATAGGACCTGGAGGGGAAGGTCTTACTATGAGCAACTGGAACTTACCTGTTAACTTGTTTTTCCACAGCCTCCCTATTCATTTCATCTTTCCTTTGTGATGTTTAAATCCCTGGGCTCAGCATTTAAAATAATTAAAAAGATTGCACAACACTAATGCAAATACTGGAAAAGATGCATCTGGGATGAAGTTGTTTTTAGTGGTTTTGTTTTGTTGGTTTGTTTTTTTTTTTAACTCACTGTAGTGGCTTACAATCCCTAAGCCTCTCTAGTGAATGTCATTGATGATCTGTGGCCTTAGTTCAGTCTACAGAAGAATTTTACTTGTTGTTGAATGATCAAATTTAGTATGCTTTTAGTAGATTTCAGGTGCCTTTTTTAAGATCTTGCAGCATATTTTAAAAAAATGTGCACTGGCCAACACTTCTATGTTCAGCCAAGCAGCAGGTGCCTGGTGCTGTGTGGGAAGCTGTTTGTTTTCACAGGTACTGGTCCTAGCCAAGCAGAGCATGTGGCACTGGGTAACCTGCTGATTTAAAAATGGTTTGCTGGGTTTTTAACCTGAATCATTGTACAACTTAATTTTTTTTAAAAAAGTAACATTTGGGATGTTAGTTGCTGTTTTTTTTAATGAAGAGCTTAGCTATAAACTTGTATTGACTTACCCAGATTATTACGATGCTTTAAAAAAATTAGACTTTTAAGATAGTTGCTTGTACTTCTAAATTTTCCTTAAACCAAACACAGGTTCCTATGAGTTCTGCTTTTTGTTTTCCTCCTGTTTTTGCAGATGGTCAGTGGGATTTGACAAACTATCACCTCTTGGACCTGGGCCGGCCACACCACTCGATCCGGTGCATGACAGTGGTACATGACAAGGTCTGGTGTGGCTACAGGAACAAAATCTATGTTGTTCAACCAAAGGCCATGAAAATAGAGGTAAATTCCAGTGGTGATTAAAAGAATTAAATGTTATGTTTTAATGCTGCAGCTCAGACTCCAGAGTAACTCCAGAAACATCTGTTTTCATCAGTACAGAAACAGGCAACCAAGCAAATTTGTTTTAAGAAACAGTTTTACATTTTCTTAAGGTGTTTTTATTGTTTTGGAAGACTTAAAGCCATGATGAGACAGTTCACACTTAGTGAAACCAGTTTTTGGGAGATTTAGTTGCTGGCCAGAAACTGGAAAATGTCCTTGTGCAGAGCTTGTAAGGCCAGCTCCCAGCTTATTCTGTGTTTGCCTCATTTTATTCTCCACCCACCTGTAAACTTCTCTGTAATCTGTCTTTGCACACTTCAGAGGTTTGTAAGTGTTAGCTTGGAATGTTCTCTCCAGTTAGAGAGTAGTTTATGCAAGGTGTGAGAGCTGGTGTTTTATCTGCAGTGTTTAATTTGTCATCTCAAAAGCAGAAAGTGGCTGAGGTTTCCACAAGCCTTGAGCAATATAAGTGCTTCAGCTCCTGCTAATTGGCCTGAGACATGGGCCAGGCCTTTGAGGGTGACTGCTCAGCTCTTCTGAAAATATCAATCACCCAATAATAACCTGTTTTTGTGAAGAAGACTATAAATATATATATGGGAAAACTGAAATGAAGTTCATACAAAAGTGAAATGGATTGTTTTGCTGGGGAGTGGTGTGTATTTTGCACAAGTGGGTTTGTTTATGAGAGTCAGTCATGATGGAACAAGGAAGAAAGACACCTTTTGGGCACATGTACCTTGTGCTGTGGCAGCAGGATCTCAGACCAAAAAGGCTCCAGGTTCAAGGGAGACAGAAGCTAGAGCAGGCTGGGATGAGATGCGTAAGTGAAGACAGAGTAGAAAGTTACAGCTTTGAGATCACACTCAGGGAAGGGAATCAGCAGTGTTAGAGCATCACATGGTATTTGTAACTGAGCCAAACACTGTCAGTGATCTTGCCAATCAGAGGGTCGTGCTTGACTTAAAATTGCCAGTTCCGACTGTGTGAGAGTAACAGAGAAACCTTTCTTACTCTTCCCTTTGGTTCACCTTTGGTCTGAACCTCAATGTTCCATAGAAGTCCTTCGATGCCCACCCAAGGAGGGAGAGCCAAGTGAGGCAGCTGGCGTGGGTGGGGGACGGGGTGTGGGTGTCCATCCGCCTGGACTCCACGCTGCGCCTGTACCACGCCCACACCTACCAGCACCTGCAGGACGTGGACATCGAGCCCTACGTGAGCAAAATGCTCGGTGAGTTCCCAGCAAAAGCTGCTGGGTTCTTGCTGTCTGCAGCTTCCTTCTCCTGCTAGGGATCAGACAGTTCTCGCTGCACATTTGGGGCAAGGGTGGGGAGAAAGGCCAGTTCAAATCAGTTGGTGCAAACTTGAATCTGGAAGTAGAAGCCTGAGTCAGTCTGTGGAGCATGATGAGGGTGATGGGTCATCTGTTACAGTCTGTTGGCCTTACCTGGTGTGTAAAGTGTCCTTAAAAACTCGGAATGAATGAGGGAAATGGTGGCTGGATTGGGCAGGCACCAGTAGAGACACTACTGTCTTTCTCTTTTTCTATGCTGATACATTTTTTGATAGCTAAAAATGGGAAGAATCCATTACCTGCCTAGAAAAATTGCCTCTTTTTTCAGCAAACCCCCTCAAAATAGCAAATTTCTATTGCTGTGGAACCTAGTAAGCTTTCTGATTTTTTTTCATTAACATCTGTATAAGAGCAGTTTGACCACCTACATTACACAACAAATACAGGTAATTAGGCCCTGGGAAATCCTTCACAAGTCACTGCTGTGCATTGCACATGGCTGGTCAGCCTTCTGCTCCCCTCATCGTGCTAACGAATGAGAAATTAACTTTAATGGATGACAAACCACTATCCTATATCTGTAAACTCACTTTTTTGGTTTTTTTGAAAGCTTGTAAGCGCCAAAAGGTTTTACTGTGCAGCATTAAGGAGCTGTTATACCTTTTTTGCTTTCTCATAGCTAATGTTAGACTCTTGCAGTATAGGTTCTCAATTTAATTACAGTGTTGTAGCCTTCTAGGTTATCTTTACTACTTAAATGTGCTCCTCTACCTTGTTTCTGTCAGAAGTTGGGAGGGAATTACTTGTCTGTGTGATTTGGGAGTTGGATTTAAGATTCTCTGTTGTAGAACTAAAATTATTCTTGCTGATAATTTTTGATGAAAAGCATCTTTTGTTTTTAGGTACTGGTAAACTGGGATTCTCATTTGTGAGAATCACAGCACTTATGGTGTCTTGTAATCGTTTATGGGTAGGAACAGGAAATGGTGTCATCATCTCCATTCCATTAACAGAAAGTAAGTAAAATACCAATGAATAGCACTGTGCAATATGCTGTAGGCACAAAAAAAAGAGTAATAATCACCATTCAGATGCTTGCTAATGGGTAGAAAGCTTCACTGCCAGGTCTGAGTCTTTCAGGTTTGTAACAAATCAGGCCTGTGTGATGTTTAGCACCTAAATCTGTGTCTGTGGTTACAATTACCCTGAGAAAATAACACATCTCCAGAATCTCCTGTACTGCAGTTTGAGCAGAGTTGGCTTGAATCAAAGGGACACTTCGAAGCCTTAGATGTGTTCTGAGCATTAGCAGCATTGATAGAAGTTTATTGCTTATAAGAGACATCATTAGTTTTCTAATTAATGTTATTTTTGATTGCTGTATGATCACAAAGTAGATTTTTCTTTGATTTGAGCATGTTGGTGTTGTTGGTAATACAATTTGATTGGCTTTAGCTCTTGAGAATTCATCACAAAGTGGATATAAAGGACTGGAACTGTAGTAGCACAGAGTGCTTTAAAGGACACATTCAGAGTTAAAAGAGCTGTAAACACATTCTTCAAACAGGGCACTAACATCCAGGTCAAATTCCAATCATGTAAATCCTGGTGTTTGCTTAATAACAGACCCCAGACTCTAGTAGTAGGCTGAAACTAATTGAGGGCAGTTAAATCCCAGGAGAAAAGAACAGCTCAAGGGCAAACCAAATCTTAAATAGGTAAAGCTTGGGAAGAATCTCTGTGTAAATGGATTGCATTTAAGCAAGAAAAAAAAACCTCAACACTTGTGCCTGACACTAATGTTATAACAGGTGGACAGGAGTTTCAGAAAATCAAATGGAGACCTTTGATAGTCCTAATTGTACTGCTGTTACCTAGAAAATAGTGCAGTCTGACAGGTGAAGTTCTAGGGTGATTTAATAGTGAAAACTCTTCATGTTGTATCTACTTTGTTGAACAGCACACATGCATTGTTTCTCATATTGTTCCATTGCATTGTCCATCCATTCAGTAAATGTCTTTTTTTTGCCTTGCATGGATGTACTAAGGAAGGACAGGCTTCCTGTCATGGATTTTGAGTCATTTTAAATCATGCTTTCAAAAATTATAGCTCTTAATTTGCGTCAAGCTTAATTTAATGTTTCCAGAGGAGTTTGTTTTAAACCAGGAGTGAACATGAAGAAATCCCTATTAAAGCTGTTCAGTTTCATTTCAGTTCTGTTGGTTGGTTGTGGGTCAGAACAGCCTTGTGGGGGTAGCCTGATAGTGGAGTTGAGAACCCTGGTGAGAAATACTAATGGTTTTTAAAAGCAGTCACATCCTTGCAGGAGCAGTGGCATCTCTCAGTCCCCTGGGTCTCAGTAGCAGGGCAGCAGATGATGTTCCAAAAGGGTGCTTGAAAACATGAGTTGTTCTATATTATTCTGGAGCCTCCTGCCAAAGAAAGAGAGAAAGGGGAAACGTTGCTAATCAATAATAAACGTAAAAATACGTGATAGTGGCAGTGCTTTTGTGGTCCATTTTGTACTGAAACTTCTATAACAAGATCTGTTCTTTGTGACTTTTGATTGAATCATCTGTAATTAAATATCTATTGGGTTTTTTTAGGAGCTAAAATTTTAAGCCCTACCTTATCAAAAACCAAAATATGAGTGGTGGGTTCTCATTAATCCTTCTCCTCTACTGTCATACCTATCCATTTCCCCTTTCCTCCTTTCTCACTAGCTGTAATCCTCCACCAGGGACGTTTACTGGGGCTGCGGGGTAAGTGCAGATCCTGAACCAAAACCTATTTTCAGGCTTCTAATAGCCACTTTGAGGCTGTTTCCCCCTCCTTATAGATTTACCCTTTGTATGTTCCTAAATGTTTTTCCACTTGCAGTTACTGCATTGCAGCAGTTTTATGTTTGCTAAATGGCCACCAATCTGCTCAGCAGTTTAGCATATCATCCTGTGTTGCAGCTGAACTCTCATATAGACTTTGTTTTTCTTCCAGCCAATGTGATACCACATCTTATAACTTTGTCATTAATCCACATCATTTGCTGTCTTGTTACAAATCACTGTTTCTTTCACTACTTTGACAGTCTTTGGAATGGAGATGGCTTGTATGTCTAGCATGAGTACTCCTCTGGTTTTATGTATTTTAAAACTTCTCAGTAAAATCTAGATGTTGAATAATAGGGTAGCTCCTTCATGCCCATAGGTGGCTATTCCTAGAGAATTTTTGCTGGCAAGGGGATACCTTATGATTAGTTGGAATGAAACTGTCTTTAATTACATGTTTAAGTACATGGAATTTGCTCGTACTGAAACACATTAGAGGTACTTATTTTCTATGAAAGATACAGTCCTGTCACAAATTATTTTTTCCCAAAAGTAGGGTATCTGGTGTTTATGCTAGACTAATAAGAATCCTGCTCCATTTTCTGATGTACTTAAAATAACGAAGCATGCAATCTTTTTCTTTCCAGCTCTGTCTTGAATTGGCATTGCTGCCCTCCTGTTTCATTTTTATCTAAGTTGGCTGTAGCTTTTAGATGGTACCATAAGGTTTCTTAACAAATAACCACTGCAGCAATTTGTGTTTTGAAGTAGAAAACAACTCCTCTTCTTTTACAGCCAATAAAGCAGCAGCAGGCTCTGGAAACCGTCCAGGGAGCGTGATCCGTGTGTATGGAGATGAGAACAGTGACAAAGTGACTCCAGGGACATTCATCCCCTACTGTTCCATGGCACACGCACAGCTCTGCTTCCACGGCCACCGGGATGCTGTGAAATTCTTTGTTGCAGTACCAGGTGTGGTTTTGTTACCATCTTCAAAAGGTTTTGATTTTTTTTTTTGGTTTGGGTTTTTTGTTTGGTTGGTTGTTGTTGTTTTTTCCTTCATTCACTTAGTTAAACACAGTGTTTAGTCAAAGATAGCAAGAGTATGAATTCATACGTTCAGAAACAATGTATTGTATTTTAATTACAAGACTTGTCTGATTGCTAAGTGCAGGCCTGTTTAATGGGAGGAAAAGGGCTTGGTCACAAACAAGGACTTTGTTTTCTGCTGTGAAAAAGGTGCTCTGCTAAGGGAGCACTTACCTGTTAAGAAGGCACTCAACTGCTTTAGGCATTGTCATCCAATGACCAAGCACAGAGGGTTTTACTCTGAGATAAGGCATAAAAAAGTGTTCTGTTTTTCACCCAGGTCAGGTTGTTTGCCCTCAGAGTAGTGGTGGAACAGATCTAACAGCTGATAAACAAGCCCAAGAGTCCTTCAACCAGAGTCCCTTAAAATCAATGTTGGTGATAAGCGGTGGAGAAGGATACATTGACTTCAGAATGGGTAAGAAATCTGAGCTTCAAGTGAGTTATACTCGTACTGAAAGGTTATTAACCACATAATAACTGCTGCTGTAATTGCAATGGGTGCATTTGTATGGTCAATATATATAGTCTTTACCATACACTGCAGGGTTAGAAGTATTTTTATTCTGACACACACCTTCAGCTTCTCCTCCTCCTCCCAATAAACCATGACCTTTGGGATCAGTGTGTAAGAAGGTTTATTTGAAACTCTGCTTTGGAGTTATGTGCCACCTTCCTGTTTATGTTTTCAGTCTTTCTTTGGCAGGTTAATCTTCTGTCTCAAACTGCTGGAAAACATGCCCTTAGTTACTTAAATATGCAGACTGAAAACAAGTTGTGTTAAGTGAAGAATGCTCAGTGTAAAATTTACTCATTTTTGAGTGGGAAAGAATAAAGTAGATCACTTATCTCTGCATGCCCATCGTATTTGATCACTGCTTTTCTTGGATAGCACTTTTGCATGATCTAGCCCATAAAAGAATTCTGGTGTAAACATATATCTTCTTTTTTAATTGAACTCTTTGGAGAAATAAAGTGAGAGCTGTTGTGATTCTGTGCTTAGAATCTGCAGCTGGAAACCTTGACAAAAAGTGCATAAAAAGGTGGCTGCACTTGAGAAAAAGTGCATAAAAAGGTGTCACAACTCTTAGACCTGCTTCTTGACCTTTTGCCTAAATCTGCCTGTAGTCTTTCAGAACCAACCAAACAGCAAAACAACCCACAGAAACCACTACAAAGGAAAACCCAGGAAGGTCCTCCCAAATCCTGTCATGCCACTAATCAGTGACAAGCAGGTTCCTGGGGTGACTCTGGATTTCTGTGGCAGGCAGGGCTTGAGGCAGTTCTGTGCCCCACCCTGCAGGGAGGGCTCCATGCTGTAGTCACTGCAGGGCAGCTGGAACAGCCACATTCCCTGTTCTGGTGGCTGCTGTCCCTGTGGCACGATGCAAACCACGAGCTGAGTGCCAGTGCTGCCTTAGCCCAGCCAGTGCTACATGAGCCCAGCAAACTGGCCCAGAGCAATCTGGGGCTAGTCTGTGCTTAGATCCCTCAGCCCTCCAAACTGGTCTAACCAGAACACCAGCCAAAATTTGATTTGGCACCTTCCTGAAGGTGTAGGTCAGTTCCTGTTTCCTCTCATTCGAGTGGCCTTCTCCTGAACTGATGGTCCTGGCTGTCCCTGTGCAGTTCACTGTCGCCTTTGGTCCCAGTCAGGTCTTGTCACCCAGAGTTCAGGTGCACCTACAAAACTGCTCTTCTTTTTGAAGAGCAGTAATGGAGAATATGCTCAAGGCTGTCTTTGCCACTGTGGGCAGAGTTGTGACAAGCTGGAATAACTGGAACAGGAAGGAAGAGTGGGAAAGGTTGACCATAGACATGAATGTTGTGTTGTCTCACATGTGCTCAATTACAGCTCTTGTCCCAGGGCATTTATGTGTTTGTGTTTGTCCCAGAACACTTTCTAGTGGCAAAACCACCTCTGTGTCTGCCTGGTAGTTTGCAGATTGGGAGGTCTCTCTACCTTAAAGTGTTATAAACAATGAAACATGTAGAATATGGATACTTATGAAACTGCCATTATTTTTTGGGCTAGAAGTAAAGAATATGGCCAGCAGAACACTGGGCTCTGAGATAATTATGCAACACACTCTGTTTACATTCACAGACTTTAATATGTTTTTATATCAGCATATGGCAATACTGTCTTTTTAGTGTTTTTCTTGTCTTGCTGCATGTGGTGTTGGTGCTGTTCTGGTTACTGGCTGCCTCCACCAAAGCTGGTTTTTTTCCAGGTGATGAAGGAGGAGAATCTGAACTCCTGGGAGAAGCTCTACCACTTGAACCTTCTGTAGCCAAAGCTGAGAGGAGTCACTTGATAGTGTGGCAAGTCATGTGTGGCAGTGAGTGAGCCTGTAGGATGCAGTTGGAGACCTTAAAAAACGGGGAGGGGTGGGGAAAAAAAAAAGCTTTTGCATGTTTTTTTATTTTGTGAACCTGTTTCACTACATGATGTTGAAGCATTTCTTTGCTGTTTAACTTTATATTGCAAACCTGTCATCCCTTTGGCTATACAGGAATTAGCTTGTGCTGTTTTACTGCACCCGTGTTAAATGGAACAGTGTGAGGAAATCAGATGTTTCTCCAGCTGGTGTGCACACCACAGTGAGCAGCTGAGACAGTTTTACTGTACCACAGCAATCTCATGTGTTCACTTCTTTGGTAGTCTCACTTGAGTTCAGCTTTGTTCAACTGAGCTTCGTTTCACTGTATAATCCATTGCGTAAAACAGCAAAGTTATTCCCAGAGTATGAAAAAAAAATGGACAAATTGGAAGATGGATTATTAAGACTCATCCAAATACTCAGTGAGGGCTAAAGCAAACTGTATATTTCAGCTTTTGTTTTTAAACCTGGAAAATCTTGCTCATATAGTGTACACGGTTTAATTTGTTACGTTTATCAGAATTTGGGGGGAAAGAGGAGGCTGTATAGGAATTAAAATGAAAATATTTAAATAAAATCGTATTTTCACTACTGAACCTTAACGTTTGAGAACTGCTGCCCTCAGTAATGAGCGATTTTGAGCATAATGTTTATCCATCTCCCTGACACAGAACAACTCTGTTTCCAAAGGGTATTCTTAGGTTTACTTAAATTGGCAAATAACTGTAAAATTCTCAAACGGAATATATTTTGTTCTTTTCTTGTCTAACTCCTTATGTCCTAAGCACTAGAATGATCTTCTCTGCCTAGTTGGTCAGACTCATGAGGCACTACGTGTGTGAAGGTTGGAGACCTCGATTAGAGCAGGAGAAAAGACTTGAGAGTGTACAGGAAAAAAACCACATTCTGCCCAAGTGAGATTGTAAAGGAACTGTAGTGCCAGATAATTAGGTACCAAATGTATTTTTTGTAGCTCCATACCCTAATTTAGTAAAAAAAAAAAAAGAAAATTTAGCAACAATATTATCAGGTAACACAAAGACTGAGAAAATTACTGAAAGTCAGGAGACTCTAATATTAGGCTGACATTGTCTACTCACCATCTATTTTTTTAACCATAAATGTGAGTTTAAGACTCTTCCTTTTACATTGAAATTTCTGTATTAGTATCAGACCTAAGTTAAACACTTCATGATTTCTGTACTTCAGAAGATTTAAAAACCCAGATTTGCTCTTTCATTTAGTCTCTGGAAAGTAAAAGTTTTGAGGGGCTTTAATAAACATCCAGCATTTACCCCCAAAAGACTGGAGCTGTTCAGATTAGCAGAGAAATTTAGTAACTTGATTATGTGAGAGAACTGAACAGTTTTAGAGGAGTAAATATAGAAACACTTTTTTAAAACTGCCTAAACATTTTTATGCAATAGGAGCAGTTCTGGTCTATCAGGCAAACATGTGTTTATATATTTTCTTAATTTTTTAAATGAACACATTTAGCTGAGGTCTATTGTGTAAATATATATTTAGGCAGCTTTTTCAAATGCATATCATAGCTGATAAACCAGAAAATCTCCATTCAGGTTTATTGGTTAGATTTATATGTATAAATACTTTTTAAGCGATGTATTTTGTACACAGCTGTTCCTCTCGTAAATATGTATTTAGGACATGAACTATGTAGTAAAAATCCTTATTAAAGATGTCTAATATCTTGGTAGTATTTTTCTCTTCACAATGCCAAAAGCGATGAGAGCATGTTGTTCATAATTTGCTTTCCAAATTCATCTTGAACGTCACTCTTAAAGTACTTTGGCTTAAATATAAAGTCTGGAAGCTTATTAAAAATTATACAAATACCAATTATACAAAAGTAACCTGAGTCAACACTCGTAGACCTATTTTAAACTTATAGGCATGTATGCTCAACATGAGGCACATCTGAATTAACTTATGGGATTGGATGTCTTAAGAAAAATGATGTCTAAACTTTTACTGTTGTGCAGAATCTTCACTGTGAGTGGTGCAGTTTCATTGCTTTTCTTGCCATTTTCTTGATTTTTTTTTTTTCTCTTTGGAAAACACAATCTCCGAAGTTTTTTACTCATTGGTTGATTGTTACATCCTCATGTTCTCAGAAAAAAAAGCGCACAATTCTGTTCCTTGGTTCTGTGTAGGATTTTATTTGTTATTAGAGATGAGCTTTTTTCTCTGAGTGGCGTCACTGCTCCAGCTGGAGCAGTGCAACCTGGCAAGTGTGTACCTGGTCTTTTGCCAAATGGAGCTGGCCCACCACGCCATTTTAGTCACCTCAGTGGGCCAGCCCTTGCAAATATTTCAGAGAATGATTGATTGTTTCTGTCCAAAAGTGGAAGGGTTTTAAAGCAGACAGTAGTTGAACTGTGTACCACTATGGGTGTAGATAAAGGTGTGTGCACTTCTCTGTATTTTTCTCATTAAAAACTTTATCCCCTGTCCTAAGGTACAGTAGATTACTGGGTCCCTGTTGCCATCACAGTGTGCTGGGCTGTCTAAACTGCCCTTAAGGTCACTTTGAAGGGTGAGTAAAGCATGCAAACCCCAGGCACCGGGATGACAATACACCCTCAACTCCGTCTCAAGAATGTGTTTATGCGTTACACTTGTGATTAAACCATCAAATAAATATGAGCTAATCTCTTGATAGCTACAGCTTGTTAATAGTTTGGAAACATTTCGAGCACAAAATATGCAGCACATGACTTGCCTATGTAGGGGTGTTTGCATGGTGAGGGTGAGGCTGCATTGTCCATTCCTTGGGAAGGTCTTCCTGCGCTGGATGGGATCGAGCTGACAGAGCGTAGACACTTTATCATAGGCTGCCTTAGTAACAAACAAATGTTAAATCTGTTTTATTATTCTAACTGTTCTAAAGAACGTGTGTCTTTAAAAAATGCTGTGTAACTGAATATTTATTTCCATGTGAGTATTATAAAAGTTACCAAAGGATTAAACCTGACTTAGCACTCTGTAAATGGCCCTGTTGAGGCGGGCCCTGTGAAGGCCCTGCTCTGTAAAATGAGACACGGTAAACTCAAATACAGTTCTTCTTTAGGGAAATTAAATGTTCTTTTCTAACAAGGTTATGCCATATTGTAACAACCTATGTTGCACCTCAAAGCATTTTTCTATACACTAAATGTCTCTCCCACCCTCTAACAAGGTTAAGTTTCCTTTATTAATTTTGTTGATGCACATTGCTCAATCTTTTAAACATATATTTTAAACATTTTATGGTCTGTAATTTTTGAAAGTTTTGTCTGTTGGACACTTTATGCTGAATTTAACTTGCCTCTGTAATCTGAGATGGATTCTACAGCGTTAAACTTGCTGTCTGTTAAAACTTGAGGCTTCTTTTCTGTGAGCAGAAGAGCTCATATAGCAGTGTAGTTATTTCAGTATTTATTTCTATTATTGAATCCATGGGGTTCAGAATGTAACTTTGTACATGAAATATATATAAATATGTATATGAAACATGCATTGGGTCAGTGTGTTCTTTGTAGTCTCATGTTAATTTTGCAGAGTTTTGGTGCTCTCAGAAGGCACAATATTGGGGATTTTACACTAACACCAAATATTGTCATTATCTGTGTGTTTGAGTCAGTCCAGGACTAGTGTTATCCTGCTCTCTCATAGTGGGCTCAAACAAAAGCTGTGAAGAAAAGCTGTGATGTCTGTGCCTCTCTTAGGATACAGATCTGGAGGAGATCTGCTTAATGCAGCTCAGATGAAATAGATGCTGACACTGAGATTTATTTTTGAAATTGTTTTAGCACAGATTCATCAGAGCTCAAATGCTCGCATGCTCACTGGTTCCTTCCTGCTCAGCAAAGGAAGTGATGTGTTGTTAAGGCAGAAGAATGAGGACGTGGTGACTGCAGAAACAGAACACTTGGCCTCTAAGCACGCTTGTCGAGCTGTGTGTCCTGATCAGTGTGTCAGGAGTGTCCCTAAGAACCCCTGGCTATTCCCAGGGGCTGGGGGAGCCCCTCTTGGTGCAGAGAGCCCCTTCTTAGCTGTGCTGGGGACAGAAAGCTGCCCTGCCCTCCCCGTGAGTGTCACTGCAGGTGTTACTGCTGCCCTTGGGCACCGATGAGGGGCCTCCATGAAATAGTGTAAAACTTCCAGAACAAAAACGCTTCAGACTTGCGTGTGCAAACACTGGAATCATCCATGGATGAGAACCACCCACTGTCCTGTTGCCACTGTTGTACCACCTTGAAGCTTTATAAACCTGATGCTTAACAAACGTGCCATAATTTTTGCTCAGTTAGTGGAGTTTTCCTGCAAGATTTTTGCCTCTGCAGAACAGATGTCCTGATGCATTTCCCTCTCCTCACAGTGATGGTTCTGGGGCCAGGTCCATTCTCAGGCAGGTCACACATTGCATTGGGCTAAAGCAGAGTGTGTCTGCATTAAAAGGGAAGAAACATCATAAATCTTCACTCTGGAAATGTTTCAGCTCTTCCAGCAGCCCTGGAGCCCCTGAGGATCTGTGCGTAAGTCATTGAATTTTTCAGATCCGGTGTTGAGAGAGATGTGAGAATAGAGTTGTGAACTGAGCTAAGCTGTTACCAGTGGTATTTGGAGACTGAAGTTTGAAGCCATGGAAATAACAAACCTGTCTGCACTGGGCATGGGATCATGGGAAAAGCACTTGCTGTTTCTGAGGCAGATTTTTAAAAAGTTCTCTCAGTTGTGTCAGTCTCCTACACAAAGGTGTTCAGGGCAGAATACACACACTGTTAATAAAATTTTTCAATGCAAATGCTTTTACTGAAAAATACTTTTTTTGCTGGAAATTAAACCTCAAACTTTCTGAGGGAGACTATTTCCCTTTTTCTACAATGGTATAAATAGTAAACCAAAATCTGGGATTCTTTTTGCCTTCACCTCCCATTTTCAGCATCCTGTCTGAGCAATACAGTCTGGAGCTGGTGTTGAACATCCTGCTGATCTCCGATGCACAAGTGCCCCTCAATTCTACTGTAGAACAAGCTGTGAGGGGTATTTGGCTGAGGACCACTCCAGCTCCTGGCAGAGCCTGCAGGACTCGCTGTGACTCTGTGGTTACACTTCTTTTAAAAAAGCCTATTTTGAGTGCAGATTGTTTCCTGCTTTTTGAAACACTTTAGGATGACAGTGGGAAGGGAGCTGATGGGAAGAGATGTGGGTTGGTGGTTGTTACACTCTGCTCGAGCTTCTGGCCAGGAGCAGGAGCAGCCCGAGTTGTGACACAAGATGGTGCTCTTACAATTCAAACAAACCGTGGAGCCTGAGAGAAAACTCGTTGTGCTGGAGCGTTCCCTTCTCCCGGCCTTCCTGCAGCAGCCAAGCTCCGGTTCCCTGGGAACAGCTCTCCCAGGTGCCGCTGTTGTGTCTGAGGAAGGACAGAGGAGCCCAAGCACTGGGTCTCTCTGGGGTTCAGGAGATGCTCCCCTCCCCTCCCCTCACCCCTGTGGCTGCTCCAGTTGGGATTTGCCTCTGTCTGCTCCGGAGCTGGGACCTGCAGCCACCTCACACTTGGGAGAAAGGGAAAGCTTTTCCATCATTACAGAAAGGTCCTGCTGGGCACTGGGATGGAGCCAGACAGGGTGGGGGAGAGGAGGTTTCCTGGCACTGCAAGGGCTGAGCAGCTGCTCCCCAGAGCTCCCCTTCCTGCTGCTTCTCCAGCCTGCAGGGAAGTTCTGTTCCAGTTGGCAGGTGGGATGTTAAAGGCCCTCATTCCCTGCCTGAGAACTGCAGTTCTAAATCCATGCACCAGCAGCAGGTGTGGCTGCAGGGCTGAGAGGCTGCTGCTCCTCACATCTACCCCGGACCTTCCCCTGCCCACCTCCAGTGCCCAGAGATTTGGGACGTGTTGGGGGGTGCTGCCATCTCCTGCTCCTGAATGTTGCTGTGTCCAGGGGCCTTTTAAGCTGTCTCAGATTTGGAGCTTATATGAAGAGGAAAAAGGAAAAAAGCCCCAAAAAACCATGTTGGAAACCTTCCCAGACATCACATCTGCTTTCACTTCCACCTTTCGGTGCACGGGGCTGAGGTGGGATCAGCATCCTGGTGTCCCTGAGGCCCTGCCCTGGCTCAGGGCTGGCAGGGATGGAGCTGCCACCAGCCAGGCCCCTCGTGGCAGCGATGGCAGAGCTGCCTCCCAGCGTCATCCTTAGACTTTCCCAAAGCCTGGTCTGCAGACACAGACCTCGAGGTCTCCCTTTAAAACTAAATTAGGCTGACGTTTGCTTTGATTTCAAGGAAAAAGGAGACCTGATGGTGCTGCCCTGGGTCAGAGCTGTCCTGGCTGGAGGAGGGAGCAGGAGTGTGGGCAAGTGTCCCACAGCTCACCCTGGGTCCTGCTGTGTCTCCAGGCTGGAAGAACCAGCTCCTACCTTGTGGAAACAACTGGACTGATGGAAAATGGTGCAGCTGTCTGTATGCCAGCAGGAATGAAGATCAGGAAATCAGAGAGCTCACTGGTTTGCAAAGGCAGCTCATCCTTCTCTGGAATACTCTGCATACTCTGGATGAGAATGATAGAAAATTCTACTCTTGTTCTGCCGCTGCACAGGTGCTCCTGGCAGATGCTGTTGCAGGGATGCAGGTGCCACACATGGCTCTGTCCCTGTTTGGGACATTTGGATTCTGCTCCTGGGATGGCACAGAGATATCTGTGGGATGAGCACCAGACGGATCAGGTGTGAAGAATTTCAGTCTTTCAGGCCAGACCTGGTTTGGGGTGGATAACTGCACAAGGAAATGTTGTTAAAGGCTGATGGGGGAGGCTGAATCCAGGGGAGAAAAGGTGCTGAGGACTTTTTTGGCTGCTAATTGATGAGTTCAATGAGAGAACAGCAGGATGTGTGGGTGGGGAAAATTGAATCCTTGTCAAAATTGCCCAAAAGGTAATGAAAATCGCCGAGATAAGAGAGAGGTGAATTGTGCAGCATCCACAAACCCATTAGAGTCTGGTTGACTCACTTGCAAATAAACACTGTGTGGGTGCTCAGGAGTTAAAAAAGCTCTTCTGCCTTTTGCAGATGTGCGGTGTCTCATTCCCTCTGAGAAGGAAGGAAGGAGGGAGGAAGGGTGGATGCTCAGCCAGGCCCAGAGGTTCAGGGGGTGCAGGACCAGCCTCCCAACCTGGCATTGCAAACTCAGCACCAGACACAAGGTACCCATCCTTGCCTTGCTCAGGGCTGTGCAGATTTCCACATGTGGGAAGAGAAAATGAGGAAGGCCATTTCCAGAGGGAAGCAGGGCACCAGGAACATCCCAGCACTGTCTGACTGGCAGTACCAGCACTAGGGAATACCAGGACAGAATAAAGGTTTCATGCAAAGGGAGTGAAGAAACAGCTTTGCTGCTTTTTGAGTGATGACCTGCCATCAGCTGGGCACAGCAAGTCAATGACTGGCTTTTGCAAGCATTTTTAATCGTTCTCTGAACTTTCCAGGGTGCTTGGAAGGTCATTTCACCATAGCAACCTGCATCTGCAATAAAGCCCCAAATGTCACCTCTGGGCCAAAGCTGTAGTTGAACTGCAGCAAGCTGTGAACAGGGAGGTGGGTGGCAGCTCTGGGTACGGGGTGGAGTGGAGTTTACACCATCATCCCTGTGGGGCTGCTCATCCTGGGAAGCTGCAGCTTTTCACACCCTTCCAGTCCAGGCTCTGCTGCTATCCTGGTTTGCAGGAAGCTCAGGGCTCTGTTGGTCAGAATATCTTTGAAATATCTGCAAAATGGCCTGAAATGGCCTTTTGTCAAAATGGCCTGGTCCATCAGAAGGGCTAGAGGCACAGGAGCCCCTCTCAGCTGACAGCAGATGAAGGGGCAGGAGAGGGGGTTCATCACTTCACTCAGCCTGGAAATCACACAAATGGGTCAGAAACCTTCAAAAGGAAGCATGGAGGAGACTTTTTGGAGGAATGAAGAGGCTTTAACAAAGCTCTGCTGAGCCACCAGCAGTGTTCTGGGCTGACAGCAGCAGCACTTGGGTGTTGAAGCGTTCTTGTTTTGTGAGCTGGGCTTTGCAAGCAGTGTGAGGTGTGATCTGAAATCAGACATAGAAAGGTGAAGGAAATGAGAATAGGTCCCAAGGAGAGTTTTCAGAAGGAGGCAGCCCTGGCAGAGCTTTATCTGCTGAGAAGTGGCAATTTCCATGTTCCACTTACGGTCCAAGCAGACTTTGCTGGGCTCTCTGTGCCTTGAGCAGCTGGGTTGCATGATACCAAGCTGGACTGTGCTTCTTACTGCTCAGTGTTGCTTTGGGCTGGTGTCTAAACATGATAAAATATAGGTCTGTTCTCAGACTGATCCCCAAAAGACAAAATCAGGGCAAAAAGCCAGCTGAGATAGCCATGGTTCAGGAGAACTGCAGATCAGACTGGCACGAGCCTGGAGGTTCTTCAGGGCTGGTGGTGTTTGGTCCTCCAGCTGCTCTGCATCCAAATCCTGGCCCCGGGGCACAGCGTGCAGCACACCTTCCTCCAGGGAAGCTTTGATGTTTGGACAAGAGACATAGGAGTTTTTCTCCACAGCTGCTGCAGTTTCCTTCCTTGTTTTTACAGATCCCATTTTTTAGGTACATCTCACAGCCTGCTCAGGCAGCTCTTGTCACCTCTCATCACAAACTAAATCAATCACTGATGCTGCAGATCCTTTCTCCCCCTCCAGACATGGATCACCCGAGATGTTCTCAAAGGTATGAAGTTACTCCCGGGCAGTGGTCACAGCCCCCAGGCTGCCAGAGCTCCAGGAGCATCTGGACAATGCTCTCAGGCACAAGAGTGGGATTGTTGGGGTGCTCCGTGCAGGATCAGGAGTTGGTCTTTGATGATCCTTGTGGGTGCCTTCCAACTCAGCATATTCTATGATTCCACGTTTCTCCTTCATGGCAGAATGTGTCAGGGCTGGATGAGGAGTGAATCTTCAGGGAAGCCTCCAAGGCAGTGATGGCATCAGAGTGGGTTGTGGTGGAGAGCTGGTCCAGAGCCACCCCCACAGCTCTGGCATCACAGCAGAAACTCTGCCAAGCCCTGGGGCAGATCCTTCTGCAAGCCAAGACGTGGGTATGACCCCTTGGTTCAATTTATCTCTTCAAAGGTTTTGACTTGCTCTCACCTAAAGAGAGGGAGAAGGCTGAGAAAGGAGCAGTCTCACCACCAAACACCAAGGGCCACGATTGGGGTGTGGTTTTCCAGCTTGGCACAGCCACAGTCCTCATGAGAAACTGAAGGTTGGCACTTCCTGGCTCTCCTGTGCCGTGGGGCAAGTGCCCAGCTGCCCTCCAAACTCCCATATCTGACTGACTGCCCCACTGTGCTTTAAAAGAGCCCAAATCAAGAAATGCTCCAAAAAGAGCTCACTGGGGTGCTGGAATTGGAGCCCTCTCTAAGGCCAGTAGTAAATTACATAAGTCTTTAGGTCACAGCCAAAGCTAAACCTTTTATAGGCCATAAATCCACATTTCCTGGATTTTTATAATTTCTGGTTAAAAATATAAAAATACTTTGTGATTGGAATAAGCCAGCTGATCATCTCTTGACATAAATTCTGTGCTGGGGAAAGCTCCTCATCCCATGAGTAGGGGAGTGTACCCTGCAGGAAGCCAGGGGATGTCCCCCGAGGAAAGATGGGCATAAACAAAAAATGAGGCGTTGCCAGGTGTGTGTGTACTCTAATCGAGGGTCTTGGCCAGTGCCACCGTGTGGTGACACAATATTGTGCCCTCCCTTTAAACAGTGCCAGTATCCAGCAGCTTTATTCCTTCAGGTTTTATGGCTGTGGAGGGTGCAAGATCTTATTGGCCTTTAATAGCTTGGAGTTTGCTTATTGGCTGGCCATCCCCCTCTCTCTCCTCACAGCCTGTATTTTGGGATCATTCCCATTCTGCTCTGGATTCTGCCTCCCTGGTTCAGCCTGGCAGTGCTGAGCAGGGCGTGTCTGAGGTACCACTGTCCCCATGAGGTTTCCTAAACCATGTGGCACTGGGGACCCCACTGAGCCCGCAGTACTCCCTTGCTCCCCAGTCTTTTCCCGAGGATCTTCTGCCTACCTGACTTATTTTTTTCCTGAGAGGTTTTTATCCTGCATTTGTGCTAACTTTCAGCTCAATCTGCTCTTTGACTCATTTTAATATTGTTACTATCTCAAACCTACTCCTTGTCACATATTTGCGGAGTAGGCAGGAGACATCCAAGAATCTGCAGCCAAAAATAGGGAGAATGGGAGAAAATAAAATGATAACTTTCAAGCTCTTCTGGCTCAAACCCAGTCTAGCTCTGCAGCTGCAGGTGCCTGGGGCACCCCTGGGGGAGGCACCCTCAGTCATGGCCACAGAGTGGACACCAGTCTCCTCTTCCCAGCCCCGATGCTGTGCTCCTGCTNTAACTCTGTCCAGCCTCTGTTCCAGGTAGCCTTCTTTCAGGCATCACTGGTAAAGTCTGTGCCATGAAGTTCTCCTAAGTCTCAGCCCCTGCTGGCTGCTGTCTCCTTCAGCCTGTTCACACACCCTGCACACACGGAGCAGGAGCAGCACGAGGGTCGTAGCTGCTTTAACTTCTTTTAGGATCATGTTTGATTAAGTCATGTGTTTGTTTTCAAAATCCTCGCCTATTTTATGCTGGTTTTAACTACCACTCATTCTTAGAGCTGAAGTGGTTTTAAATTTCCTTATTCCAGTCTGAGCTTTCCTGGTCCCAGAAGAGAAAACGGATTAGCCGAGGGCTGTTGTGGTATTGAATTTCTCCTGTACTGCACTGTCATAATGCTTGAGTCAAAGGTTTCCAGGGAATAGCAGCTCAGTTCAATAATCCTGCTTCTGGAGGAGTTAAAGAAGAAATTTTCCGCTCAATCTCATGCATGATATTCTATACCAAAACTAAAGATCAGCATAAATTGACTTGAGAGGCACCTTTTAGTGACTCTGGTGTCACTGGCACGGGCACTCAGCCCACGCTGGACCCACAGGCGCTGGGGTGGGCACAGCAGCAGGGAACCAAACCCACGGGCCGCTTTGCTCATCCCTGGAGAAGTTCACTGGCACAAAAACACCTTTTCCTGGGGACATGGGGCACCCCAGGAACAGGCAGTCCCTGCTGGCCAGGGGGACTCTGCCATGTTCTGCACAACGTGTTGGGAGGGGTGGAGCTGAGGCTTCATCGGTGGGGAAAGGGCACATCCAGGTGTCTTGTCTTGATCATTTCAGTCACTTGAGCACCAACTAGGGTTCGGATAAAAGCTTGGATGGCAATCCAACCAGCCTCTCAGGGGCTGGGAACTGCCCATGGAAGATGCAGCTGCCTGGGATGGGGCAGCCCAGCAAGCACGGGTCACCTCCAGGCTGGAAGATGGCTCAGAGCAGCGGCTTCTCCTTTCCAAAACACCACGAAGGAGATGCTGACGTG
Organism: Melanocharis versteri; assembly: GCA_013397845.1. Classification (NCBI taxonomy): domain Eukaryota; kingdom Metazoa; phylum Chordata; class Aves; order Passeriformes; family Melanocharitidae; genus Melanocharis; species Melanocharis versteri. The sequence goes on along the minus strand of VZTG01005429.1, from coordinate 779,603 downwards.
CCTGAGCCTCACGCAGGTTCCCTGCCAGTTGCTCCTGCATCTCGTTGGTGTATCCACCTCTCAGCAGCTCCTGAGAGCTACTGGGGATACAGCAGTGGCTTGTGCCCCAAGGGGTGACCGTGCCTTCCATTCCTCCCTGCCCCTCGCTCTCCCTGCGGGAGCGGGTGTTTCATCCCCTGGCAAACGCCACAGCTTCGCTGGGGGTGAAAGGAGTGTGCTGGAGCCCAGTGCAGGGCAGAGGGGCAATGCCCCCCCAGCGCCTGCCATCAGCCCCTCGGAGCACTGCCCACACATCCTCTGGTTTTGGCATTGTCCGGCTGGGAGCCCAGGACACGCTGGGAGCCCAGGACACACCGTCTCTCCTGTTAAACCCCTGTGAGTTTCCTATTGCTGGAGAGGCACTTGCTCGACGCCCAAAGACACTCAAGTGCTTAATTATGACCTATAGCTCTGATGTGAGCGTATCACCACTATTTTTAGCGCTCTCACTTCTGGTATGAGCCCTGTATCTCTCTCTTTCCAGCCTTTTATTTTCAGTTTCTTATTGCTGTTTCCTGAACTCGTCTCCAGCACCAGGTGGGCAGCAGCTGGAGAAGTATTTTTGTCTGCAGGCAGCACAACGAGATGCCCCGAGGGGACGGGAACTGCTGGCGGGGGGACAGGCACGGTTTTGGTTGTCCAGCAGCTGCCACCCGGCCGGGGCTGCAGCCGGCATGTGGCAGCTGAGCCCCAAATCAGAGCCCCATCCCAGAGCAGCGCCTGCACTCCAGGCACGGCCACCGAGGCTGGAAACCCGGCCCGCGGTGGGTCTGGCTCAGCTGTTTGCAGCCACAGCTGAGGATACAGAAATGAGGTGTCGTGTTGGTTTGGGGCTCTTGTTTTGTGGTTTGCGACGCTGAGGTGTGAGCTTGGTGAGGTCTCAGCGGGGGCAGACGCATCCCTGCTGCTCATCCCACAGCAGCGTGGTGCTGCCAGCACGGCGGGGTCACCCGGAGGCGAGGGAGTGACAGGAGTGACAGGAGTCAGGTTGTTCCGAGTCCCTCCCCGTCCCTCTCGGCTCCATTCAGGGAGACAGGAGTTGTGTCACCGTCCCTTGGCACCAGGGCCTCTGGCAGGGACCCAGCGAGCTGCGTGGGACACAGGGGGACACCTGGCCCGGGGGAAGCAGCAGGGCCGGGAGAGGAACGCGCCGGGGCTCCCGGCTGCTGGCAGGGACAGAAATAGCCCCGCACAGCTCCCTGGAGAACGGGCACACAGCACGGGCATCCACAGGGAAACCCTCCCTGGAGAAGAGACCCAGGCAGGGTCTGGCTGCCTCCCGTCCGTGCTGCTTCTCCCAGCTGCTCCCCGCTGCTTTACCGGCATCACTCCATCCCCTCTGCGCAATCCCCTCCCTCTCTGCAGGCCAGGAGTTCCCCTGAAGGCCATCAGAGGGATTTAAGCTTTTAGCAGAGGAGCGAAGGGGTTTTGGAGAGAGCTAAACCAGCCCTGCTGCTCTGTGTGAACTGCTGGGCTGTGTCTGGGCCCTGGCTGACAGGCTGGGGTGTTATTTTATGGAATATCAAGGCATTTCCTGTGAAGCAGCAGTCTGAAATGCCATTGTCACAGGGTCTTGGTGGATGTCTGTGCTGTGGGCACTCAGCTAATCCTGACTCAGTGTGTGCAGGCCCTGTGCCCGCATTGTCCCAGTGCAGGTGCCACTGCCACCACCACATCCCCAGCCAGCATCCAGAGGTGACAGCACTGATTCACAACCTGGGTTTGGTGTAGGAACACGTAACCACCCTCATCTGACCATCATAAACCAAGCCTGCAGCCCTGAAGAGAAACAAGGGGAAGCCACAGCTTCATCCTGTGCACAGGCAATGAGGATGTGAGCAGGTGAAGAGCTGAGGAGCTGAGTCCTCTCCAAACCCACAGCAGTGCTCCAGGAGCCTCTGCAGGACGTGTTCCTGGAGAGGATGCCAGTGTCAGTGCTGTGTCAGTGTGAATCCTGTCTGCTCTGCAGTGAAACAGGGGCTTCCAGACCTCCACCCTCAGCACTGCAACTTTCCCTCTGCTAATTGAGGCGTGGGAAACACGTCCAAGGTGGTGCAAGACAGCTGCTTACCTCCAAGTGAATCTTCTGAACTTAATTGTATTTCTCCTCCTGCAACATATGCTGAGGTAGAGCTGGGGATGGGATGATGATGGATGGAACAGGCAGATGCAACAACAGGGGTAGGCAGGGGCAGGGGGAAGCAGCATCTTGGATCTTGCTGGCTTTTGTGGAGTGTAGAACTGACAGGAACATTTTAGGGCTATGGATACAAGCTGATGTGTGCTGGTGTGTGCAAGCCATAATCCTGCTAGGACAGGACATGTGACAGCCTTCAGGAGAGGGAATTTTAGGCAGCCTCTTCCAAAGCAACCCTCGTCATGCCAGTGTCTTTAATTTGGTTTTGCCATGCATTTTTTCTTTTTGATTGTCGCAAGTTTTTATGGCTTTTTGTATCAACCATGGTGCTAAGACTGGGTTTATTTCGTGCTGTTTTTCTGCTGTAGCTCCCCTGCTGCTGGTTTCTGCTGCAGCCAGGGCTGAGCCCAAGCCCAGGGCTCTGGTGTGAGGTGTTACCAGCTGGATGCTCACACGGGCCTCAATGGATTTAGATTTTATTGGCAGACAGTGGATGGCTGCAGTCCTGAGATGAACATCAGGCGGGACCATGGGATTCTCCTTGACTGACAGGCTGATCAAATGTAATAGCAGGGTATTTCTGCTAATTAACTGGAACCTGTGGGCTGGTGTGTGTGAGCTCTCTCACACACACATGTATCTGTATCTGTCTGTGGATAGTGGGGGCTCTGAGCACACAGAGTCCCTGTGTGAGAGATTCACTTCAAACCAGACAGTGTGGGAGGCCCAGCTGCTCAGCAAAGTGATGGGCCCCAAATTTAAGCTTTTAGAAAGCTCCTTTTTCTCCACTTTTCCTTTTTTCTTTCCCTTACATGAACACGGCAATTAATTAACAGGGCAATTAATCCTTTGTACTGCTAAGTATTATTTAACACGCACACTGCCTTCCCCCCTCACTAATTTGGGTGACAGTAGTGAGGTCTCTGAGTATATTCAGTCAGTTTGAGGAGGTTCATCAGGCCCTCTGGGCAAGGAACTCTGAGGATTGCCAGGAACAATGTCCCTGTGCCCCTGAACATGTAATCTCTGTAAGAAAACCAGGCTCAAACAGGTGGGTAAGATGATCTGGAGCTCTGCTGCAGAGAGCACTGACTCCATGTTGCTCCTCTAGGCTGGAAACACAGCTTCAACTTGGGTTCATGGCCTGGAAAAGATTAGGAGGAAGGGGTTATGTTCGTGATGGGTCTTGCCTGAGCTGTGTTACCCCATAACCCTTTTTTCCCTAAAACCTTTCAGAGCTGGGCTGGTCTCCAGCTCTTTGAGACAGAACTGAAGCCCACCTGACCCCACACTGCTGAAGCGGATGTGAAAATAAAGCAGGTTGGCTATTTTTGAGCCATGAATAAGATCAAAATGCACATGTCCTGACAGGCAGCAGGCACTGCTGGACAAGCCTGTCACCCGGGATGGGGTGGGTGACCGAGGGCACCCACTGCATCCCCCAACTCCAAAAAACCAGCAGCCAAACCCCAAACAGACAGCAGAGTACATGGCATGCCTGGTGCCTCACTAGGCACGGGGAATTTGGATAAGGACACTGCTTTTATTCCCTTTTTCATGTGCCACCTCTTTTATTTAATGTGTGGCTAAAACAGACCATGGAGTAAAATTCCCAAATACTGAGGAAGAGGGATAAGAGTCTGGACTTCCTGATCCTCCAGCCCAATAAGCCTAGTGATCATCCCGGTCCTAAGAAAGAGGGCAGCAAGTTTGGAAACTGAAGGTGATATTTTGGCAAGGGCAGGTAAAGCCAACACCAGCAGGAACTGGCTTGCTTATATTTTCATTTTCAAGAGGGTTGTGAAGGATCTGTTCCACAAGGATCCCCAGTGCTGTCAGCCCCAGCAGCTGCCAGGAATTTAGCTGAGGGGTGCTTGGGGAGGCAGAGGTTCAGAAGAGCATTCATGCATGTGCTCACTGCAATGGCATCCAAAACCACGGCTCTGAAACTTGCTTTCATTTGGGAAACACCCCAGCTCAGGAGGTACACTTCACTGGAGAAGAGGCTTTCAGTGCTGAAGAGTAGGCTGGAGTTTTCTGCTCTGTAATTTTATCTGTGCAAGGGCTTGCAGTCACTTTTCTATATCTGCCTCCTTCCATTTGTGAGTAAAAATCTGGGGGTTGGCTTTTATTTTTTTTTTCGTAGTTTCTTACCATTACTGCAATGAAAACAGTCCTCAAACGTTATCACTAAAACGTAGAGGCAGGGAAGCACTTGCACTCCAGCAGCCTTCAGGCTTCAAAAAACCCCGGGGAGCTTGAACTCCCAACGCCGGAATGGTCAGGATGGGATCGACAGAGACAGAAACCTGGTTGCCCCTTTCCTTCAGCTGCAAAGGGCAGTTTGTGTTTGTGTCGAGCAGTGAGACGTGGGATCGGGGAGGGTTTGGTTTGGGAGGGAGGGTTTGGTTTGGGAGGGAGGGTTTGGTTTGGGAAGGAGGGTTTGGTTTGGGAGGGAGGGCTCAGTCGTGCTGTCACTGCGGAGCATCCCGCCGAGGCGCCGGGTCTCCTCCTTCACCCGAGCGCCTTTCCGTGCCCTTTAAAGCCCGGAGCGATCCTGCCGGGGCTCGCCGCTGCCTCGGCTGGGACTCCTCGTATCGAATGGCTCGATTGGAGCCGGCCGCAGCCCTCCCTCCTCTCAGCATCCCGGCAGCCGCGCTGTTCATTCCCGGAGCGGGGACCGCAGCTCCGCGCTGTGCCGCAGCCCGCGACACCCGCAGCTTTCCGAGGGGCCGGAGCGGTGCTGGACCCCTCCCCTGGGAACAGCCCCTCGGCAAAGCCAGGGTGCAAACCCCAGGGTGCAGCTCAAATGCAGTTCAAACGTCACCACTCAGGTGCAGCTTTCTGCACCACAGCAGGTCTTACTTCATGTATTTATTTATTTACTGTGAGTAACAGCAATGTGTTTTTACTCAAACTGTTGTGGTGCTCCAGAACTGATTTTGCAGCTCAGGCCATGGGCTTCTGTGAAGATAAGCTGACAGCAGCCCAGTCCCTGGCCACGGACACTGGGAGTGGCTCAGATCTGGGTCTACTCAGCTTTGCTCGCTTTTCTTTACCATCAGCCAAACCAAAACCTTGGATCCAGCTCCCCACGAATAGTGGTAAACTTTGGATCTGAGCTCCTGTAATAAGCAGTTGTTTGCCCTGGCTGGAGGCTTATGACTCTGCAGGAAAAGATATTTCTAGGTATTATTCCTAAACAGAGAATGACAGTTGAAAGAAGAACCTTGTCCAGCCATCTCATGTGTCCAACTCTTTGGGTTTCCGGGGGAAATGAGTGACTAGAATGAGACAATGAATGAGATAAAAAACATTTAACTGATGCTATAATGAACCTCAGCAGCTTGCCTCTGTGGACAACCTGCAAATTCATCTCCATTGCTGTTCTGGGAGACAGCCTTAAAAAAGGCTGTGAGTTATTTGCCAAATCCCTGAAACACAGTTGGAATTGAGCAACCAATTCCCAGTGGTGTCATTTGAAAAATCCCTGCAGGGAGCTAGAGCTGCAGGTTAAATACGTCCTGTAAAGGCTGGGGTTTCTCTGTGTGGGATGGCAGTGTGGAGAGGGAGGATGGTCACATCGTGTGTCATCGAGCCCCTGGAGACACCAGGCTTGGTTACCAGCTCCTATATTGCTGGGAGGTTGTTGTGATCCAGTTTAAACACAGAAGAGCAGAGGAAACGAAGTCTCTGCAAACAAAGTGGATCAAACCCTGAAAGGTTCGAAATATACCCAAAAAACGTTATCAAAACCAAACGAGGTTAGATGTTGGTGCCAAAAAATTGATACATTTTGTTTAAAAGAGGCAAAGAGAAGGAAAGAGAAAAGAAGGAAGGAAGGAAGGAAGGAAGGAAGGAAGGAAGGAAGGAAGGAAGGAAGGGAAAGAAAGAGAAAGAAAGAGAAAGAAAGAAAGAGAGAAAGAAAG
>VZTG01005429.1:722596-773401 GCA_013397845.1 Melanocharis versteri | reverse complement strand
ATCCGCTCTATTCGCAGAGACTTCGTTTCCTCTGCTCTTCTGTGTTTAAACTGGATCGTAACAGAAGTTAATTCAGCCACAAGAGCAGAGGGGGATTTTGAAATGAGCTCTGTGTTCTCTGACTGCTGCTACAAGTACTGACAACAGTCCAGAATGGGTGGGAAAAAGAAGGTGGAGTAAGACCTGGCAAAGGATTCTCGTGGTCCTTGGGAGGAAAACTGGGGATGTGCACCCCAGAGGGCCCCAGGTGTGTGCCCAGACCCCCAGACAGCCTCAAACCAGCGGATTCAGGCTTTTGCCCTGGCGTGGCAACTCCAGCACGTGGACAGGGTTTGTGGCCAGGTCTGAGCTTGGCCTCCTCGTTGGAGCCCTCTTGGCAAGAGGAAGCTGCCTGCCTTGCAGAAGGCTCAGCCTTGTTCCTGGGGTTGAAAGAGAAACCGCAGCAAGGAGCAAAGAGCTTTTCCAAAATGACTTTGGGATTCACTCTTGGGGAATTCGGCTTAGGTGAATCTCATGAAGAAATTCCCTTCGTCTTGGTCTCTGGGCAACATTCTGGCTGCTCAGAACTTTAGAAGAAGAAGTGGGGGAGATATCTGGAGCCACCCTGATGTCTTTACTACTTTAATTTGGGTATAAAATACCAGGGAAGTCAATCTTCTGGCTGTACATGTTCTCAGAGTGCAGCCAAGAGTGCAGCAAAGGAGTGAAAGTGGGGATCACCCTTCTCTGGGCAGCAGCACCTCTGCACACTCACTCTGGAGTCTATTCAGCTTCCAAGCAATAAAAAAGCAGAAGATGCTCCATCTCCCCTCCAGATGTGCACGCCCAGATGTGCACAGGCAACTGAAAAGAAACTAGGCCACAGCAAAGGATGCGCAGAAGGCACACGACACTGTGTCTGTGTTTGTTTTTAAGATCATCTCTTTATCCTTTTTTAATTAAAAAGCAAATGGCATTTTAGTCTCACAAGCTCTCCCTTTGCAGCTCTCTAGCAACCCTTTGTGTGCTAATTGGATCATCCTCACGGCGTCTTTATGGGGAGGGGAAGCTCCACAATTCCCATCTTTTAGGCAGATCGACTCTATCAAAGCAAACCACCCCACCCACGTGTCCCACCCGCCAGGAGCACCGAGGGTGAACCCCAGCATCCCACAGGCTCCGGAGGGGGGATGCTCACCTGGAGAGGCAGCACGCACCCAGCCCCCACAGCTGCTCTGCTAATTCACCCCGCAGGAGATGAGCCCGGGCGGGATCAGCTGGGAGGCATTTCAATGATTTCCTCACAGGTGAGGTTTCTCCTTTTTCAGAGGAAAGTGGGAAGGGAAGGGCTGATTGACAGCATCCCTCTACTGACATCCCAATCGCAGCCCTGACTCCTTCACCTCTCCTGAGGTGGGCTGGAAGGAGGACGGGGTGGAGATGGTGAAGGCATCAATGCAGAGTGGAGGGAACATTTCCATGACTTGTAAACCTACCTTCAAGCTTGGAAAGTGCAGACTGAAACACGTTTGCAAATATTTGGCATTTGTCAGCAAACTGTGATTTCTTACTCGCTCAGAAGGTGCTGCATCGCCTGAACCAGCAGCTGTTGAGGCTGCTGGACCTAAGAGCCCAGACACAGACAGAGCTCGTTGGTGGACAGGCTCCAAAGGCCAAGATGCCCCCTTATCTCAGTGAGAAATGCCTCCTCCATTAATCTTGTGACCCTATGGAGATTGGGTCTGTGTGATCGGCCAGCAGCCAGACGCCCCCTTGTATCCCCTAACAGGATGTAATCCAGCCCCCTCCATATTCCCACTGGTTGTTCCTGTATGCCCTGCCTTCCTCCTGTAACCCTTGATAAGTGGATCTCAAATGGAAATACCTCCCCTTCTTTTTATTTTTTTCCTTACATTCATACGGAGGGTAACACACAGGTAGGGAAAACACATGAGGATAAAATATAAAGGGGTTTTTTAGGGTTTCAGCTTATAGGAACTGCTGCAGGTAGCACGGTTAGATGTTCATCTGGACGGTGTCTTGCGTCGGAATCTCCTCCAGGCGGCACTTGTTTCATTGTCTGGGGTTTCTTTATCACAGTCTGGAGTCTCGTCTTGTGTCTCCTCAGGAGCTGTTGCTGGTGGTCCAAGGGGAGGTTTCACATTTTTCCCCGGTATCCACTTGGGTCCTGAAAGAAGGGGTGAAAAAAGGGCCATAAAAGTAATAGACACAGCCAAAACTTGAGTAGGTCTACAAAGGGGATTCTCTAGATTTAATCTCTGTCAGTAGGGCCACTTTCCCTGTATGAAGAATAACACAATTTCCACCTGCTATGTCACGTTCAGATGTTGCGTGCCCAGGGTTTTGTGAAGATTAATTATGTTTATGCCACACAGTCGAGTTTAACAGTTATCCATGGATTTCCAGGAAGAGAGGTTATTTCCTAAAGCATTGTGCTGGGCTCAGCTCAGTCCAGTAAATAACTTGACGACTCCCTTGTCTCCACTCCTTGGGCATTTCTTTGAGTGCAACCTTGGAGCACACTGTTCTTAAATCAAAGCATAAAAATAACCAAACCAGTATCAAGTGAATTGTAGCAGCTGGAAGAATGGAGGTAATAAACAAAGTTAAAACAGCCTGATAACAATATCCTGTTACCAAATAAGAGTAAGCACTACTCTGTGATGGTGAAATATAAAACCTTTCTTGTGAGAAGGCATTGATTTTCCCAAAAAGAAAGGGGAGAACAACCCGGAGCTGTAATGCAGCATGTGTGGGCACCGAGAGGGTGGAACGATGACAACACTGAGCAAGTATCTCCTCTCCAAAAGCTCAGGCAGCCTGACCTTTAGCAGTGCTCAGGATTGTGTGTCTGTTTAGGATGTCATTAAACAAGGCAGGCTTCCTCCAGCAGAACAGTGCATAGAGGTCATTGGAGGGGGTTTGGAGAGCGAGATTCCAGAGCAGCTACTCAACAGACTTGGAAAAGCCACATGCCAGAAATAAACCCAACACAAAAAACGAACTTTGGATAGTAGCTCTTTACCCCGTGTTCAGGTTGGTAACCTGGTTTCCATGGCATGCCTACTGCAAATCCCAGTGCTTGCTGTGCTGGAGAATCGAGGGTAGAATAGGAACATCTTAAAGGCAAATTTAGATTGACTGGAATAGTCCTTGGGATCTTGGTAGTTGGGAGAGTGGATTCTATGTGATCACTGACAGCTTTCTGTGAGAGGGAGGGTGGGATGGGAGGGAACTGCTGGTGTTCAGCCCAAGATTTAGTGCTCTAAAGCCAGGGGTGGTGCTACGAGCACGTCTCTCACAGCTGGGTAAGCTCTGAGTGGCATTTGAAAGCCACTCTAGAAAGTAGAATAATGAGTGTGAAGAATTGTAAGGTAGCTTGAAGACTGACGTTAATTACCCACTACTTTTCTAGCTGTGATCCATGAAACACTTGTTGCTGATCCCCAGACAGATGGCTAGTCACATAGGACGGGCTTCTCTTTATTTCCATCTGCTATATTTCATTAAGACAGCTAAAAATAAAAATACCCCTAATGTTATTTTTCCATGCAAGTTACTGCTACAGTGACTTGATGCGACTGTGAATAGAAGAGTTTCCAAGAGACAAGATTTTCTTAATTAATTTGTGATCTGTGGCATGGAAAGTGACTACAAATCCCTACATGAGATTCATCATGAGCACTGCACTTACTTCTAAGTGCTATTAATCCAGAAGAGCCAGTTCAAAACAATTTTTTTTCTGGTATAAGAAGAGAAAAGAGGGCTTTGTCTCTTCTGAGCAGAAGAAATTGCCATTTTTAGGCTCTAACCAGTTGTAGATGGTGCCTACGAAATGGAGATGTAGTCAAGGAGATCCTTCAGGCATGAAATCTTTCCCTCTGTGTAGTAGGAATATCTCCAGAAACAGCTTTTCTGCACAGCTCCGAGCCTCTTGTGAGCCAGCACAGTGCCCAAAACCTCCCTTAGAGGGGAATGCATTTTTGGGAGGTTGGGTGGTTCTGTCTTTCACAGATTTTTCGGCTGTAGCTGAAGTGTCTTTGTGAGTGGGGAAGCTGGGTTCTTGCACACACAGCACTAACAATTTCAGAGTGTAACTCCTGATATATTGAAGTGTTTTCCTGGGAAATTATGGTCCCCTCCACCCAGATTGCAATTTTCCAAAAGAGACAAAAGCCTGAACCATTTCTTTCTAGCCCTTCCATGCCTTTTCCACAAATTCTTTCAGAAGGACAGTTCTCCCCTATTTCATGATGAAGAAGTTTCAGTATGTTTCAGAACAAGGAACTGTGAGGTCCAAGAGCCCCAAAGGAAGTGCAAACAGAGAGAACAGGCAGTCCAGCAGCAGCATCTTGGTGTAATGAGGAGCTCCAGGGACTCAGCTAACACTTGCTCTCCAGGACTTTGGATGAAATCTGGGGCTGGTATCTTAGACCTGGGTTATTTTTATCCTCGACTACACAAGCTATTGCCCTAGACCTCCTGAATGGTTACCACAGATATTCACGTGAGATGAGCTTTATAACTTTACCCTTTCAGAGCTTTCAAGGTCTGAAGCCAGTGTGCTATCTTGGACCCCTCAGCCCAAATCCCCACTCCTGCTGTGTCTCAGTGGCACTGCCCGCAGCACAGAACCTTCCTTCTCACCCCTTCTTCATTACTTTCTTCAGCTTGGAAAAGCAAGCAATTTCCTCACCTTCCTGGCAATATTCCCATGAGGAAATTCCTCCTCCCAAGCCATAGCCACAGAGCCAGCCACACAATCCTTCCTCCTCTTGCATCAGGCCGTTTCCCCACCTGCCTGGGCTCTTGCTGCTCACCCCAGCTCAGCACCCCAGGAGAACCTTTGGCTCCATTCGTGTGCCTGTTCTTTCTCCTCCAAGAGCAGCTATTTGAGTTCCACCCTAAGAGCACGCTGACTTAGGCCCCAGTTTAGCAAAGAATTTTATCACATGCTCAAGTGTAGTTGACTTAGACCTTCAATCTGTTTTTAGCTTATCAGAGCAGGGGTGGGGAGAGCCCTTGTCCTCTTACGCACGCCCGGGTCCCAGGGAGCTCAGCCGTGGATGAGCAAAGAGCAACGTGCCTGAGGCTGAACAGGAGCCCAGATAAGCAGAGCTGGCCTCCATCCAACAATGGTGCCATGTCCTTTAAGGCCCGATTATCTCCACACCACACTGCAGATGTGTCAGCCCTGCGGTGGTGACACACCGCAGGTTATTGGGTGCTTCCACCCCAGCTCACCACCTCTGTGTGGTCATCAACCTCTGTGCAGTCTGTGCCTGGCTCAAACTTTGCCTTGGGTGTTGGGAATCCTGAATAAGGACTTCAGGGTTAATATTTAGTAACTTCAGAGCAGAGAATGTGGCTAAAGTAGGAAAAACCCAGTAATTGCCTCCAGTTCAGACCAAAAATAATCCAGTAGTACTACAGTCAGTATTTTATTCTGCTTAACCCACAGTGAAGCTGGACACAGCAGCACCTCATTTTCCTGTGGGGCCTCATCAGAACAGAATGGGGCTTAATGACAATAGCTAAAGAAACAGAAAAACACCATGGGTATCACTGAGCCACTTAGGACATTTACCTTCAAAGGCTGGCATATTTAATTCAGCTCATAGAAAAATTCCAGTGGTGAAGGGTGGAGAAAATTGAATGCTGAATGAAGGATTTTGTTTTCCTGAAAAGAGCTGAAATGAAGAAGAAGCTGGGTGGTGATGATCAGATTTTTCCTATAGGTCAGAAGTTCAAGCTATCATCGGATTTTGTGTCATGGGGCTGCTGTCTTCCTAATTGCATCCAGCCAGGACTCTGCACATCACTGAGCTTTTACTCTGGGCCCCCTCCATAAGATATATGCTGCAGTCAGAGTAGTTACTAAATAATTTTAAATGTATTTTTAAGGGTGAATAATTACCTTTCAATTCTACAACATAGCAGAAAATTAAATTAGTTGCTGGCTTGCGTTCATATAAAATATAAAAATAAGTATTTAACTGGATTGTCACTCCAGCAAGTTTATTTTGTACAAATTTACTACAAATAGTAAGGTACAAGCCTCTGTTAGCTGTGATCTCGGATTCAAAGGTATCTGGGACCTTGCAGGGATAGAGGAATTAAAACCCTGAGGGCCCATGGGCTGACCCCAGTGGAGAATGGATGGAGGATGGGAGCTGAGCTGGGTTTGTTCAGCAGGTGACAGGGGGATCTGAGCCAGCAGCACTCTGCACACAGGTCCTGAGTGGTCCCACTTCATAACTGCACGAATTATTTATGCATCTTGGGGAGAGAAGCTATAGCCACATCTCAAGGTGAAATCAAAACAAAACAAAACAAAACAAACAAAACACAAAAAAAGCCCCAACAGCTTAGTACTTAGCTGATGACTGACTTTTTGAGTAATTTAAGTTCAACAGGGACATCCATGGTGGGCTAGATGACCTCCTATGGACATCAGTTCACCTGCAGAATTAAATGAGATGGAGGGAGTATGAGAGCTCTCTGGCTAGCCAAATCACAATATTCAGTTAAGACAGAGCAACACAAGCTCTTGCACAATGGTGTTGTGGGGCAGTGGCTGAGAATCAAGCTAGGGATCTCACCTTCACCCAGCAGCTAATGAAGGTTAAAACACCAGTTCTAACCCAGCTTTACAGGGCATGTGTCTCCTGCAGAGCACCTTCCAGCACACCTCTGCTTTCCGAGACAGAAACCTCTGTCTCATGTGGCAACTAACTTTCAAGGAGGTTCTACCCTTCCTACACCCAGGTCAGACCATTTGTGACCTGCAGTGCTTTCTCTCCTTACTAATTCACCTCTCGTTTATTTTCCTACTGAAAAGAAGGCTTCCACAGGTTTCAGCACATTCTGGTTTCCCACGTGAGGAAGGATGAGGCTTTTGCTGGTGCTGTAGGACAGCTCTGAGATGCAGCTTGGGAGAGCAGAGGCAGGCAAGAGGAGCAGGGCTGCACAGAAGACGTGTCTGTGTTCCTCGGATGCCACGAATTTCTCTGAAAGCCAAGAAAACTGAAACTGCAGTGGCAGCTCAGACTTCCTCCCGCGGTGGAGTTGAGGCAGGCTAATTTTAGTCACCATGCACTATGCAAATCATCATTCTGGAGCTGAGTTTATTTTTTAAAGTGCTGACTGCCAAACTTGCTGCAGGGCACAGACTCTTAAAGAGGTTTGAAACCAGCTCTTCAGTCAGTGGTGGTACATTTCAGATGGAGGGGGTGGCTCAAAGGGGCCCTGTGAGAAAGCAAACTTCCAATAGGAAAGGTCTAGGTGATTAGTTCAAATGATATACTGATTTTTTAGCTGGCCAGAATTAGCTGTTGGTGGGGTTTTCTGAATATATTTTTGATCCTGTATATAATTTTTCTTAATTCCCCTCATGAGCTCACACCATGAGCCTGCAGAAGATGCTGGGAGTGCTGGTATCTGCATCACACCCAGGATCTGCAGGTAGAGAAAGCAGATCACTCCTGGGTTTGAGATTTATTCTCTAAATATTTGGCACATTCACAGAGTTCACTTCTAAGGGGGATTGATCTGACTTCCTAGGAAAGAAGTAACTCTTTAAAACATTGCTATTAGGCTGTGATTCATGGCAGTCATTTGGAAGGCAGAGGCAGACTTGGGGAACACGAAGAAGCAGCAAGGCAGAGTACCCTTCCAGGAAGCCCAGGTTTCATCATGGACAGTAAATTGTTACATTTCTCTTCAATATTAAAAAGATTTAGCATGCAGACTTTCATCTGATAACTTTCACAATGTCTCTATCACGAGTCATGCTATGGCTGAATTGTTCTTTGTGTTCAAATGAAACAATTCTCCATTATTTCTTATCAACTCATCATGGAGACCTTAAGGAATTTGCCTTCATCAGCTTTGAGAATAACCACTTCCAGGTTTGAGGTCTTACCCATAACCTTCAAGGCATTCATCCATCCAAAGAGGTCTGCATGGACCTGAGTGCAGAAAGGCACTTGGAACTCAAAATTACGTGGGAGAGTGAAGCTTGTTTTCAACTGTGAAATTATTTTAAAAGGAGCTTCTGTTTTCTGCAGCTGATCTTCGATCTTCAGCCTAAGTGCTTTGGATGTGGGGCTCAAGCCCTAGTGAGTGGTCCAAGGAGAATTTCTCCTTGGAATTGGCTCTGGGTTTTAGGCAGGACTCAGAGGAAAAAAATGTGCATGGAAAAACCTAATTTAGATAGAGAGGTTGTAAAACACCCAATTGCATTTAGGGCATGGGAAGAGACTACACTGAATTCTTCTGAATGCAGGGAGCTGCAGCACTGTGTGTTTATTTCCATTTAGGTGCTGATTTTGTAGGTGTCCAGCAGTGCTCAAAGGCACTACCAAGATTAAAATAAGTAACTGCAGGACTGTGTATACAACACGTGGCAGCTCCCCAGCCACTGGAAAGGTGGCATGGAGGAAAAATAGCTTTTCCATCATAAAAGCCTGGAACAATCCAATTCCTTTGGGGAAACTCAAGGAGCTGGTGGGTGCTGGATGTCAGTGCTCTGTGCAGAGCCTGGGCAGCCACCACAGGGGGCTGAAGGCCTTGCAGAAGGAAATGATTCACCTGCCTAATTCACATCTTCCCGAAAATGTGTCTCCATGACAGTGGAGCCACGTCCCAGATCAAGGAGCAGGGAGCATGAAGAGCCTGTGTGGAGGTGGATGGTGTGTCCATGCTGCTGGCTGTTCCATGGGGACGAGCAGACCTGCTGCCCTCCCAGCATGGCTACACCCTGGTTTTGGGCATTTTCTGTGTCATTTCATGGCCCTTCAGCTTCATATTAAATCTGACCTTTCCACTGCACTGGGGGAAGGTAACCACCTGCGTTGCTTTCTGCAGGGTTATACATCATTGTGTGTGACAGGTAGATAAGTGTACCTGGAAAATATGGTTGCATGTGAGACTAGGCAGAAAAAAATCTCTGTGAGTAGGTCAGGATCCACTGGAAGACCTGTCAGACCTGCCTGAGTGCAAATATATTTTTCAAGCTGGATGTTTAACTCCCACTGGCTCCCACGAAAACTCAACAATTGCAGAAAATCTTCTTTGGCTTTGAACAGTGGAGAGAGACTCTAGTCCCCACTTGCACAGCCCTGAGAGAGCTCGGGGAAGGAGAGCTCTGTGATTGATGATGTTGCAAAGAGTTGGGAAGGTAGGAAGGAAGGAAAGGAATATTTTAGGTCTCGTGCAGTGGCTAGACATGGATCTAAATACACCCTTGTGGAGCTCATGGTCTGGAAGTGAGGCTGTGACTTGCACAAAATAAACATCACCCAAAAGCAGTTTAACACCTAAGTGCATCCTCGAGCATCAGGGGAATATTCCCTGGGGATAACAGTAACCTCACACCAATGGCTCTGTTAGAGCATCCTCATAGAAATTCAGAGACCTCTTCTAATTAATGCAACTAGAAAATATATCCATCTAGTGTGGATTTGATTTGTTGTATACTGAAGATGTTAATTGCTGGAATGTGGTGACAATTCTGAAATGATGGCAAAGCTAATCCAGCAGGAAAGGTGAAGGGACACTGTGTGGCTGCTGTTTGGGCTGAGCAATGCACATCTTTCTAAAGCAGTGTCTATTAAATACCTCCAGGAGCAGAGCAAAAGAGTCTGCACTGGGATCAGCATTGCTACAACTGCTTATTCTTATTGATCTTTATAGTATATTGATCTAGTGCCATCAGAGTGCCTGGATATCCAGGTTATCACCTCTAATGAGGGTCAGATGGGACAGGGTCAACTGCAGCAAATGCAAGAGCAGGGCTCACACAAGGCGGGGTTTGAAAGCCCTCAATTAAGGTGAAGAAAATACCGTGGTGTCACAGCTTGTTCCATTGGCTTTTCTCGTGTAGAAGCTCTGCTTAACGCAGAAGTGATTAAAGATACAGCCAAGTCGATACAGAAGCATCAGCCAACAAAAACAAAGGCAGTTTAGCTAAAATTAGTTTGAAAATATTCAGTAATTAGGCTAAGGTAAATTTGCATATATGTGGGCTTGCTAACACTCTTTCCCCCCTCTTCCTACCTAAATGGGACTAATTATTTCTCTAATTATGATGTAATTGTGTGGCCTCGGGATCATTGATTACAGATGCACTCCTTGTCTCGCTGTTTTGCCTGAATCCAAGCAGAAGACAGGGATGCTCCTCTGGGATGTGCTGCTACTCCTTTTGGCTGCAGCCTTGACCTTAAAAAAGAGGAACAGCAAAAAGTGAGTAAGCTGAGCTATTTATAGCTGAACTAATTATTTTGATCTGCTATGACAGATGCGGAATCTGTTTTCTCTTCACTCAATTAATGGCAATGGAAGAAGCTTTCAATACCCTTTAACAGTGTTTGTTGGCTGCAATACAAACCTTTTCTTAATGTCTTAAGATGTAGGATTTTGAAACACAGGAACAGGGAGCACAAGGTGTGTTGTGTTTCTGGCTGACACGAGCAGCACTGAGGAGCTGAAAGGGGGGTGCTGCTGTGAAGGAAAAAATCCACAGTTTGGAGGGAAGGTGGCAGACAGCAAATCCGTGCAAACCCCTGTGTAAAATTCCACAGGTCAAAGCTCAAGTGGCTTCTCATGAGGTGCTTAGTGGACACCATGGAGTTTGAAGCACAAAACTTCACTATTCCAAGTGGGGGAAGTGAGGCAGAGTGCTTAACTTGGCAAAGGCTGCAAAGCAAGTTAATGGCCAGGGAATGACAGTCTTGGCCCACGGTCTCTGATCCATTCAGGGAAGGTGGACTCACACTGGGTTTTTCCCTGGCCCTTTCCTGCCACTGTGCTGTTCCCATGCACAAATTCTGTGAGGGGTGCTCTGCTGGGCTGCAAATAAACTGGGAAAGGTGGAGGGGACAGAGGGGGATGTCTTGGCTGAATTTTTTTCTTGCCCATTACTGAAGATTTCTGCAATTAAAAACTCCTCCTGAGCACCGTGATGTGTTTTCTAGGTCTCTGAGGAAGTTGTTAATAAAAGCTATTCCTGCTCTCTGTTTTTGGAGCTAGACAAAATAGCTTTTTCCTTATTTTAAGTTTTTGAATTAAAAAAAAGATACATGGAGTGGGTCATTATATTTAACCAAGACAGAATTTGAAATCCTACATTTTTGTGAGTTATTTCTGGCAGAAAAGCACTGTTGAAGCTCAGGTCCTCCTCCCCCTCCAAGGTTTATAAAGTCTTTTCTTCCTTGCTCCTCGCCACACTCCGGGTGCTCCACAGCTTGTCCCTCTCCATGACCACAAAACTTCTGCCAGAGGATTTGCTGTGTATTCCAAGGCTTACTTCACTGTGGCAAGAGAGGAGGAAAAATATCTGCTCTCTCCTCCTTTTACAGCTTTGATTGGGTCCCTGAAGTCTGTGCACTTCTCAGATTGCTTTTGGTGACCTTTCAGGCTCTCAGAAAGCAGGTGCTGTTTGTGGAGCCTTTCTGTGGCTGTCGCTTTGTTTCCCTTTGATTTATCCTTTTTAAACCCCCGGGTCAGGCAGTTGCAGGTACAGCACAATATTCATGAGAGGCTGATTCATGCAGGCACAAGGCTGTGCAGCAGGATTACAGGGTACTGAATGTTATATGCAGCTTTAATTTCTTTTTATGGCCGAAGAATACAGACAGAGTTTCTCAAATATGAATTTATGAGAGCCTCATTCATGCAGGGTTTAAAGGGCCCCTGTCTCTGTGCCCTGCTCAGATGGGGAGATGGCATGAGCAGTCTGTGCAGCCTCTGCCAGTGAACAAAACTGCACAAAAACACATCCAGGGCAGTCAGCTGGACACTGAAATGGCCTCTGCACGCAGAGCCCCGGCATTTCTGAAGGATCTATGCAGTCCCAGCCCTTCTCTGAGTTCCAGAAAAACAAATTCTGTGAAATATTTGAGTCAAAATTCTTCCAAGAAGGCATCTTCTGTGCAGTGCAGCGCCAGAGGTTAACTTCAGGGCTTCTAAAACTTATGACAGTGCAAACCAAGTAACAGAGGGTATTTGTGGTAGGTCCAGATATTTTGGTCCTCCTGTCCTTTGCACCCACGGACACAGTTTGCCCCTCTTCTGGCTGAATTTTGCACTTTGTATCTTACCTGCAAGTCATTTCTCCTGAGAAGAAGCCTCTCTGCTCACACGAGGAACAGGGTTTGTGTGTGTCCAGTAGCTCACCAGGCATTGTTATTCACCTGGAATTTGCTTTGGAGATTATCAAACAGCCTGGCATAAAATTCAAGATATTAAATGCAATAACATGGCCCAGGAACTGCATGTGCATGTCTGATGTGGTGAATTACCCAGGCCCCCCTTGCTTGGAGTGTTACACATCACATTACATGTACTTCCATCCCACAGGGCTATTTTTGGGAGAGAGATGATTCTTTGTAAAGTCACTAAAGTTTTTGTAGTGGAACTGGAACCGTTGGTGTATTCAGTAACCTGTCAGCGGGCTCCTGATGGGAGATGCCCCTGGCAGCCTGTGACTGTCTCCAGCTCCAGAGTCCCTGGGGGAGGATGAAGGGACCTGTTCCAGCCTCCATAAGGACAGTGGAGTCATTTCCAAGTCTGGAGTCTCACAACAAGGCTCCTTCTCTCCGTGGTGTTCCAGGACGGGCAGTGTGTGCTGCTGGCAGTGAGCCCCTGCTCCTCTCCTCACGGATGTTGCAACCACCTCCGAGCCCAGCCTGGACAAGTGGAAAAAGCCTTACCCTTCTTCAGCTTCTATTTCTGCAGAAGAGGAGCTTTTCTTTCCATCTTCCCTGCCTGCCATGCCATCCAGGAAAACAAAAAGGCACCGCTAACATCTGCTCTTTTCTCCTCCCACGCGCGGGCTCTTTCTCGGCTCCCTATTAAACGCCTTCCCCCGCAGAGGCGTAGGCAGCTCCTGCGTGTACAGCTCGGAGTACAAATCCCCCCCCCATCCCTTGGGAGCAGCGTTTGTAAGAAGTGACTGGTGAGGGTTTATTTTTGTTCTTTGCTAAGACTTTTTGGTGAGCGGGCTCCTTGTTCTCCAAGCGCAGCTCCTCCTGCAGCGCTCGGCCTGAGCTCTGTGCAATGTGGGGATGACATGGATGCTCCTGGAGAGGGTGGGAAGGGATGCAGCAACGGATGGAGAACATTCCAATTGCTAAGCTATGCTCAGGTGCATTTGCTTCCACCAAGAGGGGTTACTAGGGAAACAAGGAGACAAACCTCTGGGAAAAACACAGACATTCCTAACGAGCAACACGCGCTGTACTTGTCCTCCAGCTTGGATGTTTGAGTTCTGTTCTTTGGCCCCCTGTAATCGAAAAGCATCTGATTTTTGAACCTGCCTTCACTCTCTTGTGCCTGGCTTGTTCCTGGGGCAGTTGCAGGGTGCTGAGCCTCCACCATGAAACACATGAGCTCTGAGTCACTCCTGCTTCTGGCAAAGGGAATGGGAGAATCCATCTGGGCTCGTTCCATCCTGGAAAACTTGCCATGTTTTGCAATTTGCACTTGTTTATTTATTTTTTTTTTTTTATTTTTCTCCTCCAATTGGAGCGGTCTGGCTTCTCCTGAAGCTGGCATGGCTTTTTGTTGCAACAGGAAAAAACTCCATGGAAATAAATTTTGCTGGGAAGTTTAATCTGAGAGGGTCAAAGCTGAACAAAGGTGCTGCTGTGCAGGGAGCTCTGCAGAAGATGCTTGGCTGTTTCCCACAGCCCCACTCAAGCCCCAGTTGTTGCCAATTATCAGGTTGTGTGTACCTTGCATTTTTCCTGAGGCTTTTATGGAGGAAAAAGTTCTGTAGGAAATTGCCTGAAGGGTACAAGTTTCAGAGGCACTGCGAGAGGTTGGACTCGCTGTTGTGGTCTCCTCCTGCACAGCTCAGGGGATGAGAGGCCGGGTCTGTGGTGCTGGGGCTTGGACTGTGCAGGCAGGACTGGAGAGCAGAGACCTGCAACTCCCCCAGGACTTGCCAGTCAATAGGAAACGAGTGATTTACTGTAGCAGAAATAGCAATTATCCTTGGAAATGCAACAAGGTGATTAATTGCACCATGAGCTGCAATCTCAAGAGCGCCTACTTCATAACATCAGAACAGAAAGGGTTTTAGATATAGTGTTACTCTAGAAGGGGGAAAATACGTTTTTCAAGTCAAGTAATCAGATCCAAACACTGAAAACAATTCAGGAAATGCTGCAAAAGGAACATGAATAGGAGCGACATCATTAAAAAGGAATATTTCAAAAGGATTTATAATCCCCAAATGAAGCTCTCCAGTACAGAAGCAAAGAAGAAGAATTATTTGTTTTTTAATTTTAATTGTGTTTCCTGAATAGTGTGTTCAGTCTGGGGAGATGTGACACAACTGTGTATTTTCCCACCTTTCAGAAAGTATAATTCAAGTTATCACAAGGAACACTTGCTCATTAAAAAAAATAATCTAAGCTTGCAAACCTGATGAGTTTTGCAGTGCGATTAACTTGGTGGCTTCCAGAGTGTTTAACTCAAACAAAGGGAAAGTTCAAAGAGAATGGTTCCGTTTATCTTACTATATAATTTTTTTTCCTGTGAAACAGAAAATTACAAGTGACAGTTTATGTGGTTTTTGATAGATTTACAATGCCATTAGACTGCACCAACGCCGTACTGAAGACATATTTCTTTTAGGCTTTGCTATCAAAAAATTTAAAACACCAATTCATTGGAAATTAATTCCAGAAGAAAGGAAGGGAAGAGTTTGTTGTTCTTCCATATGAGCTGTTCTTGCTGGCCCTTGTGTGCAAATGGCAGTGGGCATGGGGAGAAAGTGGAGAGGCTTGTTGCAACATATTTATTTTGCAGCAAGGAAGGGCAGCGTGGAATTTGTTTTATCTGCATGGGAGGGTCTGTATTGTAACCAGTGACAAATATCTCCTGTCCAGCTCTGATGGTTTCTAGTGATAGAAAAGGTGTGTATGGAGCAGATCAGGTTCTCCTAGAGGGATCAGCGTATGGGAAATAACAGATTTTCCCCAGGCACTGAAGTGCTGCTCCATCCAACCAGATCCATAGGGCTGATGCAGAGCTGAAATACATGGAAAGGCCGCAGGGCAGCTGCAGGTTCGCTTATTCTTAAGAGGAATAAACTGCTTTACACAACTGTATTTACCTAAGGGGTTGCACTATTTAGGGCTCTGTTTCAAACAGAGAAATCCCAAGGCAGATCCCTGGGGGGTGTGATGAGGTTACCCCTCCTGGGAAATGCAGAGGTGCCCACTGCACATTGACAGCTGGGTTTGTCCTCACTGTGTTTTTGGGACAGTGCTGGTACCGAGGACAAAAGGGAAAACAAAAGAAGTTTTTTGATGGGAAGTTGCATAGCTTGTTTCAGTATCCTATATATTGACTTTTGGAAGCATTTTTAAATTACCTGAAATGCAGTTGCACACTATTTCCAGTAGTCACAGTCTGACCTGGCATATCACTATTTTGCACTTTTTAATAATGATGTGAGGGTTATGCTGAATAGTGGTTTGGACTCAATTATTTTATTTGTCTGTTTTTTGTAATATTATGAATATTTTAGTGCTGTTTTAAAACCAGAACAGCTAAGTCAGCAAGCATGGTCGCAGCTTCCACTTTAGTAGATCTTTCCTTATCTACCTGGGAAGGGGAAAAAAAGGGACAATATTTTCCCAAATATTGCTGCCTGATACCTGATCTCTGGGCAGGTGTCGCTGAGCTGAGCTTGCTCTGCTTTGGCACCAGCACAAACCCCTCTGGAACTGCCAGATCTCGTGGTTTTACAGGGTGGGCAGGAATGATGGAAATATTTTTGGGATGAGCTGGGGCTCCCTCTGAGATCCCAAACAGCTCAGACAGTGTTGCTATTTAGAACAAATTTAACACTGCAGAGCACAAACCCATATCCCCCCCAAGATGTTCCTTATCCAGCTGCAGCTCAGCACTATCAGCATCAAAGGTTTTGTCAATTCAATAAGGAAGTTCAGAGCCCCACGAAGATGAGTTTGAGTTTAAAATCCCAGTGGAGTTTGCCCAAATCCATTTGGTGTTTCTTGTACGGCAAAACCACAGCACAGCTTCACCCCTACACTGATGGTGACAAAGAATTGCAAAATTCCTGTTTTTGAAATCTACTTCTCCAAATAAATAGTGAGCAACCCAGGCTTCATCCAAATACTCTGGTTTCTTAAACAGGCCCAGCCCTAAAGCTCTGGCTGTGAGCAAACAGCCTCTGAAAAGCTTGGTGTACTTAGAGCATTCCATTAAAAATAAAAAAAAATTAAATACAAAAACTGGCACTAAAAAAATAGAAGTGCAGGAGGGAAGGAAATTTGTGCCCTAATTTTTAAAAGATATTATTTATTTAAATTTAAAAACATCCCTGGGCATTGCCAGTGCTGAAAGAAGCATTTTAAAACCAAAGCAAAGCTGTTAAGCCTTCAAGAACTGCTGACAGGGAGAAAACACTGGCATCTGTTCTTCCTCCAGTCTTTAGTGTGAGGGTTTAACTTCAGTCCCCCTGAAGGAACCTTGCACAGCTGGCTTCATCCCTGCTCCTGGATCAGCGCCGTGCCACCTGATCCTGGTGTGCCTGACAGTCTGGGTCTGGAGGTACAAACCTGTCCTAGGTTAAAAATAGGTTTATTCTATCACCACCTCCACAGCCGTTCAAACAGCTGGGCACTGTTTGTTATCTCCTGCTATCCAGGGGCCCATTGTCTCTGCTAATGGGCCATTAAGAACTCACCACATGACTCATGAGTCATCTCATCCCATTGGAAGAGGCTCCACCCAGGAGGGAGGAGCCAAGCATTCCCACCTGGATATAAGCTGGACTCTGGGACTGTGCAGCAGCTCCTGCCCACTGGATCTCCCGAGGACAAGAGCTTTCACTGGACCATCAGGACCTTTCTTTCTACCCGATCAGCGCTTCAGAGAACCATTTCATCTGGACGGCTCCCACCACCCTGAACAGGGTGTCAGGTTGTATTCTGACTCTGTCAGTGGGTACCGTTGTTGTTTATATTAATAAAGAACTGTTATTCTTTTTTCTCATATCATTGCCTAAAAGCTCCTTAATTTCAGAATTATATTAATTCGGAGGGAAGGGGGGTGCATTTTCTCTTCCAAGGGAGGCTCCTGCCTTCCTTAGCAGACTCCTGTCTTTTCAAACCAAGACAAAACCCAAGACTCCAGCAACTTCTCAAGGCCATTTCTTGGCTATTTCACTTCTCCATGTACTCAGAAGGTTGTTAGCCAGCACATTTATTATTTATTTGGATGCTGAAGGGCTGATGGCCGGTGGCTTTACCAGAGACTCGATGTTTAAGCCTGTGTCCTGTAGGGAAAGAGTCACTGAAGCATGGGTCTGTTATCCCAAAATAAGCAGGGTTGTCTTCATCCAGCACATTTCTCAAAAGGTTTTCCATGAGACACCACTGAGATTTCAAAACAGGGTTTTCCTGCAGTGGGAAATGTGAAAATGCACACAAGCATTTGCTCTGCTGCTCACAGAGACAACCAGTCCCAGCAGGAAGGGGTCACCAACCTGGAGTGTTTCGGGGAGTGGCAGCACAGGGCTCCTTCTTGCTTGCCTTCTGCAAAACCTTGTGCTGCTGGCAATTTTAAGGCCGATGCTGGGAATGCTGACATCAAGCAAATCCTAAAAATTTGCATTTCCCCAAGCACCTGTGCAAAAAAACCCTATAGAAAACAGATTATGACATTCCAGCAATGGGGCAGCAGGGCACTGTGAGTTTCAGCAATATCAGTGGTGACTCTTATTTTTTTTTCTTTTTTTAAAACCCTTTGAATATCTACACCAAATCACTCAGGGAGGAATTCTTTGTCATTCTTTTTCACTGCTGATAAAATTTCAAAATCAAACTTTGAGGAAAGCACCTGGTTATAGACATTTTATGGCAAGGAAAAAGTCCAGATCAGCTGTGCAGACACCTGAGGTTTATTTGGCCAGCTAGAGCTAATAGGAAATGCAACTCTCCTAAAGAAATGACATTTTATTTTCGAGCCATTGAGGAATGCTGCACGAACCATAGATGCCAAGAAGGCTCTGTGTGTTCAGGAAGGTATTTGGCTGGGGGCTGGTTTTTGGAATGCCCTGGGTGTGCATTCAGGGTGAGTTTGGTCCGAAGCTCCACGGCCAAGTCAGTAGCTTTAGGCTGGGACCAAGGCAGGAACAGCCATGTTTCCTCCTGTTTCAGTCACTGAGTTTATGTACCCAAGCTCCAAATCAGCCCAAGTTGATTTGAACCGCTACCAACCCGGCCTAAGATTTGCAAGTCTAAGTCTAACCAGGAAATCTCTTGATGAAAGTCTGGGGAGGGGGAGAGGATGGGAATCTCTGTGTTATATAAGCTTCAACAATTCTATCTGCAGTGGGTTTTGCATACAAAAGGCACATTTTACAAAAAGTAAAGGTTTGCAAAGCAGAGCTACATTTCATTCCTACCTAAATTTCTACCTACCATTCCATTTCTACCCAAATTTTGCTGGTTTGTATTAAGACATCTGAGAATGTACAAACTTCTTTATCAAACTTTTTCCATGAAACCCCTCCTTTCTCCATGAAGAATGTCCTGGCAAACCACCCCAAAGGCTCTGATGCTGAATCCAATTGAGCTGTGGTCATCTGGGGACGACTCTGCCGTGTTGTCATTTAGGGGGGGCTGGTTCCCTGTGTGGGGGCATCACCATCACCCCAAGCTGGGATGGGAGCCCAGAACCCCCAGGGAGGCCTGTCTGTGACTGAGGTGTGACTGTGATAAGTTTGGATTCGCACAGAACTGGTTTGGCAGGGCTGAGACGTGAAGGTCAGGGGGAAAGGGAACGTGGGGTTATTTATGCACAGGGTGCTCTGGCTGAGAGCAGCAATGTTGGATCAGGGACCTCTCCTGGCTGGAGCCCTCGGCACCCAGGGACACGCACACAGCCTGGCCCACAGTGTGCCTGCTGCCAGCAGGTTTCCTCCCACCCTGCTCTCCAAAATAAGCCTCTTTGGGGCTGGGCTGAAGGGCAAATGTGTGAGGCTGACCCTGCTTGGCCTGGGAGCAACGTTGGTGGCATGAGCTGCGGGGAAAACCCAACACAGTTCGGGTCCCTGCAGCTGAAGCACCTCTCATCTATGTGCAAATGCTGAACTGGCACAAGACAAAGTTTCTTTTTTTAAAGCCCACTGCTGGTTTGTGCAGTTTAATGATTTCCTCAGATATGTTTTCAGTTATTTATTTCCACTCTCTAAAGGCTCTTGGCTCTTTAACATATTTTTAATGGTATTTTCTGAGCGTGTTCTCAAATTAAATGTTGCTGAAAGCTGCCTTGCTTGAGAGGATGGGGGTTTGCAGAGCACTTGGGCCTGATTCAGCAAAAGCACTTGATTATCTTCAGTTTAATTTCACAAAGTAGCTAAGCACATGCCTAAAGCAAGGTATGTCCTTAAGTCCACCTCTGCTCAGCAAAGTGTTTAAACACGTGCTTTGTTTTAACCAGAGACAAGGGAGTTTCAACATATGCTTAAATATTCCTCAAACCTGGAACCCGAGCAGCTCTGGCAGATGATTACCCTCCTGCCTTTCTACAACTGGTGGGTCTGTCACATTGCTAAAAACATTGAAAAACACCAAACACCTTATAATATGCTATTTCTGACAAAAGCAAGAGCAGCTCCTCCCCAGTTTGGGGCTGGAGGGACTTTTGCCAGGGCAGAGAAGGGAGTGATGCTCTGGAGTGAGTGAAGCTTTGTGGCTGTGCTGTCGTCTTGCTCTATATTTGGATGCTGTTGTACAGGCACAGTGCAGGTCCCTGCCTGAAGCCTGTGGGTGTTGCTGAAATACAGATAATAAATGGCTCGTGTGATTTGACAGAAGCCACTTTGCTGAGTACATCCAAGGCCTGCTGCCTTTCCTGGATGTACTGGCTGTGGTGGGGGTTCTCCAGCACCCTTTCTGCTCTAAGGCTTCAAGTGTGTTGGTGTATTTAAGACTGGACCTCACTGAAGGGAAAGCTCAGCCTGGAGATGTTCAGGGCAGGGTTTGGCACTTTGTCAGAACAGTCAGCAGAGAAGGTCTGATGCTGAGTTTCACAAAACCAGGCAGGCTGGGATCAGCAGGGTTTCCCCCAGGATCACCTGTTCGGTTTGTGTGCTGAGGTTCTCTGAAACCTGAGAGACTGACAGCCCTTGGACTCTCAAATCAAATTATCCTGGAAAGCAGAAAGACTCCAAGCCTTGGCTGAGCCAGAACACAGTATTTTCTGGGACTCAGCAACTGCCTTAAATCACAGCTTCCCTAATCCAAATTTGGAAAAAGTGCCATTCAGATTTTTGATCCAGAGCTGCACTGTGGTGCTGTCGTCCTGCAGCTGCCACAAACACAAGACCAGTGGTGCAAATGGGTGACCCCATCCTGTGTGTTGCTGCCTGCTCCATGTGAGCAGGCACACATCAGCTGTGGGTAAATAAAGATTTTCCCTCTGTATTTAGAATAAAAAATATCTTTAAGAACAGTGAGCTCAACACCAGTGGTGCCAAGTGTTCTCCCCACTGCTCTCTCTGGTGTGAGAGCGTCCCAGTGATCAGGATCCAGGTGAGCACTGGGGCTGCTGCCTCCCATCCTTCACTTGGAAGCCAAAGGGGCGATGTCACACAACTGTTACAGCAGCACTTTGGGTTCATTTGCTGGTGACTTGGGTAAAAGTTTCATTTTCCAACATAAGAAGCCTCCTCGTTCCCACTAATAAAACCAGCTGCTGACCACGTAGTTCAAGCACCAGGGGAAGGACTGGGAAAGAAGAGCAAATGGATAAAAAAAATTGGTGTCAATTTTCACATGGGGATGATCCAAGTACTACAAGAAAGATCAGATCTATTCCCAGCTGTCCAGCTGAAGCTCATCCTTTGGATGGGACAAAGCAAAAGTCTGGATCCGGAGAGCTCTTGAGGTTTTTTGGATTCAGGAATCCGTCCTGGTTGAAGATGTAGCTCCCTCCTTGCCTGTCTGGTCCCCCTCTGTTTGCCTTGCAAAGCTCTATCAGTACAGACTCTCTGCTTGCTTTCACCAAGGCGTAGGGGACATTTAACAAGTCTCTTTTTTTTTTCTTTCCAGAATATATTCCTTCCCTGCAAAGCTCTTGGCTATTCCTATCTTCTTAAAAAGTCTTAAAAAAAAAAAAAGTTGTTTGTGGTGCTAACGGTATGGAATGAGCTAAAGCTTTATGCCATTTTTAGCACTTTTGGAACAGAGAGAATTGGAGGAACTGAAAATATATGCTTAATCGCCCCCAGGAAAGACTGCCATAATATTTTGGGTTGCATAAGCAAACTAAATTGGAAATCTGGAATGTATTCAAGACCTTTTGATCAGGGAGCTTTGCAAGTGCAGAAAAGTAAAAACACAGACAGATGGGGATTAGAGTTGAGCATCAGGAGAATAATTTCCTCTTTTAATTTCGGTTCCACCAACATATAAAAAGCATTAGCAATCCAGTTACGTAAGGTGCGTCAGAGCCCGGCTGGATGGGGCAGGAATTCTCGCTGTAATTAAGCCATTACCCAGCCCATGTTTGCTGCATGGAGGTGGGAGTCTCTCTGCACCAGGGAAAGACACCTCCCCCCACCCTTCCTTCAAAAATCTGGGCAAATGTCCGGGCCAAAATTAGAAGCAGTTATCAAGGCTAATAGGAGCTGCAGGGGGTTCAGGGAAAATTGAAGCCTGCTCCGAGATACCGCTGGGCTCACAAAATACAATTGAAAATCACTTCCAAACCCCAATCCACCTTATTTCTCTCTATCTTTTTCACTAAATCAGCTTCAGTGGGAGATGAGAGATCAGGCTGAGGAGCAAGAGGAGATGTTTTTGCTGATTGATTGACGTTGGGAACAATAGTGCATAATATACTTGTTGTTCTAATAGTGGGATCTTTGAGAGAAGGTGCTGCAACATCCAGAGGCTGGCAACAGTCCCACAAATTTGAGGCTGCAAAGGCTGGCAGATTGGATTAGGTTTCTGTTCTTGCCTGTTTTCCTCTGCTTGGGGCATATTTTTGTGCACAGTGGTTGATGCAGAGTGATGCAAAAAAAGCACTAAGAGGATGGTCTAAATAGGACCACTTACATTTCAAGATCAACTCACTGGACACGGCTTCTGGACAGATTTTGAAGAGTGTCTAATACGCCTGAACATCCGTATTAAGAACTATTTGCCTACTGGGATCAGCTCCCTAGATTGCTGGTGTCTGCAGCCTTTAGATAAAAGTCACTCCTTCCAGGTAGCTGGGTTTTGGGGTGGTTTTTTTGAGTTGTTTTTGAGAATTTCTGCATGCAGATTTAACTGCAGTTACTTTTGCTTGCCTTTCACTCTTGCTACATGAACTTAGATGGGAGTAGGAGTGAGAAATCATGGACTGGGTCTGCTTTTCTTCATTTCAATTAATATGGCATATGGAAAGAGATCTGTATTTTTGGCATTGCTTTATGATACTCCGCATGAGGTCAGAGGAGTCTCCAGGCAGTCTCTGCAACAGGAGTAGAGCTGTCCTGGGAGCTTTCCTCCCACCCTGAGAAATCCCAAATTGGCCAAGACAAATCCCTGGACCTCTCCCTCAGTGCTCCTCACCCCAGCCCCTTGGGGAAAAGCATGGCGTGGAAATCCCGACCTCCTGGAAAATCTGCAACAGGGTCTGAGGGCAGCCCATAACCTCTGGGTCAGAGCTGCTTGAGGAGAGCTGCTGTGAGAGCAGCTGTGAGGAGGACTTGGGCTGCTGGTGGGTGAGAGGCTGGACATGACCCTAAATGTGCACTGGCAGCCCCAAAAGCCAACTACTTCTTGGGTGCATCCAAAGAAGCTTCAGCAGCAGGTCAAGGAAGGTGAGTCTGTTGAATCACCCAGCCAAGATACTCTGTCCCTGGGGTCCCCACCATAAGGAGGATGTGCTGGAGCAGATCCAGAGGAAGCCACAGAGATGATCAGGGCTGGAGCCCCTCTGCTCTGCAGCCAGGCTGGGAGAGCTGGAGGTGCTCAGACTGGAAAAGAGAAGGCTCTGGGGAGGCCTTAGAGCTCCTTCCAGGGCCAGAGAGCTGGAGAGGGACTATGGACAAGGGTGAACGACTTCAAACTGACACAGGGCAGGTTTAGTTTAGATATCAGAAAGCAATTTGTCCCTGTGAGAGTGGTGAGGCCCTGGCACAGGTTGCCCAGAGAAGCTGTGGCTGCCCCTGGATCCCTGGAAGTGTTCCAGGCCAGGTTGGATGCAGCTCTGAGCAGTCTGGTCTGATGGAAGGTGTCGCTGCCCATGGCAGGGGTTTGGGACTGGATGGTCTTCAAGGTCCCTCCCAATCCAAACCCTTCAGTGTGTGTGGGAAGGCTGAGGTGCTGCGCTGGGGTTTGTGGATACACCATCACTTTCACACTGAACTGCTGAGCAAGTGTGAGCCCAGTGATTAATCGGACCTGGGGACTGTGGTTATTTCTGGACCACAAGAAGACCACAACAAGAAGAGTTAGTCATGTGTGGGCAGTACTCTGTAGGCTGATGTGCCACAATAAATAAATAAAAATAAGAGAGAAGCATTAAAAAATTAGTTGTACACATGACTGGCACATCATTTCCATTCAAATGGGTTATACCGTAGGTGCAGATGAGATCATAGGCTGCTATTTAAGGAGGAAACCTCTACTTACATAAATGTCTGATTATGCAACTGTCATGGAAACCAGAGATGACAAAGATGTATTAGATTAGCTTGTCCATTCCCTCGGAGCGCAGGATTGTTCCTTGTGGTTTATTTTTCACTCAAGATTTTAAGAACTGATTGGTGGCTGCTGAGTGCTGAGCTTGAGAAGAAATGATTTATAATATGAGCTGAGCTGCCCCTTTTCTAAAGGTGATTTTCTTTGGAAACTCAGGAATAGAAGTGCTTAAAGTCACTGGTTGCATCCAACGATCCTCACACCAGTGTCTAGTTCATCCTTGTACTTGTATGCTTGGAGTATTCTGGCTTTCATTCCTTAAAATACAGGCCAGAGTCTCAGAGACTTTACCATTCTGCCTGATCTTTCTTTAGTTTTCATCCCCTGACTCTGTTGTCTTTCCAAACAATACTCCATTTTCTCTGGTTTTGTACTCTGCCAGTGTGTCCCTCGCGGTTGTTTCTTAGCCAAGCTATACGAATTTAGCTGCTCTTAATCTTTGCTCATAGGTCAGTCTTTTGAGCCACGCTCATTTTTGCTGCTGCACAGGGAAATCAGCAGAGATTAGTATTTTAATCTTCTTTCCCTGTTTAAAGAAACCCCAGGACATGCATTGAATGGTTTTCCTGTGACTTGAAATTAAAATGTTTAAAAGTAAATATTTATATCTCTTTTTCTCAACTTTCACCTCTAATTCCTCTCAGTCATTGATTTGGCTGCTCTTCTGCCTTAGAAATGGTGCTTTTTGGAACAAACTGAACTTCAATTTAGTTCCTTACCATGAATAGAGTGACGTTGTTACGTTATGAGCTATATTGTACAGTCTCACCCATGTTCATTCTGCAGAATTAACCTGAACTGGTTTTAAACCAAACTCTCTGGGTTGTCCAGTCCCACCAGACATAAGATTTGGGAGGATGCATAGCAAGACAAGGACAAAAAGATTAATGCTAAATACCAGTGATATTTAGCTTCATTTTTGTCAACTGGCCCCTCTTTGATTGTGTTTTCTGCTTGCTCACAAGGTGTTTGCTTGCTGTTATTTTCCTTAAAGGTGATCTGCTTGCTCTGTCTTAAACCCAATGGTCACTGAACTCAACTCCTGCTCCCCTCATGTCCAATTCAGATAATGATAAACAACTATAATGAGTATTTCTTGTTCTTCAGACCTATTGAGGGCCATGCTTAAAGAGTTTTAAGCAGTAAATGCTTTTTATGTGTAGTGGGACTTCAGCCAGGATCACAGGGCAAATTAAATTCAGGCTCTGTCAGATCCCAGGAAAGAAACAGGCTGGAGAGCTGGGCCTTCTCCTCTGACAAGGGCTCCCAGAGCCAACTGTAGCTGACCATTGACCACGGATGTCAATGGGAAGCTGCTGCAGCAGAGCACGGGGAGCAGCTGACACCCGATGAGCACGAACCCAAAACACAGAAGGACTTCTCTCTGAACCGCTGCATCAGGTTTGTGAGCTAAGCCTGGTCTCGCTGAAGTAATTTGTAAAACTCTTGGTGTGGGCACGGTTCTCCCTGCCAGCCCTGCCAAGCACCTCAGCAGTGACCTACAGCACCTTCCCCATCTTGCTCTGGGGCTATTTTAGCCAGGGCTGTCAGTGGAGCTGAATTGTTCCATTATGTGGTGGCTTTGCAATGTGGGAAAGTGTTCAGGAGGGACCACTCTCTAAATGAGAGGAGAGTGACTCAGTCTCCAGGGCCAATTCAGCCATTGATTTTTATTTATTTATTATTTTATTTTATATTTTTCTTGAGGCAGCTGATACAGAGAGCAATTACAGTGGTGATTTTTCTGTGCTGTGGATCTTGATTGACTGTGCCGTGGAAGGCCCTGTGCCTATTTCACATCAAACCCTACTGCATGGCAGTGCTTTCCAGGCACTACTGAACTGAGACAGATTTGACCCTAGAGATGAAAATTTGAACTGTAATGTCTCACCCTGGATATCCTTCCATCGGAGAGAAGACAATGAAGCACAGTGCTTGTGGGATGATTTAGAAGACAAAAGCATTCCAACTACTCATTTTAAATCACAGCAATTGGACTATGTGCAGCCAAGCCAAATGGTTTTGGAACAGATCAGATGAGTTCCAACCTCCTCTTCAAGTATTTAAGGGAAGTCCTTAACAACAAGAACCTGCTTTGTTGCACTTCTTAAAAGAACAAGTTACCCCAGGGAAAACTTGCTGGGTCCCCTCCCCATTTTTCCACAGCAGACGCCCAAGTTGCTGCTGTCCTGTGTCCCACAAATAGACATATTTCCACAGGAATGATCCCTGAATTTCATCTAAGAGCTTCTGAGAGCCTTCTAAATAATTTCAGCATGAGCTATCCTTAGGAAGTTAAAATCAAAGGCACAAGGAGCAGCATATTTAATAAGATGGAAATGGTAAAATGAGAGCCACATTGAAGGATTTGGGACTTTTCTCCCCGTATGGATTCCAAAAGGGGTCATGGGTTTGCAGTGCTCTGGCAAGCAGAGAGATGCTGTGCATTCAGCACAAGCAGTAATTACATCTCCCTTTTCTAAATTATGTTATCAGGAAATATCTGTATTGTTCGCATGGGTCTAGATTACGCTCTGAGAATAGAATGTTCCCTGCATAAAAAGCATGGCTGGAGTAAATCAATGAGGATGCACTCAGAAACATCAATTAAAGGTAATACAAATCTTTAGCGTGGTATCAGGGAGAGAACAGAGTTTGAAATTCTGATCTTCCAAACCCTGTGTTCCTCCCTAGGAAAGCGACAAAGCAGAACTACTCAGAAATTCATAAGGTTTAAAAATAAAATACTTGTCTCCTCTCATCCTCATCTTTACTCAGGTTTTTACTCAGTGCTGGCTCCTAGCATAGTAGATGAGTGTAATGTTTTTCTTCAGATCTCCAGGTTCTGCTGGGTCTTTCTGCCAGTGTCACGAGTTGAGCACCCTGGGTTTGAGGTACATGATTTGGGACACCTGAAATCTGATTGCCTGAGGTGCCAAGAGCCCATCAGTGATCCAGTGGAAGTCAAGAAAATCGGGTTCCGGGCTCCTTCAGAGCTGCACCTAGAAATTCAGATTTTCAAAGTTAACAGTGATGTTGGAATACAAAATAACAGCAAGTCTGGGATAGAGGTGGGAACAAAATCTAGACCCTTTTACCTGTCTAGTGCGTAATACCTGGAGCTCATCTGCAGAGGGGTGAGTAATCTGGCCACCTTTGGACATCATTTGTAAGGGACACGTATGTAAATGTCATCACCACATTCTCCGCTGGTCCCAGAGATTTCTTGTTATTGAGGCAAATGGGAAATTAATGTGAATTGTCCTTCAGCCTATTAATTCTGTGTCCCCTTTGCAGACATTAATTCAAAGGCAAAATCTGGGCCTGGGTTTGAGCCTCCCCTGTTCTCCATGCAGTTCATGCACAGGGTTCCTGCTCAGGCACATTTGTTACCTATGTGACACTCATCCATTTTCGGGATTGTAATTGTGAGAGGTGGAAAATTTTCTTCTCGCTACTCAGAGGCAAAAAGTACCTTACAAAGAATTTATAAGCTTCTTCAGCTGAGTTAATTATTCAGGAAAGGGTATTTTTCACTGCAAGGAGCACAGGTGAGCAGATTCCACTCATAGCTCAAATGCCAAACGACTTTAGCACCTTTGGTTTTAGTGGCTTATTTTATTAATATTAAGGTGGTGGAGGGGAGGTTAGTGTTTTGGGTCTTTCTTTTCTTTTAATGCTTTTTCCCTTTGGGCAGAAAGCTGCTCCCTTTTCGTCACAGCCTGGATAATGAATTGCAGTGTACAAAGCCGGTCATACAATACACAGCAGTGGCAGCACGGAGCGAGAATCTTTGGAAAGAGTTTCCATAGAAACATTGACGTCCTCCTGGCGAACAGGACACTGAGTTCCTTCAATGGGAGGTATGGGGTTTTAAAGGAGCAGTGAGGTGGCAGGAAGCCAAGCCAGCAGAGCTATGACTCTGCATCTCCCAGCAGAATAGGGGGTTGGAGCTGGTGGGAGGGGAAGAAAAAAAAAAAAAACAAACTACCCAATTACCCTCGCATTATCAAAATGTCGGATTTGATGGTTGCTGCTTGAACGGTGCCGTACAGAGCCTGGTAAATAATTAAACTGCTGACCGCAACGTGTGCAAGAGCTGGC
This sequence comes from Melanocharis versteri, assembly GCA_013397845.1. Taxonomy (NCBI): domain Eukaryota; kingdom Metazoa; phylum Chordata; class Aves; order Passeriformes; family Melanocharitidae; genus Melanocharis; species Melanocharis versteri. Next base: position 745,556 of record VZTG01005429.1, on the reverse strand, counting down.
AGCCAAAAATCATAAATACTCAAGGTTGTGAACTAGCAGCTTCTAAAAAATCTTGTCTGATTTTGCCACAGACTTCACCCCCAGAAGCCTTAAATTCAGCACAAATCGGCATGACGCAGGCACAAACCTCCCGGGGACGAGCAAGGTTGCACCCAGCGATGTGCACCCTCCCCTTCCCTGCTTGTCTTGGAATGAGACAAGTGTTTTGCTAATGTTCCAGCTCTGTGTTTTAAATAGCCCTGTGTCTACCCAGCTAAATAGTGGCAGAGCAGCCCTGTCTGGAAGAAGGCTGTTTCTAGAAGGAAAACAGTCAGAGGAAATGTTTTTGCCAGAAACGTTGGAAATCATACAAAACAAAAAGGCAGCATGCGAAAGAATGCGTCGCCAAGCGCTCCCCAGTGTTTTTGTTCGGGCTCACAAAATGCTTTGTTTCAGAGCAATTCCCAGATAAGACTAATGAAGGTGACAGAGTCCGTTCTCGGAACGCGTGGGACCCGCCCCAAGGCCCATCTCCCCCGGCTGCGGGGGTTCTGGCTCTGCAGGGAGTGCAACTCAGCCTGAGAAAGCCAGCAGCCCTCTGACCCAACACGGCTGCTCTCAGCCTTCATGGCTTCCTCCAGCTCTGACTCTGAGCTGTGTCTCCAGCACAATTCAGGTGACTCTCCGGGGTACCTGAATGTATTTCAGTGTCTTATGTGTGTCACTCTCCCAAACAGACTCATAGAATGGCTTGGGCTGGGAGGTACCTTAACACTCATCCAGCTCCAACCCCCTGCCATGGGCAGCGACACCTTCCACCAGACCAGGCTGCTCCAAGCCCCACCAGCCTGGTCTGGAACACTTCCAGGGATGGGGTAGCCACAGCTTCTCTGGGCAGTCCGTGCCAGGACATCACCAGCCTCACTGGGAAGAATTTCCTCTTTGTACCTAATTTAACCTGCTCTCTGTCAGCTTTAAAAATACCCAATACCCAAACATCTTCCTGAGGTGAGTCACATGAGGTGAGGAGCACCCATTGTAGCTCTTCCTCTATTTCTCTCCAGTGCTGCTATCTCAGGGTGACTCATTGTTTCCCCTGTGGTGTGAGGTTTCTTTTGAGCAGGTGAGCTGGTGGGAAGCTGTGCTCCACTGGGACAACATGGAGCAAGGAGGGAGCTTTGCTCCATGCAGGGGCAGGTGCTGTGGTCTTGAACCAGCCTTGTCCTCTCTGCAAGAGAGCTTCTGTTATTCAAAAGTACCTTGCAGGTTTCCACACATCTGTTTCTCGTTCAAATCTCTCCAGAGCGATTATCAAGAAATACAAGGCATCCACAACCCCATCACAGGTGAATGGGAGCCCCGGGCACCCTGCACCTTCCACAGTCTGCTCCAGACAGTCATCAAAGGCCAACCACTGCAGTGTGGCTGCTGACCTTAATCCCTGTCCTTTGCAATGCTCAGAGACAGTGGCTATTTATACTGCTCTTATTGCAACGCTGAAAACTCTTTGCTGAAAGCTAAATTATTTCAAACCTATATGGGTATGATGCCACATGAAGTTCTGGTTTATAATTTCATAGCAAAGACATCCATTTATTCAATGGGCCCCAGGTAGGGTGTTTGATACAGGATATGGCATTGATCTATTTGCAGAATGTTTGCAAGATCATTTTGGTTCAACCTGTTCAGCAAGATTCACTGTAGACACACAAAGACAGAAAAGTCAGCGAGTCAGAGGATCTCAAAGAAATGTCTTGAGTTCCAGGGAGTTATTCAGATTGTTTCACAGGATGATGGCAGGAATTGCTTTGAAGGGAATAGGAAGAGAGGGTAAAACAGACGTCCATCTTCTTGAGGAGTACTTAGCTTTTTTTCATCTATTTGTCTCAGTGTTTACTTTACCCTGTTTTGTGGATGCAGAAGACTTAGAAATAAGGATCCATTTAGAATGAGGGATGTTCTACTTGAGCACTTTGTCCTTACTTACAACTTAGGGGAATTTGAAGGCTCATTATTCTTTCTTGATTAACATCCCTTTATAAGGTGTTCAGCTAGCATGACAATGAACTTGATTTAAACATTCAGGTAGCCTGGATTTGCATGTGCCAGGAAAAGACTGAAGGCAAACCAGACGCCACAGTCATCGTGATAAGACAGCTGGGTCGAGGTGGGGCTGGGGACAACGCCTGGAGCTGATCCAGAGGGGCAGGGACCATGCCCAGCCTTCGGCTGACAAACCCAGCATATGGGTCTCACGTGCTGGCATGAATCTACTTGTGCCTACACAGAAAAAGAGTGCTCAGTTCTACTGAATTAGGAGGAAATCCAGGTAGAGCAGGGGAATGCTCTGGTCTGACTGCAGCTGGGCCCTCCGAGCACCTCGGCATGGTATTTCTGGAAGAGTGAGCAATAAGTGGAATTATCTACTTGACTGGTATTAAACCGGTGCACTACAGCAGTCCTGCATTTCTCTGAATCAAATCTTATCCCAGAACTTCCTTTGCCAGAGGTGCTCTCTCTTCTCTTCCAGATGATCCACAGAGCTCAGTGCTGTGCTGGGGGGTGTTTTTAGGTGAGGCACAGGCACTGCCCCAACCAAGCTGCTCTCACTCCAGCTGAACAAACTCTCTTCAGAGACACTTAATGAAGTTGCACTTAAGTCTTATGAAATGTGGTGGCCCCTGATAACCCCTTTGGTGCAGTGCTGAACTGGGGAGGCAGACTCCTCATCGGAAATGAAGTAATTCCCATGAAGGGCAGATTTTTGTGCTGCTGGCAGGACCATGCACCACACCCGAGGGGCTGCAGCGATGCCTCGGTGATTCCGTACTGGCTCACGCTTGATGGAGAATTCCTATAAATGTCTCTGCACGCTGCTTAAAACTTGTGTTTGGCTTAAAGAAGAAGACAGGCAGTTCCCTTTTCATATCTTGTAGTCAAGAGCTGTCAAAGATATGTAGATGTTATATTTCTGTTCAGAGGAAGCATCAGTGCCCTGCTCGCTGGCTGAATGGGGAAAGTCTCCCTCTGCACCTGAGCCTGTTCCCTTCGGGTGGATCTTCTGGAAAACTGCAGGAGGAACCACAGCCAGCAAACACTTTGCAAATCCACTACCCAGACCCACTGCAGCTCCTGGACTAGAGCCCGTGCAAACAGCAGGGAAATTGTATTCCCTGAGATTCATCGTTTGAGCTTTCCTTCCAGCAGATCCTGCTTCTTTTTCACATCAGCTCCTCTGCTGAATCTAGGACACGGGAGATGCTCAATCCTGCCTTCTGGGCTCTCCTTCATCAGATTTACAATGTTTTTGTGCTCCAACAGTAATCACAAGCTGCTCGCATTAAATGCCACACTATTGGAAAGTCTTTCCGAAGGGCTCCGAGTCTTTGATCATTCCTTGTAGCAGCAGAAAACAAAGTATTTCTTTCAATAATGAAAGATGAATTCCCCCTTAATCCTTCAAAATGGTGGTGGATTTCTGTGCCCTGGATGTGATACAAGCCCATTGCAGTGGCCATTTTGAACACCTAAACTTCCTATAAACAGCTGAAATTTTCAAGGTGAGGATCCCATCGTTTCAAACATTGCCTTGGAGAGTGAGTGCTGATGAACAACAAAAAAGAAAAACAGATTTTTTTTAAAGATGGGAATTTGATACCAAAAATTAAGCATGGCCATAACAATTACAGCCATCTAGTGGGCAATTTTTTTAAAAATAAAAGTAATATTGATATTCAATTTCAGCAGTAAAATACTTCTTGTAAATGAAAGAGGTCGAGGATATAACCTGGGGAGCAGCTTTCACTGTTTTGTTGAGGGTTTTTTTAACCTATTCTTCAGGAATACATAAAATCTCAAATATTTTCCTTCTTGCATTTCCTTCTTGCGTCTACAAATATTAGGAAAATTAGATCTCATCTGGTGCTACTGTTTCAATGAGGGACTTGCTGAGAGTATCCAACAAAGTGTGTTATTGCTCACACTGCAGCTGAAGGGACAGGACTGAATTTTTTAACAGAGATTTCCTTTCTCCAACTGGTTCATTAAATTTTAAAGTTAGATATGACAATACAAACTTTAAGTTAAGTAGTTGGCAACAAATCAACAGGCTTCACAGAGTGATTAAGGATCTCTTTCTGCAGACACTTTGTACACGTTCTTTTGGCTCTTGCTGTCATCCATCATTTCAGGAGCTCCTCAGGCTTCACAGGGTTTTCATGTTGATAGGATCTCTAGTGAATTTCTACTGAAAAGGCAAATTGGAAAGTAAGCATTTCATCTGAATCTTTGCATATCAAAAGGAAGAGAAAGTACATCCTTTCCTTTATCTTACTTTTATACAGAGCATATGGGCTGAAACACTGAACTTCAGATCTGAATTCCAAAAACTCCAAAGCATTTTGATTTAGCCTATAATAAAATCTGGACTGGGATTTCATAACAATCCTTTTTAATCCACCTCCAAGGAGGGATAGGATTCTCTGTGAGAGGGTTTGTTCTGTTAGAAGTTTTTGGGTTTTTTTTCTCTTCAAACTTAGTCATGTGTATTCAAGATTTGAAATACATATTTACAGAACAAACAAACCTTCTCAGAATAATCTCTGCAGGCTCTGGATCGCATGCCTCAGAGTGGAAGAACAGGCTATAGGATCTCTTAACTCTGTGACAAGAAATAACTGGCTGTGAATTTTGGAAATCCTCTCTGGCATGTGTTCAGGATGGCATTCATGCAAACCAACCCATGCCAATCTCCTGACTCACCCCAACCGGCAGCTCCTGACACTCATCCCATTGCTGGCCTTCCCTAGGAAGAAAACAAAGCAGCTCCTCCCTTCCTTCCTGAAACCTCACGTGCCCCAGCTGCTGCTGGACAGGGGCATCTTCTGTGTTTCCAAGTGTTTAACCTGGGAGTGAGGCTGTGCCAGCAGACCTTGAAGGGGTGTTTGCAGCTGTAAAACTGGTCTCAGCTCCCCAGTCCCGGGTCACAGAGTGTCCGTCAGCCAGTCCTGGTGGTTTCACGTTCGGGGCATGAAAACCTCTCTGTAGCAAGTATGTGAAATTCTCCTTGTGCCTCTGATGCAAATCTCTTTGAAGACAGATATATGTCAATTATAGCATTACGTTGCTTCTAAATTCTATATATATTTATAGGACTCCGTGGTCTTTTCCAACTCAAGATACTCTATGATTCTGTGGTATTTGTGTATTTGTATATTATTTATGTAGTGTATAAATATCCAAGTAACCATTATCCAGATGCAGGCAACATTTGCAAACAAAAATGCTGTTTAAATACCACAGTCCTGCAGAATCTTATGTTTTAAAGGAAATCTCGTCCCACACTTGTTTGTGCCAGTTCCAGGAGGTTTTTTATTCCTTGTCCTGCAGGCGAGACATGAGGAGTGAAGAGCAGAGGCTATGCTGCTCTAACTATGAATTTCTTGACCTCTGACAGTTTTAGTTTTTTTAATCACGGCCTTTTCTAAGAACAGGCTGTGCAGTATAACTTGCCATATAAAATCCTGGGTAGATATGGAGCTGGATTTGTGATGCAGTTACTGGTATTTCATTAACCTTTATCTTGACATGTGGAAATAACACGCAGTGATTCAGGGGAAATTTTTCACTTGCAGAGAAAAATGGTGCCAAAAGAAGGCGAGTGGGCTACAAATTAATAAATACAAATCTCAGTAGCAGGAATCAACTTGCAGCTGGACTTAGGCGCTTGTCTGTGTTTTGGATTCGCCAGGGCTGTTGTGGTGATGCTCTGTGGGGCACGACAGAGCCACGGCTCAGGAGCCCACGGGTGACCTCAGCCAGCCTCAGGGCCATGGTGGGCCCCCTCCAGGCTCCCTCCTCTGTTTTCTCCCACAGATGAAGGCCTGGGCCTCAAGGATTGTCTGTCCCACCACGGGCTGTGGCCTCTCCATGCCGTGGTGTTTCCTCAGCCTTGTGGTTCCACTGGGCTTGGCTGCTAGAAGGCTTTTGCTCTGCAAAAAGGCTGCTTATACTCATGGTCCTGTTGATGTGGATATGCAACCACCAACCCTCCAAAACCCCAGGGAGAACCTTTTTTAGGAGGACCTGGCCAAAATACAGCCTCCCTACAACTGCAGCCTCAATGGTGGCCAGCAGAGTCCCCCGGAGGAGACGACAGAGCTGGTGAGTAATAGGGATAACTGATGTTTTCCCAAGTGAAAACCAGCCTGACTCACCACTATTTTGTTTCCTTTATTGCTATTTGTATTGCTCTGATGCCAGACAGCAGATCTCAGTTATTGAGCCCAGGGTTTTATCACCATATAACAGGACAAAGTGCCCGCTGAAATGCTTTCAGACTAAATCAGTAGGAAGCAAAAAAGAAAAGGTAAAGCCACCTGCTCACTGCTGCCCTGTAATTCGGGGCTGCCCTACTCCTCTCTAAGCACCTTCACTCACCCACGGTGGCATTTTTTCCTGCTGGCCTCGCCGTGCTCTAAGCTGAGGTTTATAAATAGCCAATACCATTTCCTTTCCAAATGAAAGATCCTCTTGGCACACAAATTCCGGGACCCTTCGTGCTCCAGGGGGAGCACTTGCTGCCGGCAGGGGCTGCTCAGATCCGGAGCTTTTTATCGAGATACTTCTCTGAGGCATCAGGAGAACAAAAGGGGCCATCAGAAAATGAGCAGGAGCAGGTAGAATGCCACGGGTAGGGCAGTGGTCACCCCGTGCCCTTTGCTCCAGCAGTGCCATCCTCCAGTGAGCAGCACAGTCCTGTACAATCAGCAATCAGTTCCTCTGTTAGATGAAGTCAGGATCTATTCCTGGGCAGGGATGCCATGGAAAATGTCGCTCTGGAGCTGGTATCTGCCAGGGATAATGTCTCTCTCAGGCCAGTGTCTAGCACAGGATAAGCGTTTTACTGCTTGAGATGCACATCAGCCTCTCAAGGCCTTTGCAACACCGTGGGTGCTCCTGACACGGGAGCAGTCGTAGCACCACTGCACCTGCCAAGCAGAAGAGATCCCATGGGGTTTGACAAAATATCAGGGCCTGGATCCATGCATCAACAGAAGCAGAATAATTCCCAGATCCAGAGAGAAAAGCACAAACAAAGAGAACCTAGACGTCAAAGAGAAAAAAGCTGGCTGGGAGATCAATGCAGAAAAGCTCTGCCCAAGGTCTGGGGTTTAATGAGAGCTGAGTAGGATGGGACTTGGCATAGAGAGAAGCTACTAGGAACAGCAGAGAAGAACAGAATATGCAGATAGTGAGACGGGAGAACAGCTTGAAGAGGAGGCTGGGAGGAAAGCAGGTAGAGGGGTGTGCATTTTGGCTTGTGTGTACCAGTCCAACAGCCAGAACCCTGCAAGATGTGGCCTAGCACGGGGAAAGCCAGGCAGCTCCAGAGGAACCCTGCAGGAAGCAAAGCTGCCCAGCTGCTCTAGGGGGACGGAAGTGGTGGTGACGTTGAGAATGGGCACTCCTGCTCTCCTGCTGCTCCAGGGCTTTGTCCTGGCCCAACGGTTGGAGGCAGTTTCTCTGGCTTTCTTTTGGGGGGTTTGGTGGGGGTTTTGTTTGTTTGTTTGTTTTGATGTTTCTTTTTATTATTGTTGTTGTTGTTTTGAAGGGGTTTTGATGGGTTTTGTTGTTGGTTTTTTTTAAGGCAGATTCCAGATGGGTTCTGCAGTGGCAGCTCTAACTCCTGCCCCAAGTTCCCTGGGCTCTCCAAGCACCCCACCAGTGGCTGAGAATGACCCTAAAACTGAACTAAGCCTGTGCCAAGTGCCACCTCCGTGACAGTGGCTTGGGCTCACCATGGAAGAGGTGTTGGTGAATCTCTGCTGTTCTGACCCACCATGCTCGGGGTATCCCAGGCTGGCATGGCCACCCAGGACCAGCCTCCACCACCCAACAGCAGCACAGCAGGTGGGCAGAGGGGTGAGGGTTTGTTTGCACTGATCTCAGCTCACATCTTGGCTTGGGAAGACATGCCTGCCATTCTGGTCAGCGATGACTGACTCTTGAAGTAAATAATCAGCCATTCTGGAGGGCTGTGCCTGTGTATTAGGACAATTACTGCTCTCTTCCAGCCACAACTGTGTAAAAATGTGTTGCTTCTCTTTATGAGAAATTCTCATCTCTGTCTGTCAGTCATCTTGTCTCAGTGGGGAAAAAAATCCCCAAGCCCTGTCATATCAGAAAATGAGAAAATTATCAATATCTAGAGTGTACGTGAAAAATAGGAACTCCTTCTCCATTTGGGACAATGAATCTTGGTTGTAATGTCTTATAAATGTTAGCAGCTTCTCAGACATTCAAAAATGTTAATGATCCTGCGGTACCAAAATAGCTTGCCTTGGAGTTCTCCATTTAAAAATACTGTCTCACCCTGTGCAGCCATCTCCAAGTCTCTCAGAGCTGTGTGGTCCTATGCATTGCTTTGTGCATTCAGGAAGCACAGGCAGGATTAGTACATTCATGCAAACACAACGGGCTCTGATGATTGCCTGCGCATCAGGAGTCAGGATCCAGCTCTGGTGCCTGAGATCAGCTTAATAAACACTATCAGCTTCCGCCAAGCGTAGGAATAGAAAAAATCTGTCAATAGCTGTAGCTTTGAATAGGAATCCTTGAGTAAAGGAAATCTCTCTTCTTCAGATTTCCACTGGCCTCGTTATGCTGCCTTGGGGAGAGAGAAGGGAGCACGGAGGTGACAGCCCCAAGTGCTACAGCTGGGCTACGAGGGGGTCCCATCGGTCCCAGGGATGATCCCCCACCCCTCCCTATCACAGGGGTGTCTGAGCCACTCTGGGGTCCTTCTTCTCCTGAAGAGCAGCCACAAACTCCACCTGCTGCCCCTCCAGGGAAAGGTGGGTGTTCAGGTGAACGGGCTCATCCTCCCATCCTCCCCTCCTAGAGCCACACATGCATCCCTGCACTGCCCAGGGTCTTGTGCTGTTGTTGCCACCGTAAAAAGAGTTGATTTTGGAGTCAGCTCCCCATGGGAAACCTGGGAGCAGCTCCTTCTCCCTCGGGCTATCTCAGACTCCAGCAGAGCCCAGCTCCTGTGGCTGCACACAGCTCTGTCCCACTGCTTCAGGCTGCCAACTCATGAACGTGTTCCTTCAGATGCTCCAGGGCAGCCTGAAGCAGCCAAGGCTGCCACATGCCACCACATCCCTGGGCATGCACAACAGTGGTTTAATTCAGATCTAAGCCTTATTAAGGCTACGTGGAACCACAGGTTTGAGTCCTAGCTCCACTGAAGCTGGCTGGGGGCTCGAGTGGAAGAACGTGGCAGAACTCACTACTTCTCCAGGCACTCCTGTGATAGGACTCACAATTACACCTGAATCTGTTCTGCTATTTTCCTTTTCAAATACCTGTCCCTTTTGCTTTTATGAGTCATCCACTGTTTTACTTCCCTACCAGTTTAGATTGTTCCTCTCACTGTAGCTTTGGGCTTTTGCAGCTGGATGGGACCCAGGAGACCTGAGCATGGAGCATCGGGATCGAAGACACAGCAGAATGCAAAAAGGGCAGCTGGTGCTCAGCAGACACCACAAGCCACCTAAAATGTCTTTTGTTTCTTAGTTATTGTTTGGTTAAATGTGGTACCTGCAGCTTGAACAGGCAGGAGCAGGGTGTTGCACTGAAGGGCTGTTCTGGGACGCGAGGTGAGGTTTCAGTGTGGGAGGCCAGAGGCAGCACATCTGCCTGGAAAGCCCCAGTAACGCCCTTCGGGGCGGCCCACTAGCTGAGCTCCCGAGGAGCCACACAAACAATGCTCATTGCATGTCTTCGAGCCCACGCTGGGGAAGTTTATTTAAATTATTTGGTGCAGGGAAAAATGGATGTTGGCAGGGCTTTGGGTTCCAGCCACGAGGAGATGGAGCTGTGGGAGTGCTGCTCCCGGAGAGATCCAGGCAACCCACACTGGGCTCTTCTTCCTCCTGCACCAAGGTGTGCTGGGCCCTGAGGAGAGGCTTCCAAACCTTCTTTGAGTCAGGGAGGTTCTTTCTGGGATGCTCAAGCTGGATGCAAGTGTCCCCACTGCCCAACTCACAGATCAATGTCCCCATAACCTGCTGGGACCCTTGTTCCACCCCACCTGAGCATTGTGTTGTGCCCCCTCTGCTCTTCAGAGAGCAGAGGACAAGAAACAGGGTGTTTTCAGACACTTTAGCAACTGCTTTCTCAAAGCTTGTGGTGCTGCTCCAAAGGGAGTTCCTCTTTTCATGCACCAGTCCAGAGCTTTTTGGATGCACCAAGTGAATGAAATGTAAATTCCTTCTTTTTTTTTTCGCCATTAAGTTCCTCTGTTCTGAAGCTGAAATGAGTTTTCTGATCTATTTGTCATTTCTAAACAAATAGAATGTCTTTGAAAAACTGCCTGTACTTTTATACACCCAACATCTGGTTTTGGTGAAAATTCTGTAGCTTTTTAAATGCTACTTGCTGTCTAGAGGAAGGGAGGGTGATATTTAGTAGATGATCTTTGCCCTCATTTTTAAAGAAAAAACCCCATCCATTAATTCTGCTGCTGGCAATTGAGAAAGCAGTTGTGCTGAACTTTTAAGTGAACAAACATTTATGGAACTATTTATACCTGCCCTGAAGCAGACGACCATAGGTGGAAACGCTGTAATTATTTCCTCTCCCTGGTTTCCACTGTCCTATAAAGATCTCCTGGAGCAGCTTGTTAACAAGTTACTGCTGCACATGGTGAAATTAGAATCAAGTCCTTATTAACAACCAAACCAAATTGACTAAAAATCACTAAAATTGACAGTAGCAAGGTGAGAGGAGCTGCTCTGAGACAGCTTTTGCTTCTTAGCCCCATCTATCTAAGAAGGCTGAGAATTACAAATGACAAATGTGGCTGGTGGTTGAGGGGGGACAGGGACCTGAGAGGGAGTGATGGGGAGATCCACCATCAATTTTTCCTGTGTTCCTTTTTCCATCACTGCATGTTTCCAAATTAATTCCCCTCCCTAAAGAGTCCCTCTCCTTTGCTATCTTCCCACTCTTCTCCCACTCCCTTCTCCCTCGGTTTATTTCTCAGAGCAGATGATCTCCTCCGCTCACCATCCAGGTTAACTCTAGTTTCAGTATCAAAGATCATTTAGGCTGCAAATAGCTTTTACTGGGCCCATGTTAAAACCAAGGAGTGTCTGGTCACCAGACATCCAGCTGCCCCTCAGCTGGGGTTATCCATGTGCCAGTGCTCCCAGTTCCACGGCCTCAAGCCATTGCACTTCATCACAGCTCAGCAGGGTCGTGAACTCGGTTACAGCTGATTATGGACCACATGGGAGGAGCTGAAGAAACAGCAAAAAAAATCATTAATATTCATCCAGACAGCCTGTTCTTTAGAGATGTTTAGTTTTCATGGAATGTTTTTTGGGTTTTTTGAAGGGACATTAAATTGTTACTGCTTTATGTTCATTAGGAAATGGCCAGTGGTGGTATTTACTGCTGCCTTCTGGGGTACAGAGTCCAAATGACTCCGTTATGAAAATAAGCCTTACACTGTTCAGAAGTATGAAATGTGGCCCTTCAGCTCCAAGCATGAAGTAATGATGCTTCTGGATCAAGAGGCTGGATGTGCTACAAATCCCAGTGCTGTGAACTTCTGCCTCCCCTGCAGGACAAGGGAACAGAACCCTGAGCTGTGAACAGGTAGAGGGTCTGGAATAGCCTGGATGGAGTTAGGTGTGCTCCATGTCTTAGTGACGCCCTAAATGTCCAAGAGCATCTTTACTTTGGGAAGATCTTTTTAAAAAGCATCTTTACTTTGGACAACCTGCTCTGGGTAAGCCAGCATTAGCAGGGGGTTGGATCAGACATCTGCAGAGGTCCCTTTCAACCCCAACAATTCCATGATCCTGTGATGATATTAGGAGAAATTTCTGCACCTAAAGGGCTGCCAATAATTGGAACAGGCCGCCCAGGGCAGTGGTAGAGTCACCATCCCTGGAGGTGTCTTAAAGATTTGCAGATGTGGCACTTGGGGACACAGTTTAATGGTGGGGTTGGCGGTGCTGGGTTAGAGCTGGATTTGATCTTAGAGAGCTTTTCCAGCCTAAAGGATCCTGGGATAAGATTCTGCATCCATGGCAGACTGGTGAGGGAAGGAAACAGAGAACTGGCTGTGGGGAGGGCTACAATGAGTCCCTAAGGTGAGAGTCATAGTAGAGATTTCAAAATCCTCACTACATTAAAGGAGTAAATAGCCTGTCTTGATAGCAGGAGATGCAAAGCAGGTACCAATTCAGTGCCATTGTACAGCGATATCATTTGGAAGATTTGCCAGATGGCCGGCAGCAAGACTTTTAAACTGACTTTTTTTCCCAGCCAGCCATATCATCCATCAGACAGTCACTTTGGACTGACATTGCAGAGCGTGGCTGTCTCCTTTTTGCCTTGCTTCTGTTTATTTCTAGCAGATTTATTTATATCTGGAACTGATACAAGTGGCACGATTTCTTTGTTTCATTAAAAGATTCCTTGATGTAAACTTTAAGCGATTTGTCTTCAGAGAGATCAAAGTCAACCCAATGTATGTCTGGCACCCCTAAGGTTTTCTTATACCCCAGTTTTCAGGTAAACCTGGAAAAGACATTTTGTGTCAGAGTAGTAAACTGTGGTGGCTGGGTTAAAGTGGAGCTGGCCATGAACTCTTGGGTACTAATACATGCCTATCATCCAGGCTTTTTAATTATTATTTTCCAAGAGGTGAAACAATGTTGACAGAGCTCGCACTGTCAGATGCAAGTCAAGGTAAAACCCAGTGCCAACAGCAAGCATGGAAAATTACATCCCACTGCCCAGCAACTCACAGTCAAGCAAGTAAAATACGATTTGCACAGCTGAGCAGAGGCATTGTCAGGGCACTAACCTAGGAGCCAAGCACTCCTAAACCCCATCTGTCATGACCTGTTGCTTACTCCTGGGAAAACTGCATGCAGACGGCTCCCTAAAAGAGGCTATTAATTCTGGGTACCTTATTTATTAATTTTGGGGTGTGAATCTTCATGTCCTCTGATTTCTAAACAAACAGTGGCATGCTGTGACTAGGACAGAGCTGTCTCATTCCTTCCTGTTGCTGTGGAAGGCATTTTTTCCCAGCTTAGCTCAATTATTCCAGGAATCAGCAGGTCTCAGTGCACACTCAAGCCTCTCTGCCTGTGCCATGGAAAGGACGGGGTGTTTGTGGGCGCTTTGAAGGAGCAAAGCTAAACAGAATTGCTGAGTGTTACTGTGAAGGGTTGGAGTACATCCTGGATATGAATAATCTTGCTCTTTCTGACCTACTGTCCTAATTGAGAGTCATTTATTCCTCAGATGCTCGTCACTGCCTGGGCTGTACCTTTTCACAATGAAGCAGCAGCTGGGACCTGCAGGTATTTGCCTCACTCCTTCATTATGTGACAAATTAGAGGAGATTTAGTAAACAGACATGCTGAATCATGGATTCTGCCCAAACGTGACCCCGAATCCCTGCCCCTTTGTTTTGCTGTTTTCTGTGGCAGGGTCAGGCCAGGACACGGCTTTCCTGTTGGCTATATGAATTTTACTGCTGTGCATGTTTCAGTAAAATCAAAGGCCTTAGAAAAGGGATTCTGTGGAAGCATTTTTGTCAGGGCCTTTACACTCATTAGTTATAGTTCAGAGCACAAGCTGCAGGGCAGGACCAGCAGAGTTGCTCTTGTTTGATGGCGCAGGTGTTGCTGCTTCTTCAGGAACATCCATCGCTTTGAGTACCAGGGATGACAGATGTCCCAGCCTCGTTTTTACAACACATTTAAGAAGTATGCTCTTCCCTGACCATCTTGTATCTCTGTTTATTCAAGGGAGAACTGATTGCCTGCTCCAAGATGCCCATGGTGACAGTCTGCCCAGCCTCGTCCCTTTGAAGAATTTCCATCCAAGGGCTTATCTTTGCTGCAGAATGAGATGGAACTTCCAGCCAAGGGTGCTCTGCTCCCTGCTCTGCCCACACTCCCCCTGGCAGGGTAACAGTAAATGGCAGCCGAGTAATCTACCAGATGCTGTAGATAAAGAGGTTAAATGCTGGAGTGGCTGCAGCCATTGAATCCATTGCTCCCCTCGGCAAATCCCCTGGTGCCTCCCTTGAGTCTTCCCAGTGATGGTCTTCCTTGTCATCTAGGCACTTCCCTGATCCAGCTGAATCAGGGACATTAACAATTAATTGTCCCCATTTGGATGTCATTTGGGCAGGCTGCTGTCAAACATTTAGCAAGAACAATCTGGATAGGAATATCGGGCTTTCGAAACACATTTCTGGCAATATAAGTGAGAGAGAGCTGTCAAATGCAGCCTGGGCTGGGAGTAACAACCAACACCAACCTGTCTGGGGAAGCCATGGATGCTTTTATGTATTTCACTCCTATCTTTGAAGGGTTCAGTCAGCATTTTTTTTATTCTCAGAATGTGTTGCTTTCTTCACCATTAGAGATTACTTTTTTTTTCCCCATTACATCTTTTAAATGTGCCTTTATTTTGCAAAGGTACGGCCTTTGTGCTGATCAACCAGAAGAGACCAGATCCTTAACTCTGGCTGGATTCTGACCCAGCTTTAGATCAGCTCTGAATTTTAGATTTACTCCTCCTTACCATATTTATGGTGGTTTTTTACTGTTTTATTCTTAAGGGCTTGTCTCTGGAAACACATTTCAACTAATTTTATTCTACAGAAGGAAGCTCTTGGAGAAAATATTATCCAACTCAGAAGAGAACTTCTAGGGAGCAGATCTCCTGGCGTGAAGGAACAATTGCATTATTATCTCTCTGGAGCTGGAGATAAATGGGATTTATCCTCTTTGGGACAAAGCATTTACCAGACAACAAAAGCTAAAATTCTTGGTAAGGAACAAGGTTGGGCTGTGCAGTAACAAGTGCTTCTGGAGAATCTAAGCCCGATGTGTGTGCTGAAGTTACTCTTTATTTTCTGATACGAAACCAGTCCCATATATAAAGGAAACAAATTTTAGCCTCTTCCTTACTCAGTTTTCAGCAGCTGCTCATGCAATAGTTCAGCCAGCCAGAAAGGAGATGTTCATAGATAACTGGAAACAAAACCAATTTCTGCCACTTCCACGACTGGTTTCACTCTCAGATCCTCCAGCTCAGGGCTGGTGTCTTTTGCAAACCCTCGTAGGTGGGATTGCTGGTTAATAATTGCTGTAATTAATTTAGGTCATAGCCCTTCTTCTGCTCTTTCTTTTCACTCTCTGAGGGAGAGTTGAAACAGAGATCACCCAAGGCACAAGTGCTGGTTTGACTTATTGCCACAGTCAGCTAAATCTGAGCTCTCTGCCCAGTATCCATGGCTCAGTTCACCTCAGGTCTCTGGCACTGCTTCTCACAATTGCCCTTCTTCTACTTAAATTTCAAAACCTGAGAATTCTTCTGGTTTTAAGCATAATCACACAGTTACACCTCCAAATGAGTATGAGGCTATTTTCAAGATTTAAAAAAAAGCCATTTAAAATACTTGGGTCTGTATTTTCTTGCTCATGTATGCAGGTACTTTTATTAAAAGTCTGCTTTGAGCAGTGTCATGTGTGTATGCAGCCTTGGATTAGACTGAAATGAAATTGTGAGAATTTATGGAAAAGCTTTTTGTGAGAATACATCCTCAGCTATGTAGCCTTAGAAACTAGAGAGTTAGAGTTGGAGCTCAGAGAGTGGCTGTGAATATGGAGAGCCAGGAGTTAGAATAATCACAGGGGAGGCAACTGCACCAGCCAGGATGAAAGATGAGAGTTTCAGCAGAAAACTGATCAAGATAACGAAGCAGGGGGAAGATGTCTTGTGACAGCAGCTGGATTTGTAGCATCTAGCCTCAAATAGGAGCATGAAACATAAGTTTGCCTGGAGGAGGAAAAAAATCAATCAAGAGATTTCACATAGGATTGTGAGACTATAGAAAGCTCCAAGACACCCTGGAACGCTGCACCATTTACCCTAATCGGGGGGTGAGTCAGCACTCAATTATGCTCAGGCAATTTTATATTCAGTTTTCTATGCGTTGGCGACAAAGCAATTTAGATAATATGGTCACACAGCAGAATCACTTTCTTTACAAATCTGAGTTCCATTAGCTACAATAAAAAGTATGTCACTCCAAGTGCTCATTTCCCAGCGTGGAAGATAATCGTCATGTGGGATCAAGAAGAAATCTCTTCTTCTCATTGCCAAACTCAATGTAATTATGTGACATGGCTGTTTTATCCCTGCTTCTGAAGATCTTAGTTACAGCTACTCTTGAGACTGCACAGATCCACTGCTGTGTGCAGGGGCTGTCTGAAGTCTTTGCATTAATAATAGCACATGAGATAATGGCTCCTCCTGGGTTGTGTGTTCCAGAGAAAACATTCTGTTCTAATGAAGTGGGTCATGGATATGTAGGTACACGAGGGTGGCTCAGTCCATCCATCACAAGGTAAAGAGCTGTGACCTGTGAAACAGAAGAATCTCTGTGAAATTGTGCTATTGGCAAGTCCCACGAGCACTGTCCTGGGGGATTTCAAGGTGTGGCTTTATGCAGCATTTTGACATCAGTTTAGGAAAGATCTTATGCTAATACGACCTTTTGCTTAATCTTTTAAGGCACTTACTATATTATTTTGGCAATTACACCTTTAGGAATCAGAAGTCGGAGAGGAAATGAGTGATTCACTTTTTGAACCAGTGATCATTTCAATGGCAGTGACAGACTGAGTCTCCCATGAACGACTCCTTACAGGAACCGGATGCATAAACTGCGTAAAATCCACTTTGTATGTCTCAGGAAGAAAAACACACAGCTTGAATCTTCATTCCCTTCCATTATTCCTGTCTCCATGACTCGATGGACTTTAATAGGAGCTGAGTAAGGACCAGATCTGTTGCACAGCAAGCTCAAAGAGAAATTTCCATTGGCTTTTTTTATTCATGGATAATACTGTTAAAGATTCAGGGTCAAACCTTAAGCTGTCATATCTTGGCATCTTTCAACTCAACTAGCTCTTCATGTCTGCACAAGTCCTAGGTTCCTGTTCAGTTGAAAATAAATACCCTTGTTGATTTTTGTTTGGGTTTTTTGTGTTTGTTTTTTTTTTAAATGAAGATAGTTTTCATGATCTTCTCATGAGGAGGATTTTCAGACTGTATTTATCAAGACGCAGACATTTGAACTCATTTACTTTGAAGTCACCATCACTCACACTGTCACAGCGTGACAGCACAGCAGGTTAACTCAGCACTTCTCAAATCAGACTGCCTTCAGATCCAGTATCAACACCTCTAACCGGTGCCTTTCCTAAAGGTGATATTCTGCCTGTCACCTAGCAGGCACTAATTAAACTCTCCAAGTCCTGGGCTCAGAATAAAACACTGTTACTGATAGGAATAGTATGCAGAAAGGCATAAGAAACCCAGTCAACAGCCACATGCTCCAGAGAAAAGAGATTGCCTGAAAGCTTAAAATATGGATGGCTTCTTACTGAGCTGCACTATTCTTGGTTGTTTTAAATTCTTAGGCAAGAACCAAGGGAGATCTTCTGGGGATGTTAAAATTATATTTTGTTCTGGATTTTACTGCAAAAAATTGAGGCACCTTCCAATCTCGATAATGAATTGACAGTGCAGGGAAACATCCTTCCTCCCCTTCTCATTCAAGGTGTGTCTACATCACTTTGTTGAAGAACTAGAAAACAGTGAAGGCTTCACTGATCCTTCCAAAGTAAACAAAAAGCATTGCAGGAGAGCCAAAGGGTGCAGATTTGGCTTAGAGGACATTGTGGCTACTCAGGAAAGGTGGTATTGGCTGGATCTTTGCCTAAATAAAGTTGAGTTTCCATTTATTCCAAAAAGAGACCCCTGGTAATTCTCAGATGATTTTTTTTTACCCTAACTGATGATAATCAGAATGTCAAAAAAGTAGCAGAATTTTTGTGTTTATTGGACCGTTTTGGTAAGCAGTGACCCCTCCATTGCTCCTTCTTTCAGTTTAAATGGACTGAATGAAAGCTATTTCTTCATACTGAGGTTTTCCTTCCCATTTATTATCTATTTTTTCACATTCAGTATCTCTCTTGAATAAGACTGAACAGTTTTCCTGGAATTCCCTTTTCAGGAAAAAAAAGATTTACTTGTCTTCCTGGAAAATGCTAAGTACATAAAATTCTTAAGTAAATTCCTAGTGCAACGTTTTCAAACTACCTTCATCCATTCAGAAACTGAAAGGGCAAAAAAATCAGCCCTTCATCTTCAGTGTTTATTTTTGATCCCCACGAAAGTATTCACAGTTTAAAAAGCAGCTTTCTGTCTCTTTGAAACTGTTTATGAATCATTGTTTGGAATGAGTGTAGTAAAGCACTTGAAGCTGATTAACTTAGAAGTTCCATGGCTATCAGCTAGGACAGTCCTCACCCCATAATTTTATCTATTAACAGATACTGCACAACTAGCTGACATTAAACTGGCAGGATCCCAGTGCAAAGGTGAACTCGAGGAAAAAATTATATTGGATTTTAATAAAACTTTCTTCAAAGGTCAACCTCTTTAATGTATGAAATCAATCTCGCTCCTTCTTCAGTGCATTTATTCACAGCTATAGGAAATTCTGATGCTCATAAAATATTTCCCATTCCCTCCCCCTCTTATGACAGTGTCTATCTACCTGTGACCATTACTTTTCACAGTGGTTTTAGATTCCTTATTCCTCATTTCACACTTTTTTTTACTGGCCTTCTCTGAATCTGTACCCCATTCTGAAAATGCTGCTTATCAGGCTCCTCTTCAAGAACAGATACTGCCTTATACCATCTTCAGGAAAAACAAACAACCCCCATTTTTACTTGAAGTTTCATCCTTGAAGGTGGATGAAACTTTGGGAAGAAAAAAGCTTTGATAAAAAAACCTTTATTTCTCCTGGTTTTATCTCTCCTTCTTAGCCAGCAGCTGCTTTCTGTGTCTTGCTCAGGACTCCATCAACTTTTTCCAGGTAAGGTATAATATTGGTAGCATTCCACTTGGGAGACAGTGATGTCCTTGTGAGCTCTGAGCTCTGATCTCCTGCAGATCACTTCCTTTTACTGATGTTGGCCCAGCAAAATCATAGAGAGAGAGAAAGAGAGATTTTTTTAATTAAGAAAAGTCACTAATATCTGAGAAAGTACCAACTTAGAAGGTTTTTTTCAGTGTACTCCCTGCACAAAGCTGCAGATACCCAGATTTGGAACCTGCCTTTCAATCTGTGGCATTCAAGCTCCAGCTCTTGGCAGCCAACTTTCTAAAATCTTGGCATCAGCAGAGCCACTAACATCACACACTGTAACAGCAGAGCAAGTCCTGCTGCTGGTGTTTGGATTTGCCTGCCCAGCTGAGCTGCGGGGCAGGCCAGACCCAGAGCATCCCAAGGGAACCGATACACAAAATCCCAGGGTTTCCAGGATGGGGTGCTCAATGCTAGGCTGTTCTCAGAGTCACAGCTGATCACTACTGTACCCTCTGTCCTCCATTCTCCCCCTTTTACTGCAGTACTTCCCTCCTTCCACTTCAGTGGCTCTTCTTCCCCCTCTGTCACGACTGCACCTCTGCCCAGACCAAGGCACACTGCCAGGTCCTCCTGCCTCCATCCCTTCCCTGCACGCTCCCAGGACACTCCTCGCCCCCTCAGCCCCCGAGCAGCACAGGACCAAGGCTGGGCACAGCCGGGGCTGTCCGTGCCGGGGGCAGGAGGCTGCACAGAGTCGTGGCACACATCCTGCCATGTGCCCTTCCTTGGCAGCTCGGGCTGGGCCAGCCCCTGCCCGCCAGCTGCTCTCCAGCACTGGACACCAACACGTGCACCTTCGCAGGATTAGAGACAAGCTCGGGGCGCTCCTGGAAGGTGACCTGGCTGTTTTGCCTGAATTCTGCTCCTGCTGGTTTTTTACTCCATTGAAACAATGTCACTTACAAGGTGATTTTGTGGTTTCCCACCTCAAAAAACCTTTGTGGTCAGAGAGCTCTTGGTACTGGGCAACACCTGATAGGTCCAGACTGCCTCTCTAATCTGTATTTATGGAAAAATCACTGCTGGTAAAGTGAAATGTAAGAGAATCTACATTCCATTTCAAACTCAGTGCTAAGATATCTGCTGGAGAGCAGCCAGGCCTGGTTGCTCACATTGATAGATGGTGGGGAAAAGGAGCACACATTAAAATCAGCAAACGGATAAAATTGGGCTAGAGAAGGATGAATACAATGGGGAAAGCTTTCCATTTTTTCAAGTTCAAAGCCCAGGTTCCCACGCTAAAAGGAGAATTGTGTTCCTAAATAGGAAAATGTTAAAAAAGACACTGCACTATATTCAGGAATGCATGATACAAAGCTCCCTGTCCACCATCAGGATAAATCTTATATATTCTGTACAGAAACATTCATTTAGCAGAGAAGAGGATTCTATGAAAAGGATGTGTGGTGGAAATTCTGAGCCTGTCTTCCTACAACTTTAAAATTCTTGTCCTCATTGACATAATTAGCAAAAATTTTCTTGGTTATATATAATTGCTTTAAACAACTTTTAAGATTAACAAACTGTATTTTGGATTTGGACATTGTTGGTCAATAAACAATACTAATTTAGATTTTTAAAGAGTGCTAGTTATTATTTGAGGAACCAAATTTAGATCTCTTTAGCAGAAAAGGTGTCTCTGTCGAGTCTGTGCAGTCTCTACAAGGTTTTGTGGTAATGTAGTTGTTTTACAATGCAGATATCTTAGATTTAGAGAATATTCTGCAGAGACCCAGACTGTGGACGTTGCAGTTCAGTCTGCTGGCCAGCATTGCAGGATCTGGCTATGAACAGGGCATGAGATCAAATCCTTCTTGTTTAATATAGATTAAGAAAGTCTTCTTACTTCTAATCTCACTCCTGCCTCCTGCCCAGCTCTGAAATACTTGCGTTGATTTGTTCTGCTAGGGAGAAGACTTGTCAAGGTCTGTCAGGAGAGATGAGAATATATAGTTTTTCTTTTCTTTTAAGGTTAATCTTCCAGCTGAATAGAATTGGCAACATGAGTAAAATTTTGCTGCTGGAGTTATTTTGTATTGATTGCATTTTTAAAGATTTTTCTAGCAGGGAGGCAGACATTTTGTCATTGCTGTGTATTAATCAAAAGGGCTGAAAAACACTGCAGGCCCTACTCTGACCCTCGTGGATCAAAAAGCCAGTCGAGGTTTTAAGAATACAAATGATCCTGAATTAAACTCTGGGTTTAGGTGTTAATAATTTGACACTACTACAGTTTGGCCACCTACCTCTGACATACTATATGTGGACCACACTGTGATCACGACAGTTTAAAAGCTATTTTTTCAAAAAAACAAGGATAAATTGAAACTTCCACTAGAACACTAGAAGTGGGGTTGATCCTCGAAGAGGTTATTCCTGGGCCAATGACCTGTCTTTAACATTCAGAATCATGGAATGGTTTGGGGTGGGAGGGACCTAAAAATGGTCTAGTTGCATTTAACACCGGATTTTTCTACAGCATGGACTGCATGAGAAGCTTCCTTTCCATAAGCCCCAGAAAAGCACATACCGATTTTTACAGCTTTAAAGGATCTCATGGCAGCCTTGATTACCAATGTCTTAGCTCCGTACATTTAATTCAGTTCCTAATGCTTCTCATGTAGCACTAAAGCCATTTAAAAGAAAGTCACTGCTTTTAAAACCTGGCTTTTTTTAGCAGCTCAGCAGCAGTTACCGGGTTTGTAAAGCTCCTTATGAAATCTCACCTGAAAACACTGATCTGCGGCGCTGTGCAGTTTTTCCCACTTCAAAGGGAAATCTGCTGCTGCCGCCCCAGAACTGAGCACAGCGAGAGCTGAACCGTCACCGGTGGCTGATGTCACCTGCCAATGTGTGTTTGTTATTCCTCAGAGACTCCCGAGCTCTAATGTCAAAACAAAACCAAAACAAAACAACCCCTCTATTTGTCTTTTCATCTTCTCTGTTTAGGGAGTTGTTTCACCTTGTCTCTTTTTGATCAAAACAAATACCCAGGGCTCTCTTTCAGATTCCCGGAGATGCTATAGCAGTTCCCAGTAGTCTCCCAGTTGCCAGTGCTTGTTATGTTATAATCTTCATATTTTATTTTCCATTTGGAGTGCACAGTGACAAGTGACCCAGTTTTCACTGAAGGCATGTTCAATCCTCTAGATTTAAAAATGGGTGAGAAATACAGGTGAAAATTGTAAATACTTTGAGTCTTAATCAAGTTGTTTCCAATACTGCAATCCCAGTAGCATCAACATTGATATGTCTGAATAAAAACTATGTTTTACAATGAATTAAGCCTTCCATCAGAAATGTTAAGCTGTGGAAAATCCTAAATATCACCCTCTTCTTTCCCTTAATATTGCGGCTTTTGGGTTACTGCCTCCCATTCTCAGCTTCAAAGGGTTAAAGTCCTGGCATTTCTTCCGACTGGCATTTCTAAATCTCTCCCGGGGCCCATGTAGCGCTTATGCCAAAATGCTTTATTATTATACAAACAGAGCAAGAGGCGGAGAATTAAAAAAAGAAAAGAAAAAAAAAAAAAGTCCAGCAAATCATGTGATTCCAATCCTAATGCACATATGTGGCACAAGTGCATTGCACTTGTTTAATGGGCAATCAACAGAATCAAGCTTCCCTCAGGAAAGTCAACATTTTAGTGTATGCTAGGAAAATTAAGAAAAAGTCAGCTTCCAACTAAAAAACAAACTCCACATTTAATAGCTTAATATGAAGCCACTGAAGACTAAACATCTGGGCTTTTTGGATAGTATCCCAGATACTGCGTGTAGCACCGAAGCTCTTCATCACAGTATCCTCTTAAGAATTTGAGTAAGATCATTCCCCCAGTATATGTTGCTTCTCTGCAGAACATCACAAAAACATGGATGTTACAGTAAGATCTCTTTGCTATGTGTGTGGAAATCGTACAGAACCACA
>VZTG01005429.1:703250-721689 GCA_013397845.1 Melanocharis versteri | reverse complement strand
GGTGTGAGGGGTTGTCCCGCACCCCCCCTCCCGGCAAGGGGCCCGCCCGGATCCCCCGAGAGCCTGGGGGGCGCCCGCTGTGCAGGCGGCCCCTGCCAGCCCCACCATCGCCGCTGCCGAGGCCCCCGCGGGCCACGGCGGTCATGGGAGATGTAGTTCAGTGCTCCCCCCGCTTCCCTTCCCCAAGGGGCTGAGGGGCGCGAGGGCAGGGTTTGACGTCGGCAGTGACGCAACGGGGCTGCGAGGCGAGCAGCGCGCTGACGTCAGANCTCCCATCCTCGCCGAGGGAGCCGGCGCTCGGAGATGGGGCTCGGGTGCTGAGCCGTTCCCCACCCCCCTCCACCCCCGCCGGGACTGTTTGCACTACCCCCGCACCCCCGGGTGAGTACCGGCCGTGAGGCGCGGAGGGAGCGCGGGCGGGGGGCTGAGGCAGCACCGCCCGGCCCCGGCCCCTGGGCGGGGTGTGCTGAGGCGGTCACGACCCCGCGGGGCCGGGGGTGCCGTGGAGGACCCGGCGGTGCCGTGGAGGACCCGGCGGGCGCAGGGGCCTCTCGGAGAAGAGGCTGGTGGAGAGAGCACGGCCGGGCTGTGAGGGGTCGCTCCCCCCGGGGCCGCCCCGGCCGCGCTCGGGCGGGGAGGAGGGAGCGTTCCCGGCTGAGTAATCGGCGCTGGGCCGCTCCGGGAGCGCCGGCAGCGCCCTGCGGGACCGGCCCGGCTGTGCGCCGGGAGAGGGGCCCTTCGACCCCCAGCCGCCCTCCAGATATCCTCCTTCCTCTTCCTCCTTCGCTTTTTTACGGGCTCAGAAAATGCTCTTCGTCGTCCTCCTCCTGCTGTCGCCGGAGCTCCAGGGCTGTGAGCAGAAATCTAATGAGACCCGACTGCCTGGTTATGTAACTCCCGCTGCTTAAGGCTTCTGCCAGGGCGCTGCTGCCGGGCCACGGATGGGCTCGGATCCCCCAGAAATACTGCCGTCTTCCCACAAATACATAAAAAGAACAAGTTCGAAATGATCGAG
Organism: Melanocharis versteri; assembly: GCA_013397845.1. Classification (NCBI taxonomy): domain Eukaryota; kingdom Metazoa; phylum Chordata; class Aves; order Passeriformes; family Melanocharitidae; genus Melanocharis; species Melanocharis versteri. The sequence continues at coordinate 720,674 of VZTG01005429.1, read as the reverse complement.
CCAATCCGTTTGATCAGCTGCTTTTGTACCGTGGATCCGTTTCGCGTAGAAAAATTTACAGCGTCAGCCCGGTGCGCTCTGCAAGGAGCATTTCTTTCTTAAAGGACGTGGGGGAAGGGAAGCAGCACAGATGGATTGATAAATCATTTTTAAATGCCCAGTTTAACCACCCAATCAGCTTTTCTGTACTGATTGTGCCCCTTTTGTAAATATCTTCTGTTTGCCCTTGATCTTTTCCTTATCCCCACCCGGTGCTGATCCAGCAAACGTTTAAAGGTCGCCTTATCATACAGCCTTTCAAACTATTCCCATACCATGTTGGGGAGAACACGAGTGGCTTGGAAATAGGGTTCCAGACTTTAAAAGGAGATTATTTGGAGCAAGAAATAAAAAAGCAGTGTAGCCACATTGTTAATATCAAAATCCTTTAACTTTGATTTCTCTAATCTTTAGTGAAAACTACGCTAAATTTTGTTCTTAGTGATGCAGTGCAGAAAAGCCCGCTGTTAATTGAAATTCTCTTTTAACTTGAGCCAAAAAAATCCCCATATTTTATTTTATTGGAACTTTTTGACAAAGGTGTGTGGTGTGTGTGTACGTTTATACCAAGGTACTGCAGGATTTGTGTTAGCAGTACGTGTGCTAATACCTGATTCTCGTCCCTTCTCTAACTTTGGACAGCTAGTTTCTCTTTTGTCCTTTGTGAAGGAGCGACAACCATATCTTACATTAAATATAAAATGGAGTCATGGAGAAGGAGAAAGGCAGTCTGGTTTGAGGCTGTCAAAAGCCCTGCTAGCCCTGGAGCTTTTTGAAATCTGAGCTACAGGCAGCACGATACAGTAATTGAGTATATAATTGAATCTTGCGTCTGAAAATAGAGAATAATTTCTAGAGAGAGAAACATTTGTGAATTAATTTATTGGTCTTGGCCACCCTTTTGACAAAACATACGTGCAGCTATTATGTAGGTGCTGACTGCATTTCAGTGTGAACTGTTGGATGTGCACAGTGGACATTTTCTCCTCAGTTTGCATCATTTCACCTGTGCAGAGTTTAGGGAGAAGATTTGCTTGACTTAAAATAAATGTTGCATCATTTTAGCTATTTGTATGAAGCCTTCTAAAGCAATTGTTAGCATTTTTATAATTCTGCAGCCTACAGTTGCAGTCAGTATGTTTCCAAACTTTAAAGTGATAAATGACCCTTGGACTAAGACCTTTCAGGCTAAACTAATGGTCTGGTACTAAATTTTGCAGCTGAGTACTATAAATCATCCAAATATGGGTTGGTAATTGAACCCTTGACAGGCTTGGCAGTTCTGTGATGTCTTAAAAATGATCGTTGCTGCTTTGTGAATAACTAAACACCCAGCTCATGTGATTTGGAAGTGCCCCATGCTGTATATGTAAACACAAGCCCATCCTCTGCAGTGTTGTTTGTAAGTCATGCTGAATGGAGCTGACATCCTCACCTTCCGCAGGCAGGAACAGAAATAGTTAGATGCACGTTTTTTCACTTAAAAAGTAACCTATTTGTTGCAGAAAGTGAAGCTAAAAGAATAGGCCTCAGAGCTTGCTCTTATGCTGTTCTTATTTGGATGTGTTTGCTTTTGTTTTTTCTTAAAGGAACAAGAGCACTCAAGGTGAAGGATAATAATCAACTCGAATCAGCACTTTGAATGAAATTTTGTTTCCCTGTGGCATCTTGAACACTTTCTTCTTCGAGTTTTGAAACAGACTTATAACTCTGTGGCACAGCAGCTATGCAGCTTGAAATCCAAGTAGCACTCAATTTTATTATTTCATATTTGTACAATAAGCTTCCCAGACGACGTGTCAACATTTTTGGTGAAGAGCTTGAAAGACTTCTGAAAAAGAAGTATGAAGGGCACTGGTATCCAGAAAAGCCATACAAAGGATCAGGGTTTAGATGTATTCATATAGGGGAGAAAGTGGACCCAGTCATAGAACAAGCATCCAAAGAGAGTGGTTTGGACATTGATGATGTTCGTGGCAACTTGCCTCAGGATCTTAGTGTTTGGATTGACCCATTTGAGGTTTCATACCAAATCGGTGAAAAGGGACCAGTGAAAGTGCTTTATGTGGATGATAATGAAAACGGATGCGAGTTGGATAAGGAAATCAAGAACAGCTTTAACCCTGAGGCCCAGGTGTTCATGCCAATTAGCGACCCAGCCTCTTCAGTGTCTAGTTCTCCTTCTCCTCCCTTTGGTCACTCAGCTGCTGTGAGCCCGACCTTCATGCCCCGCTCCACTCAGCCTTTAACCTTCACCACTGCCACATTTGCTGCCACCAAGTTTGGCTCAACCAAAATGAAGAATAGCGGCCGTGGCAACAAGGTCGCCCGCACCTCTCCCACCAACCTTGGCTTGAATGTCAATGACCTGTTGAAGCAGAAATCCCTCTCCTCCTCCATGCATTCTCTCTACGGGCTTGGCCTAGGCAGTCAGCAGCAGCAACAGCAACAGCAGAAGACTTCTGCCCTGTCTCCTAACGCAAAGGAGTTCATTTTCCCCAACATGCAGGGTCAAGGTAGTACCAGTAGCATCTTTCCTGGTGACAGCCCCCTTAACCTCAGTCCTCTCCAGTACAGTAATGCCTTTGATATGTTTGCAGCCTATGGAGGTCTAAATGAGAAGTCTTTTGTGGATGGCTTGAATTTTAGTTTAAACAACATGCAGTATTCTAACCAGCAATTTCAGCCAGTTATGGCTAACTAAAAATAAACCGAAAGTGAAATCCAAGTAAATACTATTGTACAAGTTAAAATGCTCATACCCAAGGGTGTATCTTTTTTTCCACCTCTTGAGATTTTTTTTAAGGCTTGTAGTATGGATACATTCAGGCTTGGTTAGATAAATACAACATGCATCATTTTTTCATTTGCCAACCAAGCACAAAATTATTTTATACTGACTGTACATTACAAAAATATACTCTCAAAAATATGGCCTCTTACAGTATTTAAGATATAGCAAGGAAGTGGCTAATTTTTTCATGTGTGTATATATATATATGCGCTCAGACATATATGTATATATATTAAAAAATTGGCACTAATAGGTGGGTTTATTGGTCTTTTTCTAATTGTATAATTTAATTTAGTACAAAGTTTGTAAAATATCAGAGTATATATATTGTTTCTACAACATGGTATTGCATTTATATCTTTTTACTACAGTGATCTGTGACAGCTGCAGCAGCTTCATGTTGTATTTTTTTTACTGAAATTGTAAGATATCCATCTTAAAGACATCAATTCTAAAAAAAGTTAAAAAGTTGTGTACAGAATATTCCTTAGTGGTGGAATTAAAATGAACGAAATATTTGCTTTTTTCAAAAGAAACACAAATTGTATTTTCTGTTAAAAGTTTAAAGATTTTTGCTATATATTATGGAAGAAAATGTAATCGTAAATATTAATTTTGTACCTACATTGTGCAATACTTGAAAAAAGGTATAAAAGTATTTTGAGTCAGTGTCTTACATGTTAAGAGGGACTGAAATAGTTTATATTAAGTTTGTATTAAAATTCTTTAAAATTACTTGGCTGTGGTGGCATGTGTGTTCTTCGTGTCCCGCTGACGATCCGAGCGCTGTGCTCCTTGTGCTGGCACTGCCAGGGATGCAGCAGGGTCTGGCTCAGGAGCAAGGGGAAGGGTGGCTGTGTGGCTGCACCTCCTGGGGGCTTCCTTACCCAAAACACCACTGACAGCACAGAACCCCATTGGGGACTTGCCTGCAATTATTTGAGCAGATTCCACTTGTTTTCCGTAACTGCAGCTCACCGAAGCCGAAAGGGAATTCTATTTTTTTTTCCTTGATAATTAAGACTCCTAAGCTCTGTGAACGTTGAGTGATGGGGCGATGGGATTTGTCTAGCAGGGACTCAGGTGATTCAGTAACGTTTCCTTTCCATGTCGTCGGGATTATCGGAACTATTCTCTCGGGAGGTCCCAGAGCAGCAAATCAGCGTTCTGCCTTTGTATTAGGGATTAATAGCTCTGAAACAAAACTGAATAAAAGTGCTGATTTACAGCTTACTAAACCCATTGTAAACTAGCATTTTATATGCTCTATTAAAAAGAGAAATGTAATGCAACTACACTGCGACATTCTAAGGTATTTTTTAGCAGATTTTACCAATTTTAACTGAATATATTCTCAAAATCAAATGGGAGTGGGAGGGGAAAGAATTCAGAGGCTGATGGAACAACTCAGTTTTTCCAGGGCTATTTTGAAACTGCATCCCTTACTCTTTTCCATCCGCTCAAGAAATAGTGTTCCTTGCTAATGGACATTGTCAAGGGGAAGAGAAACTGCTTTAATGTGTAAATCTGACAAAGGTCAGCTTATGTTCCGTGGCAGCTCCAGCCATACAGAGTCTCAGTACTAAGTGGATAGTCCTTGGCTCTTGGCAGTGAGTTGTGAGCTACAGACAGAGCACAGGATTAAAATGAACTGAACTTCAGTGTTCTGACACTGGAATTTCAGACCAAAGGTCAGTCTTTTCCTGTTAGATGCACTTGATGTGACAAAAGGTGCAACTCCACGCACACCCCTCTCTTGGGTGGCAGTGGAGCTGTGCTGGCAGCAGCCTGTGCTTTTCACACCAGCGTGAGCTCCCTGCTTTGGGCAGAGGCTGGCAAGAGTCGGCCAGGCAGAGGTGGGAGGCTGATAGTGGTATCCATTTCCAGTGCCATGACAACCAGTTCAAAAGCAATAATGGAGCGAAAGGTTTTTTTGGGCATTCATCTGTCTCTGTTTAACTGGCTCTCTTTTACTGAGTTTGCCATCTGGTTTATCTTTCCACTCACGGCACAGCCACGGACAGCACCAGCCTTAAAAGTGCATCATTTGGTACCTCGTTTTAAGTGGATGATTTTGCTTTTAAGAGGACTTAGAAAAATGCTGGATCAATTGCTGGAAAACAGAGAATGCCAGCTCTCTGTATTATTCCTATTTGAATGCCTAGACTTTAAGATTTACTACTGTTTTACTATTTACAGCACGATACTAATACCTAAACTGCCCAAGAGGTTGAGCAACTCTGACAGTGGAGACTCTTCATGTGTTCTGTAATATTTCTATTCCTGTGATTTAAACTGAGATAATTTGTTTTAAAGGTCAGTGAGCTTATCCTCTTCCCAGGCTGATTTGTTCCTTTCCACTGTAACCATCTCTGTGTCTGAAGGGCCATGCAAGGAAAAATCTTTTGGAACACACGTTTTTTGCAGCACCTTTCAATATAAAGATTTCACGAGCAGGGTTTGGTTCTGGTGCTTTGCAAGGAGGCAAGTCAGAAAGAGAGCTTCAAGTTCTCTCAATGGAAGTGTGGAGATTTTTTATGTTTTAATGATTTTTAACGTTTAAGCGTGAATGATTTTTTAATCTTCTTATAGGAATGAGAGACGCCTGCTTTGTGTTCAGTCTGCTCCACCCAGTTATTTATCTTCTGCTGAAGTTTGGTGCTGAATTTCTAAGACCAAACATTTACATTGCAACATTCTGTTCTCACCGAGTGCCAGGTCAATTGCTGGGGTCATTTGTGCACACCCAGTATTCAGCTGTCAGGTAAATGCACTTGCTTGGATAGAAAGGACATAAAAAGGGGGGAAAGGAAGCATTTGCTCAGTTGGGCAAGTTCTTTTGTATTTTCTCATGTGAACATGCAGTTTGCTTCCTTAGAATTGCCAGTGTGAGTTAGTTAAACCTTGGAAGGTGACTTTAATTTACAGTGAAGGAAAGGATAGAAATATATGTAACCTCCTCAATGCTGCTTAGTGCCTCCTATCACCTCACCACCTCCTATCACCAGGTCCCCACCCAAGCAAATGTTCAAGGCACTTTGGTCTGTAGGGCTTACTTAATCCAGCATAAGTCAATAACTTTTCAAAATTGCAGTCTAGGATCCCTGAGGCTGCTCAGAGGCTCCAGCCTGGCTGCACAGAGGGTTCAGGGGACAGCTACAGCTCTGTGCTGCGCTCGTTCTGTGGGTAGGGAACAGACCTCCCTCTTGATCAGGAGTCTGCTAATGGCCACCAAAATTAAACTGGTCTCGGAAGCTGAATCGCAGGTGGAGTTCACAGGGTCCTTTGCTGTGTCCTGTTCTCCAGGGTCCCTGGAGCTGAGTCCAGGGCCTGGCACTGCAGCTTGATGAGTACAGGTTCTGCAGTTCTCAGCTTCAGCTCAGGTAATTCATACACATTGAGGATGGGGCTCTGAGCCACCTGATTTAATTGAATCTGTCTCTGCTCATTGCAGGCAGTTGGACTAGGTGAGTTATCGAGGTCCCTTCCAACCCAAATCACTCTATGGTTCTATAAGCCACAGAAAGATCATCCTTCTTGATGATGCAAAATTAGAAAGCTGCTGAGCATTGCTTGTACAGTCTCCTGGTGAACAGCCCGGGCAGATGATCCTCCAGTGCTGCACTCTGCTCCCACCGCATCCCAACCTGCCAAAGCCTGGTGGGAGCAAAAAGCCCAGCTGCATTCTGAACTATCAAGTAACCAAGCAGCGAGTTGTTAAATCAGCTCTTTGGACTGACATGGGATCAAAGCAGAGTTCATGTACTGATCTGACGCACCAGACTGTTCTATTAACGTTTCAGGAATAAATACCTCAGGGTTTGTGTTGGTAGTTTTGGAGCAGATGAAGCAAACCGGTGGTTCAGCACTCTTTTTTATATCATCAGCAAGTTGATTTAAATTGAGTGTACAGAGTTGGCTGCATTCCCCTCATGAGTTGCATAAAAACTTTGCTAAATTGAAGTGCCAGAGCTGTAAAATCCTGCTGAAGGGACTGTTTCCAAAGATCAGCAAGAGTAACGGTTAAACTGTTACCATGGCAGTGCCTGTGTGACTTTTGTCCTCTTGGCTTTATTTTAGTGACAGTAGTAAGGAGTTTCGCCTTACAGAAGGGAAAAAGCATTATGACTTGGGAACATAAAACCACATTCCCTTTGGCACTACAAGTTCTCTACCTCATAGACAAAATATGATCAGTGTGCAGAACAAATGGCAGGTGTAAAATATTTTTAGAAAAACCTTGGCGTGCAGTGCAGACATCCCTCAACCCCCATCCTTTATTCTGTCAGCTTTGGTTTGTAATAAACAACCCGTAGTATCAATGGCTGCAGTTTTGGTGGAACTTGCTGTAGTTTGCATTTGGTGATTTAGCACTTCAGAGGCCTGGAATCAGAGCTCCTCTGCTCTGAGTTTTGGGACGCTCTTACATTTACACAGTCTGTCAGCCATGGAGCTGCATTCCCTTGTCCCCTTGGCTTCAGGATTACCAAGAGCATAAAACAAAAGAGGACTCTGGGAATGTAGAGCCTTGATTATTGTTTAGTGCCCCTGTGAGCTTCTCTGAGAATTTTTTATCAACTGGCTAATGCTTTTAAAACCAGGCCTGGAAATCCACCGTCTTTCCTTGGCAGAACGTATTCATTCCCTGCTACACCCATGACCATGGTTTTCTGCCTCCCACAGCATCCTCAGTAGGACTGAGTTCTGTGTTGCTCCCTTTGTTCACCACCTCTCACCACTTGCTGTGCTGCTCCAGGCTTTCATGCTGATCCTCTCTTCACCCAGACTCCACTTGTGCCCGACCTGAGCTCTGAGCTGTGCAGTGCTGAAGCTGCTGTGCCGGGGAGACGCCACACGCGAGGCTCCAGCTGCAGAGGTCCCCTCTCCCAGCGCCTCCTGGGCTCAGGCTTTGCTTGGCTTCACTTCAAAGATGCAGCGTGAAGAGCACAGGAATGTCAGAACACAGGGAAGGGTTGCAGGAGGTGCTCTCGGTCCCAGGGTGAATTTTCTCCTTGGGCAGCCTCAGTAATGCAACAGTCCAGGAGTTTTCAGCCATGCTGATGGAAACCAGAGGTGGCAAGTTAGAGAGGAGCATGGTGTCATAGATAGCAGCTCAGGCACCCCGCGGTCCAGAGCTGACTCTGGGCAAGCCACTGCCCTTCTCTGTGTTGTTTCCTCCTCTGTCTCCATGGGAATCCACTGTCAGCAAGTGTCAGACTTCCCCTGGCTGTTTGCTGTAAGGAACTTCACCCAGCTTCTCTGTGCCAGAGGAACATCCTCTGAGGTTGACCTGCCATTCCTTCCTTTTATTGCCTTTAGTCTCTGTGGCCTTGGAGTGTCTCCTTTGTTGTACAGTTCTCTTAACCTGGATTAGGTGACCTTTGTGTTTTGAAACATTGCATGCCTATAAAAGTGAGGCACTGGGTTCTCATTGTCCATGTGGAGTCTCATTCATCCCCTGTCAGAGCAGAAGGCCTCTGGAGCAGTGAAATCTCACATACTGACTATTCTGATTCTCTAAAAGAATGTCTGTGGATGTTTCTATAGATATGAAAGTATATATTCCTCCAGTACAAATCATGGGAAAATTTTGCAACAGCCTACCCACTGAAGTTGCTGCTGGTCAAAATCAGATTTGCAGACAGATTTTACAAACTGAAACAAATTCCCCCTTGATTTTCATTAGACCCTGATGTTAAACATCCCACGTGCCAGCAGAGAGACAGGGCTGCTGGGCTCTGCCACAGCCATGTTATGAACTGTGAATCTTCCACAAATCGACTGGGCAAGAGTGGGTTTGGTGATTTTAAGCCCATATTTGAGCCTTGAACTCCTTGCTGAGTCTCAGATGTTGTAGGTAACTGCGATGTGTTTTTGAAGCCCAGGGGTCTGTGGCTTTCAGGGTTAACCAGGTACACACAGCACCTCTGCAACTGAGTGGAAGAGTGCAAAATTCCAATTACTGTTGAAAATATTAACACTTGGGGCAATTACCTACTTTGCAGGTATATGAATACTACATATTGAATCTCATGTTGTATTTATTAACTGCTTTGAGACATAGCTCATATTTTACTTGAGAAAATTGCTATTTCATTTTTGAGTAACGGGTACGGATGTTCTGCTCTTGAGCCTTTAGACTGTTACAGTGCTGTCCTTAAAGATTCATTTCAGCATTGCTAAACCCAATCACTTGAGAAATTGTGATTCAGTCTTCCAAGAATATTTTAGAAATGATGAGGTAATCATAAATAATAATCCACCTCACACCATATTAATTTCTCTCCTGGGTGTAGAGTTAAATAGATTTCAGAGTTTTCTAGCTTCTCTCCACAAGTCCACTAAGAACTTATATTTGTGAAAATTTAGCTCCTTAGGAAATCACAGTTTCCCTGGAACTGTCACTGCACAGGAAACAATATCGAGGGGACAGTGATGAGCTCAGAAGTGCTGGCAATTAACCACAGCTGCTTCACGGAATCAGATTTCTAAGTGACACAGAAGGACTGAGACCTGCTACCACCCTCCTGCCTGTGTTCTTTGCACGACAGATTTGACAGGCTGGTGGCAACAACTGCAGGCAACCGCCTCAAATTAACTTGTACAAACTAATAAGGGACAGAAACACTCAGTAAGAGATCAACCACTGTATCTCCAGCCTCTGACTCCTGACCTGCAAGGAAGGTCTCCAGAACTGCTCCAAAAGACAATCCAAGTACTAAAATTCCTGACCCCAGGATAGAAAATCACACAGGTATTGATTGCATATTACATTATGGTTTTTGCTACCACCAGACATTCCCTGGCAATAATTATTCCTATCTCTCTTACTCTCTCTTTGTGCCATGAATGGCATCATCAGCTGTCCTCTGGCTAGCATCCTCCCTTTGATCAACAGGAACCAATAACCCTTTCTCTCAAATTGCCTAATTCATTAATATAATGAAGTTTAACACAGAACAATTATTCTCAACCTGTATTTAGCTTAAGGTCATTGCTTCTATTTCAGATCTGAAGCAGCCTGATGTGCCTGCAATCATGTGTATTTTTCTGAGTGTGCCCGCTGACCTAACAAACGGTGTCCCCAGTCCCTGCCCTTGCCTCACTTCCATCTCGCCCTGTCCTCGCTCCGACGCCTCTGCTGCACCTCCAGGCTTGTTCCTGCTGGGCTGAGCCTGCCGAGGAAGGCACAGCCTCCGGGAGCTGCTGCGGGAGGTGCTCTGCTGGCCCAGTTCGAGGGGGAAGCGCAGGCATGGTGTGCTGGAGCTGCTCGGTCTGCAGCGCCCATCCCACCTCCTCTCCCAGTGCCGCCTGGCAGGGGCTGGGGCAGGTACGAGGAGCTGCTGGTGACACTGGGGAGCTGGGAGCAAGGCTGGCTGGATGATCATCCTGTCAGACAGCACTCATTTGGGGGCGATGGACTTTTGGAGGTCAGTAAAGTTATCTTTCATTTTTTCTTGGTGTCTCTACGGTTTTAAGAATTCATTGTTTAGAGTCTCTGACCTGCCCAAAGTGAGATACCAGAAGATCTGATTAAATTCAGCATCTGGATCTCATCTCTATACATCAGTCCTTTTTTGCAGTGTTTTGCTGTACAACCTCTCTCCTACCTTGTTTAGTCCTTGAAATTTCTAGGTTTCCCCCTCCTGATTTTTCTTTCTGTTTTCCTCCCTTAAAACTCACTTTTCTTAGTTTCCTTCCCAAACCAGGCTGTTTTTCCCTCCTGCCTGTCTGAGGTCTGTGCCTCACCATGTATAATTTGCAGTGTATTATCTGATGGAGACTGTAATCTCTCCAGGGCAGGGCTGTGTCCTGCCCCGGACTCACAGTTGCCTGTTTTACTCTATGAGGCTGAATAAGAAGGACAGAAATAGGAGAGTACACAGACACTCCCAAATAAACTGTGTTGTGTGATCTGTGTTCCAGAAACAAATGCAGAAACAATTGTTATTAGTAACGTGGTTTATGCTGTACCACAGAGCCTTGGGAAGAAGTAGATCCTTTAGGCAAAGAAACCTCCTTTACAAAACATTTGTGGAATGTATTTATCTAAAAATACAAGGGCTTATGTTAGAGAATAATGTTCCTCTGCTGATTTATAGTTAACTGTCAATGGCAACGCAGGACTAAAACCTTTTAACCAGTCCTGCTGTAGTAATATGTTAACTTTATCCCTTTCCTTCTCTGCAGCATCCCTTCCAAGGCTGATTTCCTTGGCCTCTGGTGCTGCTGTTGGAAGAGTCCCGCTCACTTGGCTCTCCCACTGCGAGAGGACCAGAAAAGAAGGATGGATGAGGAGCAGGATGACCCTACCCAGAGAGGTAAAGGTTGGCGTTGAAACCTCAGGTGTGCAGGACTTCTGCCTTTAGAAAACTGAAACTTCCACTGAAACTTCCCTCTGTGCAAGTGCTGGGGGTAGTGTGTGGCTATTAAGGCATTTTAAAATGCATTTTGGCCTGGGATCTCCAGTGATTTTGGCTTTTTGCTGCCTCCCTAGTGGAATTACAGAACGAGTGCTGTGTGTGCAGAGATGAGGATCAGCTGTGAGCCCAACTTGGAGATGTCTCCCTCCAAAAGCCAGAGTAGTCACAGAGATAGGATTTTGACTTTGCCTCTTTTCCAGGGAGATCTGGGGCTGTCTAGCCCAACCCTGCTGCTGGGGGCACTGCTGCAGGGTGGCAACTGGCCAGTTCCCTCTCCTGACATTTGCATTTGCTGGAACAAAAGGCTCATTCTGGCTGTGGCCGGGCTCTCACGCTGCCCAGTTGCTTTTTGGAAAGGGCAGTGCTGGAGTGCCCGGCTTGAGCCCTCCTGTGGGGCACTGTCATTTTGGATATTTTAGTCTTTTGTCGTGTATAATAAGATATCTGTGTTACTTGCAAGCACTTAGTCATCTGCTAGCCACAATGGGTTTGTTTCCCTTGAGGATGTTTAGGATCACATAACTCTTACAGACAGAGAGGAAAATGTCTGAAGATGTTGGGATTAGTCATATAACTGGTGCAGTTATCTTCATCCAGGGCCTTTTCTTTCACTCCCTGTTAGAGCTCCTGAACTTGAGGGCTGTGTCTGACCTCCAGCCTTTCCCAGAACGACATTTATGTGGGCAGGCCGGAAGACAAAGAGGAGCGCAGGCTGTACAACCTCTATCCAGTTATTTTTTTCTTTACTTGTTTTTCCTTGGTTTTTTTTCATAACCACTTGATAAATCATGCCATGGAGAGCTGGGAATGGGAGCATATGACCTGCTCTCCTACTCCTGTCTTCCAGCAGCAGTTCTGGTTTCTCTAGGCTCCCATTCCCCACCAGAACGAGGTGTAACCCCATTTCTGTGTCTTGCAGAGAGGCTCTGAGGTTTCTTTCTTGCCTGAGAGCTCTGGCTGACCCTGGGCTATGATACCACTGCTGTCGTAAAGCACCTCCTAATCACCCACAGGCTTTTATCCTCAGAAAATCCCCCAGTGGCATCGCTTTCCCCAGCACTGAGGTGGGGATGGAGCAGACGCAGCCATCCCCTGCTGAGGTGAGCCCTGGACTTCGGCACCACGAAGGTTCTTTCCTTCATGTGCCTTTTGCTTTTCCTGTGAAATGCCTTTTCCTCCTGTGAGATGCACGATCCCTCCCACAGCAGGGGAAAGGGAAAGTATGATTTGCTTTCCATCCGTTCAACGTGCTGTGCTTGGTCGGGATGTGCTGAAACTGGGGACAGCTGATTATGGGGTGTTTCCAAGGGAGCTGATGTTGAGTGGGACTAAACAGCAGCGACTGTCACTGTAGGCAGGGGTGCAGATCCTCTCTGCTGGGATCCCTTGGGCTGTGCCCACAGTGAGGATGTTAATGGGTGGTGTCCAGCGCTCAGTGGCATCCCAGCAGTGCAGGGACAAGCCAAATGAGACAAAAACGAAGGAAAATTGGAAATTGGTCGCTGTTACTTGTAACTCTTTGAGGTCGTTTTAGAAACAGACCCCAAAGAGCCACCAAACCCCGATGGATTTGCCCTGGTGGTGCCTCTGTGGTGCTGTCAGCCTGGGGTGAGGGGTCTGTGTCGCTCTCGGCTGCTTCAAGCGCTGTTTGCATTCACAGAGGTCAGGTGCTGAGAGGCCGCTTGCAGAGCAAATGCCTTTGCTGTGCACCTTGTCCTCGTGAACTGGAAGAACCTGAAGGACTGGTGAAATGGGGACCTGCAGCCAGCTCCTGCCAGGATTCGCTTGGGGATTGCTCTTTCCTCAAGTCCTTCCAGAAATGAAGTAACATTTGCTGGGAGGTGCCTTTCCCCGTGGTAGTTGGCCCACGAGGATGTGCTGAGGCACGGCTGGGGCCAGGATGCACTAAAAATATAAGTGACAAGTGTAAACATTGCCTTTTGCCAGGGAGGGAGGGTGTTGCAGAGAGGTGCCAGGGACGGCCAGCGGCTGCAGGGGGCAGAGCAGAGAGGGGCACACGCTCTCTTCCTCTGGCTGGTTTTGGGGCTTTTTAGAAAGCACTTATTTAAAATTCTGACAGCTTCACGCGTTAAAATTGCAGCTTTTCCCTCATCGTGCCACGGCAGCCACGTTTCAACAGGCCGGGGAGGAGACTGCAAGGGGGAAAACAAGGAAATGAAGAAACAGGAAAAACCTATGGAAGGAGAAATGTCTCCAGCTCCTCCCTCCGCTGCAGGGCTCTCTGCTTCGTTTCGTTTTCTTCCGAAGCCCTAAAAGCGAATGCGAACGTGAGAAAGGAGGCGGCCTGCGCCCCCTGCGGAAATTCCGGCACAGGGGACGGGACAAGGGGACAGGACAGGGGNAAGGGGACGGGACAAGGGGACAGGAGGGGACAAGGGGACGGGACAAGGGGACAGGAGGGGACGTGACAAGGGGACAGGACAAGGGGACACGGCGGGCGCCACGTCAGCTGCTGCCAACAGAGGTGGCCATTGAGAGCCACCGTGCGCGAGCGCTGGCCACTGCCGGGGCTCCCACTCCGGCAGCTGAGGAGCCACGTGAGCACAGCATAGCATATCATCATCATCATCATCATCATCATCATCATCATCATCATCATCATCATCCTCCTCATCCTCCTCTCCTCCTCCTCTTCCTCCTCTTCCTCCTCCTCCTCTCCTTCCTCCCCTCCTCCTCTCCCGCACAAGCTGTCCGTGTGTCCGGGGAGCTGCGGGCTCTGCGGCCGTGTCGGAATTCGGCTCCCGCAGGTGAAGGAGCAGCACCCACCCAAGCAGCTGCAAAGCACATGAGAACGTGCTTTCCCTCTCCTCGTTCACTGGGGTTTTTTTGTCAGAAGCAGGATAAGGGAAAGCAGCTTTTTATTTCTGTCTCCGGCCATCCCCCATGTGCAGCTCCAGCAGGAAGGGATAAAATCACTGTGTTTCAAGGCACTTCTGCTCCAGAGTATAAAGTTACTCCGCATTTACAGGTCCGGGTCTTTGGAGATATTTTTATTCTGTGCCTATTTTGCTGTGCCTGAGAGTGACGTGTTGTGGGTGCTTCCAGTTAACAGCGCTGAATGTAAACAATGCTTTACTCCTATTTACAAATCAAAAGAGATTTTTTTTTTTATTAGTTATGTTTGCAAAAACGTATTCATGTTCTGATTTTCTTTATGCAGAAATGAAAGTACCTGAACTCCAGGGCAGGGAGGGTTTGGTGAGCAGAACGTGCAGGAGCCTGGCTGCACCATGTTACATAAACAAAGTGGTGGTTTTGAAAGCAGACCTAGAGGAGTTTGAAATGCGTTTATTTAGGCAAGGAACCCATCTGCTCCTACCAGTAATGGATTCACAGAGCAATTGTGTGTTTGTTCAGCTCACAGGCCGGCAGGTTTTACATATGTTAATGATTTTCACCAATCAATACAGAACGTGGACACATGTGCTCACATCTGGAACATATGAGCCATGAAGGCAGGGGTTGAATAGTGATCTTGTTAGCACCTGGCACTGTCTGGATTTCAGGGTAAAACCATGTATTTTTATTTGTTTATTTTTAATGAGCTGTTAGATTTCTGAGGCACAGAGTGGCAGTGCCCATTTCACTGCTTGACTCCTGCAGGATGCAGCTCTACCACAGAACGAAGCTGGGAGCTGCCTCCCTCACCTGGCTGGCCAAGAGGGAAAACTCCAAATTCCATGTGAATGTCTCACAGGACAAGGACCACAACACTGGGTCAGGGATCTGCCCCTGCTCACAGCACTGCCGAGGACATGGCAATGCATTTCAACTCTGGCTGTGGAAGTAGGGAAAAGAAAGCTTTATCCACAAATAAAAATCTGGTTCTTTGTGTGGAAAATATGGAATGGAAGCAAACCCTAAGGCTGTATCTAGAAACACCTTTCTGAGCCCTTCAGGGTGCCCATAGCCCTTGTTTTTGGCTACCTGTCCAACTCTCACAGCTTCCAGAGGCTCCAGAAACCCCCCATCTTCCCAGACACAGTTCTGGAAGCAGCACTTTTTCCGTGGTGCTGGAGAGCACTTGCAGAGCTCCATCTCTGAGGGTCGGGCCAGAGCATTTGCCCCAGAGCCCGATTTAAAGCCCTGTGCTCACCCAGCAGAGCCCAGGGGCTGATTTGGCAATACTCTCCCTTGAGCAGACTGGTGAGAAAAGTGGAGGCCAGGAATTTCAATTGTATGACCTTGTAAGCCCGGAGGCTCAAGCCCGTGACAAAAATCTTGCTGCTCAAGGCAATTGCTAAAAAAAGGGGGAAAGGAAAAAAAAACCCAACCAACCAAACCTTTAATCTGTCCAGGTTGCTAACTAAATAACCTGTAAGCTGCAATAATTCTGCAAAAGATGCTCTCCGGAGTGTTTTTTACTGTGAAAGTGGTCATAAATAATAATAAAGAAATGCATCTGTGTGTACTTTACAAAGCAAGTAAAAAATTTCTTCCTCTTCAAGCCTGTGGTCTGCGAATAATTTGCGAGCAAGAGGAGCAGCCCCATCTATCTTACATGGTGTTTGTTACAAATCATTTGCTCGTGTGTAAATCTTCCTGTCAGCGTGGCAGCGGCAAATCCTCCGCCGGTTTTTGTCTGCTGAAAAACTTCTACAGATAAAGGTGAAAAGTAGGATTGATAAGCAAAAGGCGTAGGGGTGCATCTCGGGGATGGATGTGCTCCTGCAGCCTGCGGGGCAGCGGCTGTGACAGCCCTGCGAGGCAGCTCGGGGGGATTTCTGCCTGCCACACAGTGCTGAGCCACAAGGGCTAGTAATTTTTATAGGAAAACAAAAGCGAAGCCAAAAAGACCATCTCCAAAAGCTGCTTCCCTGCCAGGACACCGACAGCGAGCAGGCAAACAGCCGCGACCCGAGAGAAAGGCGTCAGAGCATCCCAACTTGGAGAAAACCCTTTTAGAGCTCTCGGGAGTCCCTAGGTGGCAACACTGCTCCTCCAGCCCCTCCTGGGAGCCGTGTCCTGGCTGAGAGAGCACCGAAAGCTCTGCCTTTGGAGGTTCTGAGGCTGAGAGACCTTCAGCTTTCGTTCCCAAAGAAAACCGAGGAAAAGAGTGTTTAATACTGATGGTGGCAAAAGAAAAGTGTAAACCTTTGATTGCGAGATGGCTCTGCCATGCGAAGGCAAACTAAAAGAATTACCAAATACTCCAAGAATTTATTTATTTATTTAAATGAAATAACAGGATTTTAAAGCCAATTTTGTGACTTTGTGACTGGGAGATGTGACTCGTTTGGGTTGCCACACCTGGTATTTCAGGGGAAAAGCACCATCAGAGACCCAACAGATAACGCGATTTTGGAATAAATCCTGCTGATAACACCTGTTAGATTAGTAGATCTGAGAAGGCCATTAATTTTTCCTTGTAATCTATGTTTATTTTCTGCTTTCTGTGCCCACTGGCTGCTCCATCACCAAAATCCAAACCGCCCAATAAAAGTAGCAATTCCATTATGTCAGAGATCAGATACTTTCATCTACCTCTTGATGAGGTGCCCTTTGGAGCTGGTCAGCACAAAAATTGAGGATTGCAAATATTATAACCAAATGCACAATTTGAATTTCATCCCGGGTTAATTACCTGAGTCGTCCACATCTGTTAGTGACAATAAATTACAGCAGAAATGGAGAATTTGTTTGCAATGCTACTGCAATACTCATTTTTTGGATGATCTGCTGGTCGAGTATTATCCACGGAAGAGATTAATGTATAATTTTGAATAACTGGACCAATATCTTTAGAAATGGTGCAATTTGCAAACAGGGAGAGAGAAAGTCTCAAATAAATTATACATTGTGGCTTTTCCCTGCAGCGCTGGAAATGGATTTAACTGCCTTACCACACTCTCTGCCAGATCTTTTTTCCCCCCCGATAAACCTAAAATCTCTCCTCCTGTTTTGCTAACAAGACAAGGATGAAATCAGTGAAGCTGGACGCAGCTGCCCAGCGCGGCAGGCTGGTGTTGCTTCCTACTTAGGGAAACTATTAAATTTTTTAATGAATAATAATGAAAAATAATGAATACATTTTTAACGAATACTACAAATTACGCCGCCAGGTGTCTGCGAAGCAGTTAAGCGAGGCAGGGCGAGGCGGGGATGCCTCTGTCGCAGGGGCGGACGGAGCTGCGCGGGTGCCCAGCG
>VZTG01005429.1:674562-701902 GCA_013397845.1 Melanocharis versteri | reverse complement strand
CTCTCCGATATTGCCAAAATAGGGAGCTGAGCGTGCGAGGGAGACCTCGGGCCGCGCTGGGGCCGCGGTGGGTGCAGTGAGGGTGTCACGCTGTCGGGTGCTGGCGCTGGCTGTGGCTCTGTCACTGAGCTGGGCGTTGGGCAGTGCAGGGTGAGGGTGCAGAACCTGCCCTTGCCCGGGCAGTGAGCGTGGAGAGCCCCTGGCACAGCCCGCCCAGGGAGGTGGGGATGCTCCATCCCTGGAAACATTCACCGTCAGCTTGGGTGGGGCTCGGAGCAACCCGGGCTGATGAAAGGTGTCCCTGCACATGGCAGGGCATGGAAAGAGAAGGTCTTTAAAGGTCTCTTCCAACCCAAAGCCTCTGATGATTGTACAGTTCTAGGATCTGGTGAGTCCTGCCGAGGCTGGTGAGACCCCACAGCTCCCCTGGAACATCCTGGCTGCATCTTGCTCTCTGTTCAGGGATGGAGGGATTTGGCCAAGGCCAGCCTTGCAGGCATTTCCAGAGGGAGCTTTGCGATTTCCAGTGTCTTCTCCAAGCACCAGAGATGCAGGAATTGTGAGGAGCTTCTGGAGAGACCCAGGGCTGCAGAGCTGGGTTTGGGTCCGTGCCTGTTGTCCCTCCTGCAGCACAGGCTGCTTGTGGGGGCAGGTGCAGGTGAGGTGCCTGTTTTAGCAAGACCTGACATTGTGGGGCTGGGATGTGGCTGAGATTTATCTGGGGATCTCAGGAGCACGTTCCTAATAGCAAGGAGCATTCTCTTAGCAGGGCAGTGATCTGCCCAGCCTGAAGATGTGCCTCTGCTGCTGGGATTTTGAGATGTCCACAGGCTCTTGTGCCTGTTAATGGGAATGCTGCAGGCCATCAAGTGTGACGTGGAGGATCTGCTCAGGGGGCTGCCTGCACACGAGAAGCAGGCTGGACTCCCAGGCTGGATCCATGTGTGGATCATCCAGGTCTGGAATGGGAGCAGCTTGCTTGGAGTTGTCATAGGAAAGCAGAGCCAGGACTTGCTTTCCCCCCATGTATATTAATCAATATCACATTTCATCTGCTATTTTATCATCGTGTCGCTTGGTATTACTTCAGCTCCTCACAGCTCGTGGTTTTGCAGCCCTGAATAACTTGATCTCAACAACAACCTTCATCTCCTACCTCTCCCATGCCTCTCCCAGACCACCTCCACAGGTTCCCTGGGATACTGCCGATGACTTCTCTCCACACTGAACACAGACCTTTTGCTCTCACACTTGCTTTCTGATGATTCAACCAGTCATTGGCTCAGGAGGCTGTCACACCTCTCCCAGATGCAGGACAGCTAAATGACTTTAAAAAGCCTTGGGTGAGGGAGCTGGAGCTCCAAGGCCTTGATCCAAGTCAGCTCCCTCAGCTGGACCATCCCTGTCCTTGTGATTGCTTCAAAGGAAGTGTCACAGAGCATCACTTCCCTCTGTTGAAGTACACACACTCTTCCTCCTCATATCCTATTTACCAGTCAGCCGTGAGTTTTAGCCTCTCCTACAGTTTCTTCCAGACTTGCTGAGTTTTCATACCCAGCCCTTGGGATCCCTCCTCTAAAATTATCCCCATGTTTGCCACCTTCCATGCTCTGGTCCTGCCACGCACTGAAGCAAAGGTTATCTGCTGCAGTTAATGGTTAAACAATGTTTTATGCAAGTACTTTTACCCTTGGGTGAAAACCATCTGATCCCGGAGATTTATTACAGTTATTTTCCTGTTTATTTCAAGCAGTAGAGGAAGCAATGTCCTTTACACATGTTACAGTCCCCTCTTGGCTCAGGGGTGTGAGGAGCAGAGCAAAGGAGAAAGAGAAGGCACAGAGCCCTTCATGGGTAGTTCTTTTTATGCCAGGTAATCCAGTCCAAATGCCACATTGTAAGACCAGTTTAAGGTGAAAAAATGCTCCCCCTCCCTCCTCTGGAGGAATCTTTCCCCCCTCTTTCTCTTGTCTTCAGCCTTCTCCTCCCCTCCTGCATAGCAGGGACACATGAGAGGGGTTAGGAATGAACAGGTGGGACAGGCCTGGTGGCCCTTTCTGTCCCCAGAGCACCAGCCTCCTGCCCAGGGGACAGTACCAGGGTCTGGGGGAGGCTTGTCCCCACCCCAGAGTGTCCCTGTAATTCTGAAACATGGGCATTCAGCTCTCAGTGCCTTTGTCAGAGCTGGTCCTTGGCACATGCAGGTCGGTGTCCAGCAATGAGCCAGGGGTTTGGAGGAGACCCCCAACACCTTTTGGCTGCTCTAGCACCAGGGACAGCTGGCTGGGGAGAAAGGTGGATGTAGGGATGGGCACAAAGAAAAATACCGGGGTTGGAGAGTTTCCTCACTGAAACCTGACCCACCTATCAGCCCTTGGAAGACTTTCCATTTGCTTTCTAAACTCTGAGGCCTAGATGTCATATCATTTGCCCAGCCATAAATAGCTGAGAATTAAACAGACTGTGCTGCTTTTTTGGCTAATAGATACGTCCTCTGGTGCTGCAACTTTATCTTCAAATCCCACTGCTGTTTGCATTGGAGATCAGGACCTCAAGCTGACTTTTTTCCCCCAAGATTTAAAGTGCTGGCAGAACATTCATTCAGTTGTGCAACCTCCATTCAGAGGTTCTCAGGTCCTGGGCATGGGGCTCATTTTTTGCCCTTTGACAGCTGCTGGAGGTCACTTGTAGTCAATCAGTAACCGGTGCTGGCGGAGGGGAAAACACTAAATATTTGGTATCAAAACAGGCTCTAAACTGGATGCTCTTGCTCAGGCTGACATTTTCACAGCTGTGCCTTTAAAATCTGGCTCCATCCAGCCTCAGTGGAGGCACCAGCCTGGCCATGATCTTTTCCTGGTAATTATCCACGGGGAGAAATTCCCAGCACATGCACATGCACGAATTACAGCCAACTGGGGCACAAGGTGCTTCAGGTGGAGGAAGTGGGTCCTGGGGGGGCAAGGTGCTCATTTGGTGCCAGCTGAATTAATCCTCCTTTTTGCAGGAAATCATTAGGTGTTGGCTGAAGCTGTGTATGACCTTCGTCACAACCACCTTCCTCAGGAACTGAGGCCCATGGCCAGGGGGGAATTCTTGCAGGGGTTCCTAATTTCTTTTTAAACAAGTGGAAACGAAGCTCTTAAATACCTTTGCTCTCTGAATCATATTCCAGTGGCATCAGCACCGCTGTTTGCTCCTTGTTCTGGTGTTGGTTGCCCATTAAATCTTCTGCCTGACCTCATCTGGAGCCCCTGCAATGAGAACACGCTCAATTGCCTCTTTCCTTTGAGCTCAGCAGCTCTGGGCACTGTGGGTGGTGCAGGATCTGTCTCTGAGTAATCACCCAGCCAGCTCTCTGTGCGTGCACCTCCCTGTGCCCTCGTGCCCTCAGCTGTGTGACACCAGCCCCGTGTGACACCAGCCCCATGTGCAGCCTGCAAGGGCCCCATGCCAGCACTTTGCTGCTGCTGCTGTTTGTCCCCTGTCAGCAGAGTGACACAGAACCACCTGTGGCTCCTGTGGGGATCCAGGTGCTGCACGGTGTCCGTCCAGCTGCAGGGTTTGCAGATCTGGGCCTTGCACTTCTCATCCCCACTCCAGGTTGGGAGGTGGGGATCTCACGCTGGTTCAGGGCTGTCAGGTGTCCATCAGATCCATCCCTGAGCCCTGGGGAACTCCTGCAGGTCTCAGACCCAGCTTCTGCAGGTCTCAGACCCAGCCAATGTGGGTCTGCTCCCAAGCTTCTTGGTTGGACTCAATGATCTTAGGAGGAACTTTCCAACCGTAATGATTCTACAATTCTGTGTTGCTTCCCGGGCCAGTGTCTGTGGGAAATGCTGTGTCCCTCCTGTCTGCATGAGGAGGAAAGCTTTGACAGCAGTCACTGGCCACAGCCATGTGGCTTTGGAGGTGGCATAAATCCCCCAGCTCTTCCCTGGAGCCTCACACAGGCACTGGTGCTCCTTCTGAGCCCACAGCCATGCAGGTAAAGGACTCAAGGAGGCTTTTCCCTTTCTCTCTCTCCTCTCATACATTTTATACAACCTTTAAACACTGGCATTTCCTTCCAACTTTCTGACAGCCTGAGAGAAGGACCCCACAGAGCAGGATGGAACCTGAGCTCATGAGGAACACAAAAGGAACTTCCTCGTCAGGAGCCACATGCACGTGCCCATTAGTCCTGAAAGGTGGAGCAACATCCTGCAGCACTGGCCCCACGCAGCAGCATCCCCGGGCTGCTGGACTGGTCAGGCTCGAATTTTAGGCTTCTTAAGGGTTTAATAAGAGGCTGAACTAAAATACTAGCTTTGAGAGGAGAGCTGAATTCTTCAAGGTCAGAAGGTGGAGGGGTATGGGGTTGGGGTCAGTCCCATGCCACGGGGAGGTGTGGTGCTCCCAGCACTGCCAGGAATGGTTTTCTTCCTGGTGAGCAGGCGAGGGATGCCTGTGGCACTGCCCCTTCTGCCTCGGGGTACCTGTGGTGGTTCTGTGCACAGTGGGGCACAGCCAGGGGCACCCTGAGGGGCTCACAGTGATACCTTTAGTTTTAACTTTCATATTTTTTAGATTTTATACTGCGTTAGTGTGTCTGTAACTCTGGGCTTCATGTACAGTGCTAACAGCTCTTCTCCTGGCCTGGCTGGACAAAACACACCGTTTGCAGCCCGAAGAACCAAGGACATTTGCAGCTTCAGATCCCAGGAATGTAAACAGCCACGGATTGAGAGGGGACAGTCCGAAAGGATGGGACTGCGTGGACTGAAGCTGTGGTTGGACAGTTGGCCCGAATGTGTAAATGGACCAAAATTATAAAAAGGGCGAGAACCCGTGACCCGGGGTCCATCTTGGGGGTCCATCTTAGGTGTAGTCTTGGCCAGGCTTTTGTACTCCCAGGGTGTGTCCTGTGAAGGCCTTTCAATAAATATCTATTTTATTCTTTAACTCTGTCCAGCCTCTGTTCCAGGTAGCCTTCTTTTAGGCATCAACAGCACCGGGTCGTGTCTGCAGGTTGGGGCAGGAGCCACACGGGCATGGCTGGGCTGTGTCAGGGGGTTGGGCTGGGCTGCTCAGTGTCCATCTCACCCCCACCACATCGGAAAGCTGACCCAGGATGTCTCCCGGGATCCCCCGTGCAGGAAAAGCCTCGCACACCAGGCCTGCTTGCCCGAAGGGAGCTGGCAGGCACCTGACACCTCGCACAGCCCTGGCTCTCAGTGCCTCGTAGCACTTGCACGCTGCATGTTTTAAGTGCCTGCTGCCTTCCCAGGGGATTCACCAGGAGGGAAAGCCAAGAAAGCACTTTAGAGCCCAGGCTCCAGCACTGCACTGTGCTGGCTGGAGCAGCAATGAATCCTCTGCATTCTGCTCCCAGCTACGTTTGCATCCCAGCTCTTCTGGAACAACCAGCTCCATGTCTCCTGAGTCATTCCAACACTCCCAAGCCACTCAACACTCCCACACTTGCAAAATCCCTTAACTTTAGGAAAAAAGGAGCCATACAAACCCTGTCTTTATGAAACCTTCCACCTCCAAAACCTTTGTGTTATTATGGCAAGAACATGCCACTTCCTAGAGCTTGCTCAAAAAATGGCAGATGAGCCATGGGACAGTGGTGGCTGCCACAGCCAGGGATGATCCGGTGGAGATGCCGGCTGCTTCAGAGGGCAGCAGGGCCAGCATCTCCCATCTGCAGAAAATGGTCTCCACAAGAACATACACAAATATTAGGGGCCTTTAATTGGAGGTTTTTTCACATACACTAAGGAAAGGTACAACAAAAAACCCAGCAGGTATTTTCTTTGTCAGCAAAACCTGGTCCAGACTCCTCTCTCTCCCTCCCATGCAGCTTCTTCTGGAGTTATCCAAATAAACGGAGATTTAGATCCATTCCAGTTGCAGGAACATTTCAGAAATAACCCAAGCCCAAACCACTGGGAGAGAAGCCCAGCTCTCCATCCTGCAGCAGTCTTTACCCATGGCTTGGCTGCTGGTGCAGAGCATGGAATCAGGGGAAGCAGAGCTGGACTCACACCTGATGCTGTTTCCCTCACTATGAGTTTTCCTCCCTGCAACAACCAAACACTCAATCCGCACAGGCTTTGGGGGGTGCAGATGTCCATCATCTGCCTGTTTAATCTCCCTCCCCAGCCCTTGCCATGCCCAGCCCCTACCCAGGCCTGCAGCAGCACACGTGTGCCCACTGCCAGCCTCGGCTGCCCCACGGCGAGCCCGTTAGATGGCACCACGGGGCAGCACTGCACGCCCTGCCTGCCTCCCTTCCTCCCTTCCTTCCTCTCACCCAGACGTGTCTTGACACTGCTCCAGCCCTGAACTGGCCCTTTGTGCAGGGCAGCAAGCTCTGAGACCTGCCACAATCCCTCGGCTGAGCCCACAGAGCGAGGAGCAGGGACAAGGCTCGCTGTGCCATGGTTGCCCCTCTTCCCTGCAATCACTGTCCTCAGAAAGGCAGGATGTCTCCAGGCTCAGCCTTTTCTTTATTTAAGGATTTTGTATAGGCAAATGTTCCATTTTTTGGACACACAAATGTTAAAATGATTGATCCTGTCTGTACTCACCTGCTCCCACTCACAGCCCGTGCTGGCTGTCTTAGGGAATTCATTCATACACCTATATCCAGTGGCCGGGTGGAAAGTGTATTCTGAGGTTGAAAGACTCTAAAAAGGCTCTAAAAGGGTGACACTGATAAAAGCCTTTAAAGTGTCCACTTCAACTGCTTGTGTTTGTGCAGTTCAGATTCAGGAGCTTTGCGTCTGCCTAATGCAGTTTGCAGGCTGTGTATCGCGATTTCCTAGGTTGGATTTTGTTCTGACTCCTCTTACTTTGCTCTCTCATCTATAAAAGCAGGATTGCTACTGAAAATAAGCAATAAATCGCTGTGTATGCTCAGGTGTAAAGGCTTTTCAAAAGCAAGACAGCTGGCAGCACACTGCTGTCGCTCTGGCTTGGACTTTTTGTGATAGACAATATATCGATTGAAACTTAAATAGGGAATGAGGGTGTTTGCTGACCTTGTTCTGGTGACAGAAAAATCATTTCAGGGTGAGACTGTGCCTTGAGCTTTTACAGGGACCTGTTGTCCTGGGCATAGGATCAAGGGAGTTTCTCCTCCAGTAAGGATTGTGAGATAGGTAGTAGTTGCCATTTTAAAATGAGGTTTTTAAAAGGAGAAAAAAAAAGGAAAATTGCAATTAAAAGAAGAAAACTCATAATGCATAGGTTGGTTAAATGTGCACAACTGTAAATATAGACAATAATTTACAGGCTTTTCTCTTGATATATTAGTGCTGCTATAAGGAGCCAAGTGTGTGACTTACAATGATGAACCAGACTGAAAATGAGAGAGATTAAATTGACATAATATATTTCTTAGCTGTGTACCAACTAGCCAAACAAATGCTATGAATTCTGTCATTTATGATGGAAGCTAGATAAAAATTGTATAATTACTGACGTGAGTCACCTAGTTAAATGGCACTCCTATATGGACAAATTGATTTCAATGCAAGATTAATGGCCTTTTGCTGCTGGTTTACTTGCCTGCCAAAGACCAGACTACATTGTTGCTAAGCATCATTAATGGATTAAAATAAGGGCTCTGCATAATTCCTACAGTGTATCTTCAAACAGTGTGTTTAGTTTGGCACTAGCCTAGCACTTGTTAGCCCTACTAACACACGGATCGGGGCGGCTCACATGCGTGAGGGAGGTTAATGCAATCCCAGGAACTCTTTCAAAAGCTCACAGGTTTTCTTGTGGATGACTTCGCGGAGCTTGCGCACACGCCGGATGCTGGAGGTGCCCACAAAGCTGTCTGGCTGTAGGACGGCCATGCCATTGTGGACATCCCCCATGATGATCAGCTGGCCATCCACTGTGGTCATGTTGGGGCACGGGCAGCTCCAATCCATGTTCAAAAGCGTGATTTCTAGTGGTTCCTTCCCCAGGAATTTTAATCCCATTTTTTCATCCTTGAGGATCTCCTCCACCGTCACCAGGGCGTGTCCTGAGTCTTGGTCTTCAGTCAGCTCCGTGATGCGGCCCAAGATGACAAAGTCGCTTTTGCAGAAGCTGGTCACCAGCTTCTGGCGGGGTTTGCAGGCCTTGCAGTGCGTGTTCTTCGGGAAGGGGCACATCTCCTCACAGGCCTCCCGGCTCTCAAAGTTGTTCTCGTTGCCTCCACACCCGCCGTAGATGAAGGACTGACACTGCTTTGTCAAGCTGTTGTAGGCCCACCTGGGCTCGTAGGCCTTGCAGTGGCCTTGAAGGGCTGGCAGGTTGCAGATGTTGATGGGGCCGTTCATGCATGTTAGCATGCAGCTCTCGTAGGTCTCAAAGTGGTTGAGGTTGCTGTTGCAGTTCCCATAGATGAAAGTAAAGCAGTTGTTTTTCTTGGCATCGTAGTACCACCTGGTCTGCTCTTCCCCACAGTCTTCGCTGTCCGGCTGCTTCAGGCACTCGTCGGTTGGAAAATGTGTTTTGTTCTGGGAAGCTTCCTTGGATGTGGGCTCTCCTCTGATGACTGACAAAGGGAAATCTGCGTGGAGGAGGCCGCCGCTGTTCTGGGCAGTGCAGGTGTAGATTCCCGCGTCCTGCAGCTGCGTGTTGTAGATGACCAGCTGGGCGATGTTGGTGACCACGACGTTTCCTCTGACGTGGTTTGGCTTCATGATGACTTTGTCCTTGCCATCGACTTGCTTCTCCCACGTGATTTCTGGCTTGGGTCTCCCCGTGACGTCGCAGAGGAAGCTGACGGTCTCTCCCACATAGACGGACTGATGGACGGGGTTGTTCACCAGCGCAGGCGGCAGGACATCGACGACCGTTGTCTCAGAGTACGCGGTGGTGGGGCGAGCTGTTGTTTCTGGGGGGATAGGGCTGGTGTTTGGCCAGGTGAGATGGTACCTGCAGGTGACCACGTTCAGTGTAATGCCTTTGATGCAGGCCTCTGCATCCATGTAGCACTTGTTGTAGTAGGTGAGCCCATCAGAGGCACAGGTGAAGCTCGGCTCCTTCTCACACCTGTCCTTGCACTTGCAGACAGGCTGCCCGTCCCAGATGTCGCACTCTGAGCCTTGCTGGATGCACATGAAGCGGTCACACGTTGCCTCTTTGGGCATCCCCACAGGCCCCTTTTTCCCCTTGATGTCCATGTACCGAGCGGCCACGCAGCTCTTGGTTCCACAGACATTGGGGCAGCACTTCTCAAAGGTCTCGCACTCCTGTGGGGAAGGAAAATAACCTGATCGTTACTGGGAACAGAGTAAAGGCCTTTTTGGAGACTCAGCAAGCAGAGAGCCCAGAAACTCAGCTCTGCCACAGATATCCATGGTCTGAAACTCAGTGTCCCCACTGTCAGTGAGTAGAAACATCCCCTCAGCATCTCCCAGGGGGTTCTGAAGTGCTGCAGGAGAAGACTCTTTGGAAGGAAAATGTAACTCTGTTTCTTAAACACAAACCTCATCATAAGTCTTTACCCCCGAGTCACATGGACTGCTTGACTATGAACCAACCACCCCCCTTCCACACTCTGAAATGCCTGAGGACAAGCCCTGAGAAACAAGAGCAGATGGAAAGTCTTATCATATGGCTGTAGGCAGTAATCCTTCTTATTTTCCACAGAAGTATGTAAAGTATTATTTGAATTCCCTGAGACTAACAGCCTGCTCTTGGAGGTGAAACTGCCAAGGGTCTGTAATTGTTCACATTGTAGAGGAAATAATAGAATATCCCAAAAGTAAGGTAATACTCCAAAAATATTTTTTCTATGGTTTTAGAAAAACAAACCCCAAACAGCTCATTATGGCTTCTCTGTCCTATTTTAGTCCTATTTTCAAATGCAGCATCACTCCTCTAGTGATTTATTACACCCCGCCTCGGCTACAGTCAGCTCTAAATTGTGGTTAATTTTAGCAGAATTTTCATCTTCTGTGCAGAAAAGGTATTTGATACGTGCGATCAGGGTTGCTGGGTGGTTATGGATTGCTTCAAAGGACCAGGAACACTGCTACCATGTGCCCAACAGGGCACACTCACACCGTATGCTAAACCTCTACAAGCCCCCTTAAATCCATCAGCTTTCTCCCTAAGTGAGAACAAAATGGTTTTTAAGCTACCAAGCTAAAGAGCTTCCCCTGACTCCAGTATCCTTTCCTTATTGGGAAAAAGATGACCTAATACCAAAACTCTTTCCCCATTTCCAGCTGCACATTACTAGGTTTCAGAAGCAAAGCTAGAAACCAGGATGGGGGAGGTTTTCAGCTAGGGTTAAGGAGTGTGGCTTGGCAGAGTCCTTGGTTGCCTGCAGTACACTCACTCCATCCAAGGTCCCGGGACTCTGTGCTGCCACAAGGCAAAAGGGAATATTTGTAGCCAGTGGCTTCTGGCTTTCAGGTTTTGACCAGTAAATTATTACAACATCATCGTCTGCTGCTGCTGGGGTTTTGAAAGTGTTTTAGTGTTCATTGCTGCACCTGGTAGTTGGAACAGAGGCAGCTTATTTGGGAATGGCAAAAGTAGAAAGAGCACCTTCATCCCTAACACATGGGATCCATCTGAGTAAATGTCTTTTTTTACTTATGGCTAGAATTTTTGTCTGTTTTTTCCCCCTTTCTAGCATTGCAGAAACAACCTGGCTACAGAGCACAAACCCAAACACTGTTTTTCAGCACAGTAAATGTTCCTGTCAGCCAGGTTTGGGCTGCAGAAGCTTTGTCATGGGACATGATGTAAGAGGCAGGACAAGCAGGTATTTTCAGATGCCAGCTTGACCTGGCAGTGCTGACAGGTTGAAAAATGAATTTTAGGGTTGTAAGCTAAACACATTTGGGTATGGGAGCATCCCACAGAACATCTGCCTGGTCATTTTAGCCATGCCCTGTTCTGCACCCCAAGCAAGCTTTGTGCTTCAAATGCAGCAAAGGCTGATGATTTACATGTTAAACTATTTCATACAAGATTCCTCCCAGGAATATAAAACACTGATGGCGGCTACCAACAACAAAGAGCACGATGACACTGTTAAAATACTACAGACTGGCCCTAGGGCATGCTGAGTTCTGGAGTATCAAATTCAGACATTTCTTTTGACATGAAAACAAGGGAAAAGATCAAACAGTGAGCGCTATACCCACACCAGCAAAAGTGACAGCTGGCACACACCTCCCCTCTTAACTGATAACTCATCAAACCTTTTCTGTGGATAGGTCATGGGTCAATTCACTGCATGTGCTGTCTGCACTGGGTCCTGCCCGGTGCCAGCGCCCTTCCAGCTGAGACACAAGGCTCCCCCAAGCCCCCGACAGCCCCAGCAGCGCCCGTGCTGCAGAGACACAAAAACGTGCATCACTCACCAGGTCCGCGTCGCACTCCCTCTTGCAGGTGCTCTGCGCATCCACCCACAGGTTGGGGTTCATGTCGTTGGGGCAGATCCCAGCGTGAGAGTAGCGGATCGGAGGCAGGGCTCTCCCTTTCAGAGAGACCTCCAGCAGCAAGAGGACACTGCTCTTCCCCAGCAAGATCCACATCCACCGAGTGAGCAGCACCAACAACATCTCAGAACTTCTCCAAGGCAGTGGCGGTGTCTGAGCTGGAAGTAGTTCTTGTTTGCTTGGGGTTGCTTTTTTTTNTTGTTTGGGTTTTCTTTTTTTTTTTTTTTTTTTTTTTTTTTTTTTTTTTTTTTTGGTAAGCCTTAAGTTTTTGAGGAACCCAGATGCACCTGACTTCGGTAAAAACTTCAGCAAGCTCCTCTGCTGCCTCTGTCGAGAGTGCAGTTTGGTCTGGACCTCATTGGATTAAAGGTCCTAGGAAGTCACCCCCTTATTTTAAGAGAAACGCTACTTGTGCGAGCAGAGTTAGCTCTATTTATACCCTGCCTCTGTTAACAAGTCAGAAAAAGTAAACTTGATTTCTTTGACAGGCACACGCTTCCTATGTCCTGGTGGCAGTCAGACAGATTTGTTGCAAGAAAAAAAAGCTGGAAAGAGTTCAAAAGGCTGGAACTGGCATGGTGGGACCCCTGCATGTTTCTGAATGCAGGGAGGCCTTCTTAACCCCTTTAGACCTAAAGTACTTCCCTATGCTAAGAATGGCATTTACTTCTGAAAGGGGACTTGTCTAAGTAACAGGGACCCGCAGTCAGGGGATTTCCCCACGGCAAGGGGCTACACAATCACTTGCTAAAAGGAACAAATAATAGGATTGAAGCAATTAAAGCCAGAATATCAAATTTTAACAAAGGAAGCAGGGAAGAAATAACTTATTTAAACTTAGGATCAACAAAGCAGAATGTCTTCGTAACTTCTCCCCGGGCTCCTCCGGGCTTTTTTCTCCTCTTTGGTGGGGAGATTTCCATGATGCTAGGTTTAATGCTGCCCTCCAGTCCCACCAGGAAGATGTTAAAAGTGTCCCTGAATTCCTCCACATTTCCTGACAGCCAGATCCCATTGTACAGTGCATTGCTGACCCCTTTAACAGCAACAACAGAAAAATAGAAGTTCAACTCTATGGAAACCTGCATAAAGGAATGTACAGCATTTTTGCATTGGGGGTGGGAGGGAAACTCAGTCAAGCTGAGTTCCTCATTCCCTGATTATTACAGCAAGGGACTGATCCTGCTAGTGCTCAACATGTGCCAAAATCCAGAGATGAGTGGCAGAAGTCCGAGTTGCTCAGCACCTTCCTGGATTAGGACCTCTGGGCTAAGTTCTGGGCTAGCTTGGGTGGACCCTGTGTGTTGCTAAGAGCCTCCTGGAAGGATCAGGTAAGTTTGCATCCCACGTGGAAGTTCTGCAGGGCTGGACCAGCAGCGCTGTGCCTGGGGAGGAGGGAAGGGTGTGCATCCACCCCATGCGCAGCGCTGAGAACTGCAAAGCCAGGCACAGTCAGCCCTTCCTTTTTGCCACTGGGTTTATAAATCCAGGGTTGTTTTCCATGGCTGAGTTTGGACCTAATTCCGCCCTGAGCGATGGTGGCAGCCAACCAGTACAACCAGCAGTGAACTGGGTCATCGTGGGGCTCCTGCTCCTCCCCTGGGACCTGCCAGTGTTTCCTGGGATCGCCTCCGGGAGAAAGAGAGGGCAACCTGGAGCCGAGCTGCCCCGGGCTGTGGCATTTCTGGAGCAACCCAGGCTTAGAAAAGGGGCTGGTGCGGCTCTGATTTGTGTGCCTGCATTAACCATAGGCACAGTATTCGAATTTCATGGGACGTGCAGAGCAAAGTTGTCCAAATTAGCTATTTATAAGGAGCGGAGTCAACTGCCAGGCAGCAGTTTGCAGTTGATTTATTCACTCTGAAACTTTAGAAACCTGCATGACACTTGTACAAAGTGCGGCTGTGTGCTAAATGTTTTATTCAGTACTTGTTTACAAAGAAAAACGCAGCACCCTATGATGCCTAAAAAAGCCAACCAAAATGACACATTCCCAAGAGGTACTTAAAATTCTTACAGCTCTATTAACAACAAAATCACATGTATTAGTGGTTCTGTTGACTAAACAAAGACACTTTATATTGTAAAACTGACTACAGATAAGCTTTGAAACCAGCTCTATGTGGGTCTTGAGGAGTGCAGATATCCGAGGTGCTGGAGAAGCTGCCTTGCTGCCTCAACAGCCATTGCACATGCAGGGAGTTTTCCCTCAGTCCCTGGCATTGCCACAGAGTAGCCATGGATGTGATTTTTCCCTGCTGGCTCTAATCTTTTATTAAGGGTAAGGGGGCTGTTTTACCCCCTTCCCTGCTGGGCCAGAGGTGGATCTTGCAGCCTCCATCTCCTGCCCTGGTGCCAGACAGCCACGTCCTTGCTGGCTCTGGTGAGAGAGACACACACTGATGTGGGCCACCATAGGTGGAACTCTGTTCCAAACAGGAAAAAAACCAACACTATCTTATTTTTAACTGTGCCTGATCAGGGATCCCTTGCCCAGAGGCACATTTCAGCTGTGGGGGAGCAGAGTGGGGCTCTGAAAAACCAGACACTGCTTTGCATCAGACAGACAGAGCAGCCTTCTGCTTTGCTGTTCTCCTCCATCCACAGGGATATTCTCCATGGACAGGTAAGTCCCATTGCAGCTTTCTGCTTTCAGCTCTGAGGTATCATGTTCCTGGATCAGTCCCTTGGCCACTTGAGCTCAGCCAGGAGAGAGGAAAACATTGCCATAAATCTGCCTGTGAATGTGGGCAGGCAGCTCCAGAGGGCAGGGGAGGCAGTGAGGGCTCCAAACAACCCTCGACAGCTGCCTCATCCCTGCCAGGACATCCCAGAGATGCTGGTACCCAGCCTGAGGAGCACATCCAGGAGGGAAGCCACTACACAAGCTGCCCCAGGTTGGCTCAGGGACAGTGGAGACCCTGCTTGTCCCAGCATGGACAGCCAAGCTCTGACTAATGCACTCACTGTCTCCTGGGTTTCATTGAGGGCTGTTTTCTTGCCTGGTTTAAGTTAATTTAACTCCAGTGACCTCAGTGGATCTGACTGGACACTCCAGAACACCACCAGTTAATGCCAGTTGTGAACTGGGGTCCCTCTCAAGGTCCCTGGGCCCAGTTTTTCTGGTCCTCCTTGTGCATAAAGCACTGTGCATTTTTTCTTTAATATAAGCAATAAAGTAATCCCCATGCTCCATTGCTATGAACAAATCCATTATGAAAGCTGATTTTATGGCTTATCTCAGCCATGTCAGATACTGATGTGATAAAGCTCTACCCAAAAGAGATCAAGCCTTAGAAGCAGCCCTTTTACTACCCCAAAATCCCCCTTTCTGTTTAAGATGATGGAATGAGTCTGCTGGGTGGGGAACTGGGACGAACTTCTCTGGATCTCAGATGGACAAACCTGAGCCCTGGCAGTACAAAACAACATCCTGGGTCTGCTCCCAGCGGTGGAGACATCGGTGTGTGACCAGCCCCAGCCCTGAAAAGCCCTCCTAGGATGCCCAAGGTCCTGGTTAGGATTCTTAATCTAGGACTGGCTTAACTGTTGTTGGTTTTTTGGTAAATTATAATTTCATTGCCCTTTTTCCTGCCCTCCTCTTCTGTGCCAAGTGTGGACCCAGAGTGTGGTGTGACACCTTTTAACTGAAGATGGAAACGGGATTCTCTGGTGCACAGAAAAGTATAATTTTATTTGGGTATTTTTCCTTACGCCACTGCTAAAGGAGCAGCAAACTGTTGATCATATTTACTAAGCCAGCAGCCCTCATCTGGAGTTACTCAGTGGAGGGCGGATTGATTTGCTGATTTTATCATGGAAGGCTCTTGGCAGGAGCCGTCACCCTGCGATGTTAGAACTCCAGCTCCCATTGATCTCCCCCTCGGCACAGGGGCCCTTCCAGCCCCAGGCTCCCGTGCTCCCTGTCGCCGCTGGCAGCTGGGTTTGCCAGCACAAACACGAGCAGCCCCTTCTCCAGACGGGCTGTGACTCACGGCTGCGGTGGCACTTTGCTGCCTGAGCCATCGAGCCCCTACCCAAGGGCTGCAGCGGGGCCACGGGTGCCCCCAGCTCCTGCTGCAGATCCAGGCCAGGGATGAAGGCTGGGTGCTGGATCTGCTCTGCCTCTGACAGTAGCATAAAGCAAGGACTCTGTCTGGTCCTTGAGGCCGCCCTCCTCCTCCTCCTCTCGCAGGACAGCTGGTGACAGCAGGGCCTGGTGCCAACTCCCTGCACAGCAGTGATCAGCCCCTTCTTCCAAACGGGACACCCAGGTCTGTCCTGCCCGCAGGGACCCTGGTCACACAGCTCCAAGGACACGCTCCTCTTCAGCCCCACCATCACCACGCACCCTCCGTAGGGGGCTCCTTGTCCATGCACAGCTGAAAACGTGATGCCTGTACTCTAGAAAAACCTGTTTCATTTAGAGAGTAACAATGTTCCAGGCCGTACGTAAAGCTTATTGCACTTAAAGCTGGTAGGCAGACATTTGAGAGGGAACGTCACTGCCAGATCCCTTTTGGAGCACAGCTGCCAACTGCTTGTCTCAAGCAGGAACATTGCTTCCACAGAGAAATGCAGTCAATGCCTTGGGACCTCAGCTTTATCTTGAACTGCAAAGAGTCAAACCTTTCCCTTTGAGTGATATTCTGAACCTCGGCAGGACCTGCTCAGGGGATGGCCAGGGATCCCAGCTCGGATGCCTTCCCACAGCCCTCAGAAGACCACACGTCTCTGCTGGCTGGATGGTTGGCTGAGCAAGGAGGATTTCTGGCAGCATGAGACTCACCTCTGAACATCAAAGCACAGGCAGAGGCTGCTGTGCTGGCCACATGCTTTGGGAGCACACGCACACGGGCCAGGCAGATTTGGGCTGAAGATGTACAATAGGAACAGCCTGCCTGGGTCCTATTTTGGCTCTCTTCATATGCATAATTAGCAGCAGAGGCATATTTCAGTTTTCCCCAAGTTAAGATAGAAATCTCCCTGTAAGCACCCAGAACTAACAAGTGCTGGTTTTGACTTCTGAAATAACATATCTGAGCAGATCCCAGAGTGCAGGGAAGGCTCACGGGGCACATTTGGCATGGTGATTGCTCACCAAAAGGAGATGCTGTTGATGTGCACACTGCCTCACGTGCAGCTGCTCGGTAAGCAGGAGTTAATGTGCTTAGACAAAAGGACTCAGTTTGGGGGAGAAAATCAATAATGTCAGGGAGTTTATTACAGGGTTATGGGCCACATGCTAGAACTCAGCATTAGGCCTGCATTGCGCTGTGTTTCGGGAAGAGCTGATGGCACTGCACTCAGACAGGGCTAGTACCAGAATTATTATTTTATGCCTCAGCAGATGGCTTCTGCTCAGGGTTTTTATCCTTGAGTGCAGACATACGACTAATCATCATTTGCTTTCTCTTTCTCTGCTAACGTAAGCTGGGCAGGAAGCAATTGCCAGTTTGATGATGGTTCATTATTGTTTGGTTTATTCTGTCTGAAACAGCACAGCAAGAGGCACCAAGGGTACAAAGGAAGATAATCAATGAGTATCTGTTATCAGTGAGGGATGGGGAAAAACTGAGCTCAGAAGCTTGTCTTTCACCAGCCCATCTCTTTCTGTCTCTGTTTCAGAGACAAAGGCTAAGATATCCCATAGATAATTCGGAGAGGCCATGTTGGTATCTTTGGATTGTCAAGTCTGCAAAGATGAAATGTTGGGAATGGGTTCATCCTGTCTTAGAGCAGGATGATCTAAATCACTTCCTAAAGTCCCTTCCAGCTCTGTTCTCTGTCACTGTCAATGCTGAGCAAGCCCTGCTCCATCAATTAAGCTTTGAGTTAGGGAAATCTGAGATCTTTAATGCAATCTGGAATGTCAAGAAACAGAAATCACAGCCACAGTGGCAACAGTGCAGGGCCAGCACTTTCCGTGTTAGGCCCTCTCAGCTGCCAGGTCCTGTCGCATGCTGAGTGTGGCACATGCAGACACCATAGACACATGGCTGCAGCACAGAGGCTTGAGCACCTTGTTTTGTTGCAGGTTTTAGGAGTTCATAGTTAGTTTTATGGCAAGCTTGAATAACAGCACTTTAGGGAACTGGCACCAAACCCGTGGTGTGCAAATGGAGATGTTCCCATGGCTTGCAGCACTGCTGTGGCTGTGTGAGCCATAGCATAAAATCTTCAGGATTGAACTGGTATATTTGTTGTTGTTCTTTATGACTTTCAGTTGTTCTGCTTGGTTCCAGCTCGGTTTGAATCAAAGCTCAGAATGAAAGTGAGGTGCAGGTCATGCCTTTTCCTGGTCTTAGGAAATGAAAGCCAGACACTGTTAAGGGGTTAGAGGGGGTTGTTTACCTTGGTATCTTTAATAGGATCCCATCAATGCATCACTTTGCCAAGGTAGAACGCGTCGCAATGCCCCCCCACACTAAACTGCGTATACCATTTATAGACCTTACACATTAACATATCTAATAAGGGTACCCAACAAGGGGGCTTGGGTGGATGGTGCAATATTTTCCCCCATCTATGGAATCCCCCCTGCCTGGGTGGGCTAATCTCTCGTTTACAGAATATGTTCTAGAAGGGGACCTTGGTTCTCCAAGATAGTAGAACGTTTGGCCTCCTGGTCTTTATGTCTTTTGGGGTGTTTAGTCTCCTGGTCCTACAAATGCTAGAACTATGCTAAATTATCAGACTTAAAGAATTACAAGAATGCATGCTAATACTTGTGGATACATAGAACTGTGTAAAAGGTATATAAAAGAAAAAGCAAAAACCATCTTGGCATCACAGGCCTGGTACATGCTCAGGCTGAGTGCTCAGCACATCTTCCACCAGAGCCGGTGGTGTTTCTCCAGGAACGTAAGTTAATTTAGTTCCTCATGTAGAACTAATGAACCCACTGCACAGATTTGCTTCAGTCTGCAAATGACCCTAACTTAACCTCCCTTATTTACTTTTAGGAATTTAAAGCTGGGAGGAAATCACTTGCTGAGTATCACACAGCAACAGCCACGAAAGGTTGGAGTCCCAAGACCCTGCTTCCAACCCCGTGGGCACCATTTCCTTCTCAAAAAGCATGTTCAGTATAGAAAAGTCACACTGCTTTTGTTTGTGATGTGATTCAATTTATATAAACAGTAAGGTTTTAACCTGCTGTACTAATTTAATTTAACCCCAAGCCTTATGTGACTTCAGCATGAAGAAACCATCTCTCTGTCACTCGGGGCTGATCTTTTTTTAGAAAGATTATGAACCTTTCAGTGGAGGAGAGTTTGTGAGGTGAGATTAAACTGCTGCAGATTTGCATGATTTTGTGCTCCATTGTGAGACTTTACCAAACCACTGAATCTGAGGAAGTTTGGAACTCTCCTTGTGGCTGGGAGCCTCTCCAGGAGCGCTTTGCATCAGGCAATGAGTGTTGGCTTCTCCACACAACCTGGAAGTTCCAGAGCTCCTCAGAGGGTTTGGTATCCAAAACTTCACTATAAACAAGCTAATTTTCACAAAATGGAACTACTTCCATTTCTGCAGATACCATGAAATCCTTTTAGCAACAACTCTGTCTTCTTGGAATTTAAATCTAAATTTGGACAAAACTCCTTTTTAACGGAAGAGTTATTGCCCTGGTTTGGCTTTGCTGGCCATTAGCAGTCCTGGCTGTCACACAGCACATCCTCTGCCCGTGCCCAGAGGGTGACCTCTGCCACGAGCAGTCCCTGCCTTCTAAGCTGGGTACATAAAGAGTCCTTCCAAGAGGTGAACTATTTTTAGTTTACCCTGTGTGCCACCAGATGCAAGGCATCACACAGTCTGCACTGGTTGGACCCAGACAGTGGCCAACAGAAGGAGACAGAGCAGTTCTTCGAGGCTACTGATGCTCTTACTGGAAGGGCCCAAAGGAGCCAAAGTGCAGGTCTGGTTTGTAAAGGTGCTCCTCTCCTGGCATTCACTCAGTAGCACATCTGAACACAGGCTGGAGGTGCGAGTGTTGTCTGCAAACCAGTGATGACCCATGTCCACTGACCTTCTGAGCAGCTAGCCCATCCTTCCTGCCCTGGCAATGGGATGTTTGTCTGCATTTAACAGCTTTTTTTCACTGTTGCTCTTTCTGATTGCAGCTAATTCAACATACATTCTTATTTTGATCTTTTATTTTTTTCAGCGTCCACCTGAAGCCCACAGCACAGCAGGGTCTGCTGAGATGCAGCGCTTTCTTTCCATGGCAGTTTTGGAGATAACGGCTCCTGCATGACGCTATGGTGGCTGGCAGAGCGATCGTAGGTAATGTTTGAGAGATTCACGTGGTTTAATCGTTACAATTTCCCTGTACCTTTAGGGCCAGCACGTTGGGCTCAGCGCTCTGTCTCACCAAGTGCTGGGATTGTGTTTAATGACAGACACAGCAGATGGTCTTTGAGCTGGGGGGTACAAAGGAACCAGAGCATCATTAGCGGTGAGTGTTTCAAACACTCTCTGAGGGCCTGATTTTCCTCCAGTTGAAGTCGATGTAAATACTCTGCTGACTTCAAAGGGGAGCGGGGTGAGGTTACGGCCAAGTACTCTTGGAAATCCCACCCAGTGCTTGATTTTTCTTGACCTGAACGGCAGTTCAGTCAGCTCTGCTTCCACAAAGGAGCTTTCAGGAGTCCTGGAAAAGCCGCCAGAGTGCTTTTAGCCCTGGGTTCACATGGTAGCAGCATGTGAATTGCAGCAAATCTAGAGGACGATTCAGCCCTCCCAAGTTCTGACTCCACTTCTGCAGATGTCTGGCTGGCATCGCTCTTGCTCTGTCCTCATTGACTGTGGGGGAGTTCAGGGTGATGGGATTCCCATGGAGGCACTTCAGTTTGGTGGGGTGAACGCCTGCAATGGGGCAGCAGAGTGTGGGGTACCCTCACAAAACCTTTGGCTTTGCTGTGCATCAGCCAGGATAACAAGCTGGTCAAAATGCCTGGAAAATCTTTATATTGTGGCATGAGCTGTGGCTTTGTCTCTTCCCAGCATAGAGAAAATGATCTTGAATTCTTTTTCTCCTTTTTTTTTTTCTGGGGAGGGGTGCTTTTTCTTTCATAATTCTACACATTTTCTTTTGTGTTTGTGTAACACCATACTTAAAAAGTTCTATGAGAGTGGAAAACCAGACTTTTCTATACATTTCCAAATATTTCCATTAGCTAATTTCCTTTTGAAGTCAATCAGATTTGTCAGTTTGGAATTGTTATCTCCACAGGAACCGTTCCTGTCTTTGCCACTGATTTTGTGAGCCCAGACCACTTGCTCTCTGCGCTACAGCTCCCAAGCTTCCACCTCCCTGAAGGGGACAATAAAGCTCACAAGTGGGTCAAGTGACATCAGTTTATCTTTGAAATCCCAGCTTCTTGCCATTCCCACAGAGCCATGTGTGAGTGTGAGGTGTGATTTGCTGCAATCTCAAAACTGTTGGGAAAAAATGATGAATGCAAAAATTCTATCTCCAGCCATTGGTTCACATCTCTTAAGCTGCAGTTTAAGCACAGCCCTTTCTAATTCACACACACACACAGACACACACACACTTTTTTTTTTAAACTTTGCCATGGTCAGAAATCTAATACAGTAACTGTTTTAGGACATATATTTGTACTTTCTCAGCTCCTTTTTGATTTGTCTGAGGAATCTGCTGTATCCATGGCCATAAAAGCCAGGTTAGTGCACAGTAGAGGCTTTCATGGCCACTAATCTTGATGACAAAATTATTCGAACAAACACTTCTTGTGTCACCGATATATATTATGTAAAACCTTGTGACTTTGATTATGTGTCTGTAATACAGATTAGTCTGTTTGGGTGTTTGGTGCTGACCTCCAATAAGCTCCTAAAGTATTAGCAAGAATTTGCAAGTGACAGGCAGGCAGAGGTGCTGTTCTGCCTAATCCTCAAAACTCTGACTATATATGTCTGAACAGTTTCTGCTGCTTTCCTTGAGGCACCAACCAGGTTCTTTCTTTTGCAGCCCCTTCCCAGACACCTTTGTGCTTCTTTCCACTGCTGTAATGTGTCACAAATGTTGGAAGATTTCACAAACCTTATGGACTAGAGCCAGGGAAACAGCGAGAACAAATTTAGAATAGGAGACAGAGAACATACCAGCTGGGAGGTGATGCTGTCAATCTCCATGGAGACCTCTTTAGTTACAGCTTTGCTAATTACTCTGATGAATTGTATAGTGCCTGGCTGAAAGCCTGGCCAAGTCAATGGAGAGTTCCAAACTGACTGGCCGTGTCTTGTGCCCACGAGGGATGCACAGGGCACAGCCCCTCGGGGTAACAAGTTATGATTTGCACTGAGGGCTTCCTCCTTGATGGCCAAAACACAGCCTAAGGAGAATCCAAACACCTTGGCCTGATCTCCATGAGGCCAGCTTCTTCTAAAGAAAAGAGCTCTGGAGAAATAAATGTAGATCTTGTCTTAGCAAAACAATTTTTTTCTCAGGCACGCAAGTGAACCATCTCTGTCATCTTGTGAACTTTCCACAGGAGTCAGCTCCTGCAGGAGATGAACTGGAACAAGATCCACAGAAACCGTTTGACTCCAAATGCCTAGACAGAACATGCCTCTGTGCAGGATTCAGGCAATTATTTATATTTGCCCCTTATCCCCAGGATGAACGTGTTTCATGGATTAGTAGAGAAAAGGGAGGGACTACAGACATGAGCAGAGAGGAATGCAGCCGAAAGTCTGGAGAAAAAGCAAAGGCAGGCCCTTGTCTGCACAGTTTTCTGGGTTAGGATGTCTCTGAGCTCAGAGGGGACTGGGCTGACACCTGGGGACCCTGCCACAACCCCAACACAAGCAACAACCATCCTCAGGGGGAGAAGTTTGGATCCACGGCACTGCAGCTCAGGCTTGTCATTACTTGAAGCCAAACTGGCTTTAGACACTAATCCACCGAACAATTTCCAGTTGTTATCACAATCTACTGGACTTCTTAACCACGAGTCCCTGAGCTGATGTACTACACCCCTCAGGTTCCAGCTCCCTGATTTGTTTGTTCAGAAATTATTTACTTGTTCTACAAGTAGAAATAATGTTAAATTAACAACTAGGAAGAAAAATCAGCCACATACCATGCCTGATATCTAAAGGGATTTGGCTGCCCTTGCAGATCACCATTCCCCCAAATATCAATGCAATTTTCCAAACCCTTCCCGTCAAATTTCACTCCATGCTGCAAGTGTGTGCAGCTGTGTGCATGAGTGTGTGCTCACACCTGCTAAAATGTCCCTCTTTAGACACTCAGCTCCCCTTGAGCCCCTGCAGGATGCTCAGCAGGGCTGAAAATCCATGAGATAGCTGGTTGACTGTAGTTCAGGGATACTCCTGGGTGCTAAAACCTGTCCTGAATCCCAGTCCTCTGTTTCACTATCAGCATAGCAATTCCTGCCGGGTGATTAAGTGAAAAAGCTGTCATTTATGGTCAAAAGAAAGATGATGGGTGAGTTCCCTGCAATTCTGGAATTCACTGGAAGAATTTTTTTACGTCATCAAAAATAGAGGAACTCTTGTTGAGTAAAGCCCTATCCACCTGAGGTGCTCATCTTGCCTGGCATTAGGCAGTTGGGAATTTTTTGGTTCAAAGCTCGTTCTCTTTGGATCCTTTGGCAGTGGGTAGAACACAAGGGGCATCTCCAGAGGATGATTTGGCTGTGCTATTTTAGACCCTTGCCCTGGGAGGAGATGAATCTGCCTCTGTTCTGCACGTTCCCCCCTATGGACATGAAGTGAGTGTTGGGTGCCACAGGCTCAGACTTGGTAACATGGAGGTTTGACTTGAACCTGATTCATCTACAGGCTCTCACAGGGGGCTTCCATGGGGTCAGCACAAAAACGGGTATAGCATAAACTGCTTCTCCCATGTGACTTTGACTTCCTCCTCTGAAATTGTCTCCTCTGCCTTCAAACTCTCGTTGAAAGGCCCAAAGTGAGCAGCACAGATTAATTTAAATCTAAGTGAATATTGGGCCTTTTAATTCCATCTTTATTCTCCACCAGTCCTTCCATTTCCCTGAGCCTTAATCCCATAACAGCTTTAAATCTCTCTGTGTGTGCATTAAGTATCATATTTAAGATTTCTGACTATCCCTAAATCTTATTTCTCACAAGTCCACAACTGCAGTGTTGGTTTAAATTGCCAGAAACATTATTTTGGGTGGGGAGCGAGTGTTTCAAATACGATTGTACAGCTGTCAGTATCACTGTGTATCTGGAAACTAAGCCTTTAAAAAGATGTTTAATCATTACTTTCAGTGACTGAGAAGTTGGTTTAATGGGGAGGAATGGAGTTACTTGGGGAATGAAACCTGAAATGCAAAGGGAATAAAAAACTTCATAAGCCTTAAAAAAACCTAGGAGCAAATAGCAAACAGACAGACCATGGTTTCTCCAAAAAAAGCAGAAAAGAACTGTCGCAATAACGGACACGGCCCGGGGACGAAGGAGAGAACCGAACTCAGGAGTAACTAGATAGAAATGCCTTTATTGATTTATATACAGAAGGGTTTTATACCCTAGGTTGTAGAAAGTAATTGGATCTTTGTTAACCACCCCTCAGGGTTATTGGCTAGATCCTAAAAACACGCATTTCCTCAACAATCCTTCAGACTGACAATAACAAAGTCTAAAAACCCCTCACAGGTGCAAGATAGAAGAATTATTTACAAAAGCTCTCTAGCTGTTTCGCAGCTCGCTCCGTGAGAAAGTGAGAATGCTCACGGACACAGGCAGATACTGAAAAATCTCTCTGCTACCAAGCTTTCAGCATCCACAGAGAACCAATTCAGAGGATCAGGCACAGTTGGAAGCTTGCATAAAGACAGATAGTAACACCTAATCAATAAAATCTGGAAAACTTGCTGTGGGGACAAAGGCTGGCCCAAGCCTCCTGTGTGGTTACTGCAAAGCTGTGACAGCGAGGTGCTGACTCTCCCAGGTGATGCCGTGGGCTCGGGGCTGTGCCCAGGGCTGGTGAACGGGCAGCACTGAGCACCTGTAAATCACAAAGAAAACAAAACATCACCGGTCTGGGCTCCAGACACAGGCTCAGAGCTCAGCGTGTTCCCACTGAAGGCCAAGGGCGTTTAACATTTGGGAGGCGAAGTGGCTGCTCCAGCCATGAGCACAGAGTGCAATTCCCAGCAGCTCCCAAAGGCGCCGGCCAGCGCTCAGAGGCACCTGCCCCGTGCCTCCAGATGCTGCAGGCCCTGCTGCTCTGGGCAGGGAGGTGTGTGCACGTGTGCCCTGCACAGGTACAGCCACAAACCCAGCTGCCATACGGGAAAGGAGCAGGGAAAGGACAAGTTCCTGGCTCTGCTGGGAGCTGGTGAGTGTGGCACCAGTGCCAATAAACAGGGAGGGGACACACGTGTCCAAGGGGTCTGAGGCTCCACGCGTGGGGCACGAGCAGGAGGGTCGTGGTGGTGGTGGGGAGGTTTGAGTCCAGTGAACTCGCTGCTAATCCTCTTGCACAGAGCCTTCCTTGCGGGAGGAGATCTCATGACTCCAGGGAGAAGTACATTGTGTAACTAAGCAATGGTGAACCCAAGCTCCATTTAACAGGGCTTGGCACAGGCGCAACAGAGTAGGATACTCATCCCAAGAGAGCGTGAGAGAGAGCATCTCAGTGCATCACCCGCCGGCTTCGAGTCCTTAAAAGCCCTGTGTGGCTTTGGGAGAGGAGCTCAAGTAGAGGGAAGGAAAAAAAAAAAAGAAAAAAAGCCCATAACCCCCCAGAAAGCAGCTCCCTGCACCGGGCTTCCCCGCGCTTGTGTGGAAATGTTGCATAATGTCCCTTTGCACCACACGGAGCTTTGAAATCCGCAGGATCAAAGCTGTATGGAGACACTCTGGATGTGCCAAGACAAATTTAAAGGCATTTCATAATTATAGCAAGAAGCACAAAGCCACGCTCCGGGCTCCTCTTGCTGTTCCACTGTGACATCTAGTGGCAGTGGCACTGGAGAACAAGGAATGGTGTTCCTGGTTTTAGGCCTGTCCCTGAACTCGCCTCCTGAGTAGCTTTTCCCCATCCATCTGAGAGTCGTCTTGTATTATTTAGGAAAAAGCTCTTTTGCCACTAATCCTATTGGATTTCTACAGATG
Source organism: Melanocharis versteri (assembly GCA_013397845.1). Taxonomy (NCBI): domain Eukaryota; kingdom Metazoa; phylum Chordata; class Aves; order Passeriformes; family Melanocharitidae; genus Melanocharis; species Melanocharis versteri. Next base: position 676,310 of record VZTG01005429.1, on the reverse strand, counting down.
TAAAAAACTGGGATTTAAAGCTTTCACAGTGTGCAAGAGAGCATCCTGCTTCCTAGTACGTATCACTAGGTTTCCACTTGTGTGTTCCTTGTCTTTGTTTTACAGCTTTATGGCACAGACACTGAAAATAGACAAAAGGGGTCATGTGTTAAAGAGTGATCATTTAAGATGCTTTTACTGAAAAAGCAAATGAGTTAAAACGAAAATATTCAGGTCACAGCAGTGTACAGTTGAAGGCTGGTCTTCCAGGTCTCTGCGGTTTGAATTTGCAGTTGTCACCAGGTAAATCTTGTTTGCAAACCATTCTCCAAATCCAGTTGTTTTTCATACAGTGTGCTGAGTCTTTTGGTAGCAGCTGGGCAAAATTTTTGTTCAGTCTGTTGCATGGGATGAAAAGCATGTGATCTGGTGTGAAAAACTTGCCACTGAGTCACCGTGTAACCTTTGCCATAGTAGCTAAAAATGTCACTGCTTGCTTGTCCCTGCTGCTTTCATGAGGATGGTTTGCAGGCTGCTTCTCTCTTAGAGAAACATCTGGCCTGTGGGCCTCTGGCTCTTCCAACTGATTAAAAGGAAGACAAGTGTTTGTGCTTTGAAGCTTCATTTATATGGAGAGATATTCAGGAACTGTTTGGATGGTAATGCTGCAGGCATCGTCTTCACCTAATGGCCACAACTGCCAGAGAAGGAACAGCAGAGCAAAGCAACAGCAACCCAAGTCCTAAATTAAATGGTAGGTTAAAAAACTACTTTTCTCGCTAATGAGAAAAGTAAGCAATAAAAGAGAGGCAATGAAATAAAAAAACAGCTTAGTGAAAATTTCTCCTTGGTGGCAGACACTGAGGCCGAAACAGAAAGCTTGGAGTTAAATGAGCTCCCCAACACACGCCGCAGTGATTTAATTAAGTGTGAGCAACACACTGGAGAGGGAAGGGCTGGGAACTGGGGGTGCCAGGGCTGCAAGTGTCTAGAGAAACCCATAGATTTGAACCCATCCTTGTGGTGCTTTCCCAGCCCATGGCAGCCTCACAGCTCGAAGTCAGGAGCCAGGCTGCTGGTTAAAAACACCACGAAAAGGGCAAGGCCACTGTGACGGATGATAGGTTGGACTCAAAGACCTTGGAGATCTTTTCCAACCTAAATAATTCTATGATGTGCCTTTGCCAGGCAGGCAGTTTTTACCTGAAGTTTTTACCTGCAGCTTCTCCCCTCTTCCCAGGAGCTCTCTCCCCTCAAGCCCCCACACAGGGCTCAGGGTGAGGGAGGGATGAACCCGGCAGAGGAAACACTCCAGTCTTGGGTTTTCAACCTGTGCAGGCCCCCATCTCAGTGCCTGATGGAGGGCCCACAGAATCACAGAATCATTGGGGCTGGAAGGGACCTCTGGAGATCACCCAGTCCAACCCCCCACCAAGGCAGGGTCACCTGGAGCAGGTGGCACAGGAACGCATCCAGGTGAGTTTGGAATGTCCCCAGAGAGGGAGACTCCACAGCGTCCCACGGCAGCTGTTTCAGAGCTCTATCACCCTTAATGTAAAGGAGTTCGTCCTCGTGTTGAGGTGTGTGGAACTTTTGGTGTTTTAGTTTATGGTCACTGCCCCTCGTCCTGTCGCTGTGCACCAATGAAAAGAGTCTGACACCATCCTCTGATACCCCTTGGATACATTTAAATGCACTGATGAGATCCCCTCTCAATCTTCTCCAGACCAAGCAGGCCCAGTTCCCGCAGTGTCTCTGCATCAGAGAGA